>CM037879.1:150957762-151382177 GCA_021292165.1 Shinisaurus crocodilurus | reverse complement strand
CCCTATCCACTTTCTCCACATCTCTAATTTCATACAACTCTATCAGGTCTCCTGCACTTGCCTTTTTTCTAAGCTGAACAACTGAAAACATTGTAACTGTTCTCATAGGGAAAGCCTTTTCTGTGACGTACATGAAAACTTTAGTGTGCTTGGACTTGGGGCCTTTGTCTCAAATCTTGTTAGTCAATCTCATCACACCACCAACATAGGCACTTTCCTAACTAGACAGATGGGAAATGCAGAACGAAAGGATAAAGAAAGCTGCCGAAACCACAAATTAGAGCTGGCTCAAAAAGTGTGTGTGAGCATATCAGCATATTACATCTCTACAAAAGATTTCACTTCTCAGCATAGCCAGGAGGCTAGCAAAGGAACTGACGTAATCTTTCAAGATTAAAACAAAGCATTAAGTGCGTAAGTAGCTTTACTTAAATACAACTGTTCTATACAAGTTAAGCTTATACTAGGTTAAAAATAATGTAAACATGGACCACCTAGGAAGAATGTAAGATTTATTACTCAATGAATAGGAGGAACCCCATAACATAAAGTTCACTTAATACTTAATAGATATAAAAGTGATGTAGGAAAAGTTCAATCAATGAAATACGAACATTCAACCACAAGAAGGGTGGGAGAAAGCGATAACTGCTTCTTTCTTCTGCAGCCATAGCATTAAAAAAGAGGCATTGTAAATTAGCAGCTATTACTCCTTGGTGACTCAGATTTTATGCTGCAAATAGAGCAAGTGAGGCCAATATTCTGCATGTAGGCCACCATACATCAACATGTTTTTATACAGCTCAAGTATCTTTCATTATCATCATGCCTATAACTTTTCACACCCATTATTATATAACACTAGCTTTTTTTACCCGGTGTTGCATGGGTCGTCATTTTCCTATAGGCACTGTTTGTTTGAAATTCCTTAAGGTAGCTGTCCGCTGTTTGGAATCCCTTGGAATTCCAGCTCCCCTGGGACTGCCAGCTCCCCCAGGACTGCACAATGACATCCCAGCTCCCCCGGGACTACACAATGAAGAATTCCCTGTTCCCCACTCCCCCGCTCCTACACAATGAAATCTCTGCTTCCCCCCCCCAACTATGCACAACGTTTTCCCTGTCCGTCTCCCCGCAACCACACAATGAAATCCCTGCTTCCCCCCCCCTCCCGGGACTACGCAATGAAATCCCTGCTTCCCCCCTCCCCGAGACCACACAATGAATTCCCTGCTGCCCCCACAGGACCACACAATAAAATCCCTGTGTCCACCCCCCCCGGACTACACAATGGCATTGCACAGGTTGTCATTTTCCTATAGGCACTATTTGTTCGAAATTCCTTAAGGTAGCTGTCTGCTGTGAAATCCCCTCTCCCCCCCCCCAGGACTGCACAATGAAATCCCTGCTTCCCCCCCCATGACTGCACAATGAAATCCCTGCTTCCCCCCATGACTACACAATGAAATTCCAGCTTCCCCCTCCCCGGGACTATGCAACAATGAATATCCCTGTTTCCCTCCCCACCAGTACCTACACAATGAAATCCCTGCTTCCCCCCACCCCCCCGGGACTATGCAACAAGAAATCCTGTGTCCCTCCCCTCAGGACCACACAATGAAACTCCCTGTTGCCCCCCCCCCCGGGACTACGCAATGACATCCCTGCTTCCCTCCCCCCATCCTGGACGAATGCAGCAATGAAATCCCTGTCGCGTCGTCCCGGACCACACAATAAAATACCTGTGTGTGGTCCCCGGATTACGCAATCAAATCCCTGCTTCCCCTCCCCCCTGGGACTATGCAACAATGAATTCCCTGCTTCCCCCCTCCCCCGGGACCGCACAACAATGAATCCCTGCACTCCCCCCTGCAGGACCACACAATGAAATCCCTGTGTGCCACCCCCAGGAGTACACAATGGCGTTGTTTCTTCGAAATCTCCCCCACCCCCACCCTCGTGTAGGCCCCGGCTGTGGTTCATATGAACATTCTGTTTGGTCGTAGGAGGGATTGCATATCCGCTGCTGATTGGGCCCCTGTGGTGGCACTGCATACCAACATTCTAAATGCCGTTGGAGCTATTTGCATAACTGCTCCTGAGTGGCCCCTGCGAACATTCCAAGCGACGCCATTGGCTCTCATCTATTTTGGGCCGTACCGGTGCGGCGAGGGTTTTTTTTGGGAGATTTTAACCCGCCAGTCTTTGTCCTTGGGTGATGGGGAGTATGCGTGCCAAGTTTGGGGCGGATCCGTCCAACCGGGTAGGAGCCAAGGCGACGCAAACCTGCCACGTGGAGCCACGAACGTACAAACAAACGTACAAACCCACAAACATTCACATTTATATAGTAGATACTATATACATAGCAATATAAAGTACTGAGGACAAAAAGGCTTTTTAAAAAAACTGTCATTATTTCTAAGTTCTTTTGAGGATCATTGGTTATTACACTTATATCCCATCCTTCCTCCAAAGAGTACTGGGAAGAATACACCATGCTACCCCCACCACCCATTTTCTCCTCACAACAGCCCTGTGAGGTAGGTTAAGCTGAAAGATAGTGACTGGCCCAACCAGTGAGCTTCATGGCTAAGTGGGGATTTGAACTTGGGTCTCCCCAATCCTATACCAGCATTCTGATCACTAAGTCATGCTGGCTCTGTTTTGTTTTTTTGTGTTTTTTTGAGGTGCTTACTCAAGTCCCAATGTGAATAATTGAAAGAAAAAACAACAACAACAACAGATATTACGCCAACTGCAGCCTGTATGCAGATAACTTTCTTTTAAGGATCTAGCAAAATGTTACATGCAAATGTGTTACAACGTCCTGATGGTATTTTGTTGGCTTGCTTTCCCAAAATCTAACAGTTCCTACAAGACTGTGTGGACACTATGTGTTAAAACTATTAATAACAGCAGTTCCACCAAACTTAGTATTACTTTGCCTTTACTGCCTCTAAACAAAGCGACTGAAAATAGTTACTCAAAAAACACCTTTTAATGCATGGCTTTGAAAAGCTTAGAAGGAAACACTGGAGCTGTTTTGAATGACTATTGTATATATATGAGTCACAGAACAAAAAGTATGAACCTCAGTTAATCCTTTCAGTCATCAGTTTTGCCGTTTTCATGTATAGGCTGTGTCTCAAGAGCACTGATGATGGAAACTCTATTGCTAACTCCACATTCAACCTGATTTACAATAATCCTTGTGTTCTATTCGTAGCCATCATGTTAATACAGCAGGTTTTCATTTTATTTGTTCTAGATTATGCAGGGCATATTAGACAGTCAGCATTAAACCTAGCACAACATACAATTTAAGACATGTCATAACAACCTACGATTTTTAATAGGCTTCCCAAACAGTGTCTATATACTGCACCCAGTGGAGGGTTTCAACCTGCCAACTTGGAGAACAATGACCTGACAAGTCAGTACAGATAAACATCTAAAAAAAACCCAAGCATCCCATAATACCCAATTGTTACAGAAACAGATCTGAGGCTTCCATTTGTCAGCCATTAGCAATATGGTAAAATATGCAGCTCTTAAGTTTGAGGAATCATATTTAATTCTGTCCCATTACTGCTCACCTGCACAAGCCTCTTTTAGGACATAGGTGCTCTTTGTATAATTTATCCAAAGCACACACTATAAGCGAGGGGGATAGCACAGTGTCAATGGCTTTTGCATAGGACACTGCTAGAACTTGCATGATAAAGAACAGGCATGAAACGTGAACAGTTTCCACATTTGTGCTTTATCAACTACTATTTGTTAATCCTACTGATGAAGTTATACATGGGCAGCTGGAATAATTTAAACAGTGAATTCTAACTGAGCCTTATCAAAAAAGTTATACATTCTCACTAGTTCCACAAAGAAGTGTACTATACCACACCTCCAGGTGCCATCAGGCGCCATAAAATGCTCCTTTAAAATCTACTTTTCCCAGAGGTACCCCCCCCCCACGCCCCCGTTGCTTCAGCACCGGTTCAGCCAAAGAAATGATTCTCTCATCTGAACTTTACCAAGTATTCAGTCTCTGTACGGCTTGCCCATATGATTAGTCTCCCACAACCTTCCAACCACTTAATCCTTCTTTAACCCCCAATTCTCTACCTCTTCTTTAGCCCCATGACTGCTGCAGGCTTGCTCCATTCTAGGATACATTTAACTGCAGCATCTGCACATGCCACTTATTAATTAATTATATTTATACCCCACCTTTTTTCCTGCAAGGAACCCAAGGCGGCTTTCATAATCCTCCTCCTCTCCATTTTATCCTCACAACAACCCTGTGAGGTAGGTTAGGCTGAGTCAGTGACTGGCCCAAAGTCACCCAGTGAGTTTCATGGCAGAGCGGGGACTAGAACCTGGATCTCCCGAGTCCCAGTCCAATACTCTCACCACTACGCCACACAATGTCCTGATTCGCACATAACGACAACCCATGGTTTTTTTAACCTACGGGTTGCTGGGGCTGAGTGCAAAAGAGCGAGCACACTGCCTCCCACCCACTCACCACTTCCGCTTTGCATCTGTATTCTGAAACAACTCAGGAACACCCCATTCCTGAGTTTGAACCTGGGTTTTTTTGGTTAAAACTTTTTGGGGGGGCGGCGGCTAAAACCCACACTCTGGGTTGTTTAACCCTCAACAACCCAGACTGTGCTGGGTTCAGACATCATGACCAACAACCCAGGAATGGGGTGCTTGTTACAGAAAGTGGATGCAAAGCAGAAGCGGCAAACAGGCAGTGGATTTGCTTGCTCCTGCCAATTCATGAGTTGTTTAACCCATGAATTGGCATTACGTGCTAAACAGGTCAATACTACCATGCTTTCAGAATTTTCACTGAGGCGAAGAAGGCTACAATTTCTCTTTTAATGATTATGATTAAAGTCAATGTTTTCTGGGATTGTTATATACATTAGTCAGCCAGATATGCCTTCTAATCACCCAGAGCAACAAAGGAATATGGTATTTTCATCTCTAGACTAATTACATTAAAAATGAACTGCCCAAGGTATTTATTCTTACCTGATATCTTGCTAGAAGAAACTCCTCCAATGCTAGATTCAGATGCCACATCTGTATCAGTTGCAGAGGAAGCCGAGCTAAGAAGTTTAGTAATGTCTAGCTCCTCTTCAGTATCTGTACTCTGCATCTGTTTTCAAAATAAATAAAACAGTGGTGCCAGACTCCAACTGCACAGTTTTAATCCATAAAGTTACATTTCCAAGGAGTTTTCTCTTTGTTAAAACAAACTTTACCAGAAAAATATTTGGTTAACTTTAATAAGCCAAGAAAAATGCCTCTAACAATATAAATATTCAAGAACTATGCATCTTGCATGAAGACAAGCTGAATTTGGAGGAAAAGTGATTTCATTTTTTAAAAGGGTGTAATAGCAAAGATAATCCAGCACAAAAATCATCTGTATGTAAAAAGCCTTCTCTCATACCAACAGATTCACAACCCATCGGCCATCTCCACAGTCACAATTTTCTTGGGATGTTAAGCCCATGTTAATATTCCCCTGTAGTCACAAGGTAAGCATCTACACATACAATTTTGTGCTAAATCACTGGGCTGGTTCAGATAGTGATCACAGGATCATGTGTACCTTTCTAGAGCCCTCTTCTCATCGAATCTCACTGCGGTCGGTCTAACATTAGGTTTATCCTGAACCTGCTGTCAACTCTGAGCCAAATCCGGGTTAAGCTAGCGTGTGGAGGACAGTTTGGGCTCAGACTAACTCAGTTTTGGGCCAAATCAGATCTTACTCCTTATGTGGGAGAAGGCGCATATCATTCCAAAGCCCACTCCCACAATCTGTAATGGGCTAGAAAATGCTCTCTGAAAAATAGCACATTTGGCTCCATCTGCTAGATTTAATGCCCCAAAGATAGCTAAAACAGCAGAATATTTATAAACATCAATATGAAATAAACAGTCTTAAATGCTAAGTACATCTCACCGCTACTGACGGGCCTACTTTTCACCAGAGAGTTAGGTACTTGTATGTTTTAAAAACAACAAAGACTCTTGTGGCACCTTAAAGACTAACATGCCAGAGCCAGTGTGGCGTAGTGGTTAGAGTGTTGGACTGGGACTCGGGAGATCCGGGTTCTAGTCCCCGCTCGGCCATGAAACTCACTGGGTGACTTTGGGCCAGTCACTGACTCTCAGCCTAACCTACCTCACAGGGTTGTTGTGAGGATAAAATGGAGAGGAGGAGGAGGATTATGTAAGCCGCCTTGGGTTCCTTGCAGGAAAAAAGGTGGGGTATAAATATAAATAAATAAAATAAATAAAAATAAAATTAGCATAAGCTTTCATGGACTACAGCCCGCTTCGTCAGATGCATAATGAAATGGGCTCCAGTCCACAAAAGGTTAGGCCATAATAAAATTTGTTAGTCTTTAAGGTGCTGCAAGACACTGTTGTTTTTGCTGCAACAGACTAACAAGGCTACCACTCTGAAAATAGTTACTTTTTTTTAACCTGCTTTTCATCTGTGTGTGTTAGTAAAGCACAGAGATATTCAGAAAAGCAGTGTATTTAGGAGTTGAGGCAGACAGCATGAATATGGGTTTTGAGCACTGCCATAATATAAGTATTTATTTATAGGTTAGGTGCATAAATATTCTTGAACTATATCAGTGTAGAAAAGACGGCTATTCACCAGTTCTGAGCTTCATACTTACTGGTAAAGTATCACGAGTAACAACACTGAGAGGCTTGTCACAATAAGCCTGCTTGCTCTTCTGAAGGTATCTTCTCCAAAAATTAGACAGAACTTCATCCTGATAAGAACATACGAGTATTCACCCAGATTTGTACATATATTACATACACATTTTAGGAACTCAAATATTTAAGGGCAGTATCCTATGCTGCCTGTGCGCCTCCGCTAACTGTGGCACAATGGGAAGCTAGTGCTTCCTAGAGCAACCCTGGAAATAAGCTGAAACGCTAGTTTCCATAATAGGACAGGTCAGCAAAGTTCCCTTTCTGTGAGTTCCGCTGACTGTTATGTTCCAGAAATGAGCATTTTAGCTCATTTCTGGTTGCTTTAGGAAGTGCTAGCTTCCCATTGTGCTGGCAGCAGGTCCCGCTGGTGCACAGGCAGCACTGGATACTGCCCCTAGTTTCCTAATTCATGTATACTGGAAAGTGTTCTATAATTGGGAGTTTAACAGATACATTTTTAGTCACAAACCATTTACAGATTTCCAGGTATGCTGATTATATAAGCCCAGTTTCTGAACATTTCATTTGGGATAAATCTACAGTTAATCTTTTTTGTTTAATATGAAAAAAATGTGTTGATTAAAAAGGTATGACAAATTCACCAATATAGTCCCATGTGATGAAGAGCTGGAGACAAAGATGATTACACATAAGGTTATTTATATAGGTAGATATACACATTTTATAAAATCAGTTTTGATATAATAAGATATAAGCATACATAGGCAACTTAACAACCCCTGAATGTAAGTTCTCATATTTATGGAAAAGCCACTCATGCAAACAGGCATGCCTTCTCCTTACCTCCACTTAGGTAAAATCAGGTAATGTACCCAATGCTAGCCTGCTATGCACAATATTCCTCCTGACAATAGTATGGCAATATCAAAGATGCATTAGCATCAAAACATGGTACACACAGATTCATGTCATCTTACTGCAACCTCAGTAAGGAACTGCACAGCTCTCCCCACATCCTTTTCAAACACAGTCCTGATACAGCATGTTACAGTACTCCAAATGTGAGATGATTAAGAAATGGATCACTGTGGCCAGATCCACCTTTCCTAGAAAGATGAACAGCTTGCACACCAGCCAGAACTGGGCAAAGGCACCCAAGCTATCGCCACCATCTGATCCTCTAGTAGCAGTGCTGGACCCAAGAGCACCCCAAAACTGCAAACCTGGTGCTTCAGAGGGAGTGCTACCCCATCCAGGATGGGGTTGATCTGTCTACTGGCCAACGAGACAGTAGACTCGTCTACTGTCTTTGTCCTGTCCTGACAGTAGACTTTGTCCTGTCTGGCTGAACCTCTGTTTGTTTGCCCAGATCCAGACCTGTGTCCAAACAATGGTTCACAGTCATTGACTTTCACAGCCTCATTGGCATGATTTGAAAAGGAGAAATAAAGCTGGGTACCATAGTATAATGAAGAGACCCAACCCTAAAACTCTGAATGATCTCCCCCAGCAGCATGTAGATATTATAAAGCACGGGGTACAAAACAGAGCTCTGAGGAACCCCAAAGGCCAACAGACAAGGGACAGAGCAGTAATCCCTCAGTATTACCTACAGAGAATGCTCAGCCAAACAGCACTGGAAACACTGCAGAACAGTGCCTCTAAGTCCCGTATCAGCCAAGCACCGCAGGAGGAAAATGGGTTTTAACCCATGTTTGGTGGGATTTGGTCTAAGTTTTTCTCCACTGTCATTCTAGTTGTCTGCCAAATGCAATTTGTGGCTCTAAACTCCTTGAAAAACTGAGGAGCCCATGTTGTGCACCCCAAGAGAGGGTGCTTGGGAGTGATGTTAACTGCCCTGGTCATCTTTCCTACCCACAGATCAACCAGAGCTTTGATAGGATCGCCAGTTCTAGTGGCTAGAAACCCCCCAGGATCCATTAGTTTCTGAGGGCAGACCATTTTAATAGGTCCCTCCACCCCAGCAGAGGTTAAGAGTTCCAGCAAACTCTATTAGGTACTGATCTGTCCATCACAATGGGTTTCTTCAAAGCTCCCTATCTACAGATCACCTTTATTCTGACAAGCAATATTGATTGTGCGCTGCTATATGTGTAGGTCCAGATACTGAGACAAGCCCATGGTTATGGTCTAAACCATGAAGCCCATTAGTCAAAACATGCCAACCATAATTTATTCTTTGCACATGTGCTTACAGGAGCATCACTCAGTGGCAATAGCATGGTATTCCATCCATCCACACATAACTGATGTGGGGGAAATAACACTGCTGCCAGAAGGATACCTGCGCTGTTTGCTTCTTAAATATTTTAAAACATGACTTGACATGAGTTTTAGCAAAAGAGAAGGGAAATATACAGCCTTAAGAAAAACTATTTTTAAAAAACTTAACGGCAAAAAGTAAGGAGCATTAACACTCTATACAAAATTGATGGCTGGGTAGGAGATGGGTTAGAAGCACATGTGCACACTATAACGTCTCAATATATTTATTTTAATTAAAAAGAAGAAATAGAATTACAAAGCAGTCATGCAATCACATTCCATACTGCAACCAAAATAGCAGCAAATGCACTGAATTGAGGGAAAGTATCACATTTTCTCAGGTTCAAAATGAGTGTTTGGAAAATGCAACAGCCCACAATAAAAACACAATCTTGAGAAAGGACTTGTAAACAGCGAATTCAAAAATAAATGCACTTTCCTTGAGCAACACATAAATTATGCATAATGGTCCTAACATGCTCACTGTCCATAACACTAAACTACGGTTTAGCATTATGAAGACGAGCTGCAGCAAGGACTCATGCACTCCCCCCTCACCTCTACTCCTTTGGTGCAGCTGGATGAGGAAATTGGAAACTTCCACTTTAGGTTAACCACAGTTTAGCATTACTTCTGAACCCTAAACTGTGGTCAGTCTTAACTATGGTTTCTTGAAAACAAACCAGCTTCATAACCTATAGCTTGAAACCTGCTTGTTTCAACAAAACACCAGTTTGTCTGAGTTAAGACACTGCAATAAGCTGCAGTTAAATCTAAAGCAGAAGTGAAAGCTTCCAAATTCCTCCACCAGAGGAAGGTGGGAACGCGCAAGCCAGAGGCTTGCTCCAGCTTGTCCTTGTATGTCCAAACAAAGCCACTGTGTTGAGTACCGTAAGTCAATATACCTTCATCTGTGAAGAAACTCCTAAAGACTGCAGAGCTTCAGCTTGCTTGCAGAGAATGCACTGAAAGCCTTCACAGACATACCATTCCCAGCCTTTATCTAAAAAAATGGAAAATGGAATGTTATTGTTAATAGCTTACCGTATTTGTTTGTCCAAGCCAACTTTATACCAATCAGAAGTTTTACGTTGCAATCCTAAACATACTAGTACAGTCATGCCTTGGATTGAGAGCATAATTCGTTCCGGAAACGTGCTTGTAATCCAAAACACTCTTATATCAAAATGAAATCCCCACCAAAAAATTTGTACAGAGATTTTTAATTTAAGCCGTACTACAGTACTTGTATTGCAAGACGTTGCTTGTATATCAAGTAAAAAAAAATTAAATAAATATTTAAAAATTTGCTTGTCTTGCAAAACGCTCTCAAACCAAGTTACTTGCAATCCAAGGTATTACTGTACTGCACTGTTAATCAGTCTCTACCTGACCAGACATGAGAGACTAGCAGTCTTATCCAAACAAGTATTCATCACATAAACTGCTCTATCCAATGAGATCTAATATGGTCCTACTTCCAGAAAGATCTTTTGTTCAAATTATGGGATGTGACCTACTGGACAGGAGCCAGGAATGGTTGCTAAACTAGCTCCCCACAACCAGCTACACCAGGGGTGGGCAACTTGTAGCCTTCCAGATGTTTTGGCCCACAATTTCCATCAGCCCTAGCCAGCATGGTGAATGGGAGTTGTAGGCCAAAACACCTAGAGGGCCAAAAGTTGCCTACCCCTGAGTTACACTTACTCTATCCTTTCCTACTCCTTCCCATGCCCTATCAGCAGAAAACTCAGACCTAGTGGCAGTAAAGAAAAAGACCTGGAACGGTGGGTGATGCTTAAATTGGTCAATATGGGTATTGGTCCAAGTCCAGCCTTCATTGTGGCACCAGTATATAGAGTACAGGCTGCCCTCAGAGCAGCATGAAGACTCCATCTGTACAGTCCAGTGAATAGTATTCCCCTCAACACTTGTTTGCAATTTTGATAACACGATGACAGTGCACTCATGAAATTAACACACAAGATGTGATGATAGTGTATGTGTGTGTTTTTGCTTTTTAAAGAGAAGGCACAAATAAATGCAAGATAGGAATATCAGTGCTAAGGGCGCAATCCCTTCTGCTTGTGTCCTTAAATATTACACATGAGTATGGATGGTTTAGATTGGACATGGAAGAAACGGGATGTTTTGCTATTAGATTTACTGGATGGTCTTGGGTAAGTCTCAATTCATTATTGTTTTAAGGGTAAATGAATGAAGGATGTAAAGTACCTTGTACCCTAAAAAGTGCCAGAAGTAGAAAGTGATTAACAGGGGTTACAATATCCTCATTCTACTCTTTCTGTGAAGAAGAGAGGGGAAACCTATTCAGATCCAAAAGCCAGATCTGATATCTTATTAGGGTGTAATCCTTTGCATGTTGAGACAGAAAGAAGCCCTACAACTCTCAGGATTTACCAGCCAGCATGGCTGGCTGGGGAATGCTGGGAGTTGTAGGATTTTTTTCAGCCTCAACATGCATAGGATTGTGCCCTTAATCTGGAGAAGCCAGAGTTAATTTGCATATTTTGTCTGGATACATCGATCATTCTTTATAAATTTATGAAGATAACACCGAGTGCCATTTTGAGTGCTGCCATGTGCTATTTCTCTTGATAGAAAGGGGGTTACAAATCAAACAAACATTCAAATGATTATTTATAGATATCTTCCTAAATGGCAAACAGCCACCCTCATGCATTTATCTGCCAGCATTATGATTCTGAAACAGTTATCCTCAATTGTGAAAAGTTGGTCAGCTCTTGAAAAGATGATCTAGACTGAAAATCATGAAAAGAATAATAAAGATGGCTTTATTTATACAAGTTTCTTCATTTCCGGAATCCTTAATTTTTTCCTGCCATTCTATTTCAATTGTGTCCCTGAAGTCATTAGGACTAGCAACTCTTGCTTTTTAAAAATTAAAGCTGGGATTCTCAGAGCTTTAATATCCCTGTGTCCTATGGACTGTACAACTCGCCCCTGTAAAAGAAGGAACACTAATGAGCACAGCATATTGGGTGAGATGAAAAAGAAAACTTACCAAATTTTTTCTTTTTTTTTAATCCTCTAGAGATAGAATATGCCCTTGCATTTGTAGTAACTTCACCAGTTAAAACTTCTCTAGTCCTCTGCAAGACAGTTTTGAAAACATATAAGGTTAACAGAGAGCTTTGGCTATTGGGTGGCATAGAAAACAAACAAACAAACAAATAAGTAAATAAGAAAAGCCAAAAGCCTCTAGTCCAGTGGTTCCCAACCTTGGGTCCCCAGATGTTGCTGGAGTACAGCTCCCAGCATCCCTTGTCATTAGCCATGCTGGCAGGTATGCTGAGAGCTGTAGTCCAGCAACATCTGGGGACACAAGGTTGGGAACCACTGCTCTAGTCTCTTTACATGTGCCCCAGTCGAGCAACAGAGAACTTTTTCAGGTAAGCAGGCTTCTATGTGTACAGCTGACATGGATACAGACTTCCATTTGGATGAGAATCCCCAACAAGCATTACAATGCTCTTCCGAGATCTGAAACTACCTGGATGAATTATTCCGATTGTAATACACATCCAGGACTACGAATTGTTCCAAGTGAATAGTTGCAACCAATAGTGCCAGATCAGATACCCAATATTTGAGAAAGGCTTATACCATATTAATGCACTTCATCTTTAATTAAAGCAGGAATGGAGAATCTGGTCCCTCCAGATGTTGCTGGACTAGAAAACCCATCATCCCTGACCACTGACTATATGGGCTGGGGCTGATGGGAGCTGGAGTCCAACAACTTGTAGAGGGCCACCCCACCCCTGAGTGAAAGGTTTACTCTTAAAACTGAGGGGGAATATGGGAGTAGAGAAAGGAATGACAGCAGGGTTGATTACTTACTTCTATGACAGTGTGGCAAGATTTGCAATAAAATTTGCCTTCTTCTGTAATGCCCCAGTTGACAACAGAACATGCTACACAAGGTTCATTGTAGTCTCTCTAAAAATAAAATAAAAGCAGAATGTGAATGTGAACACATGTAGTCTATTCTTTCCACTAAACACACTCACCCCTCTCAAACCACATCTCCCCTCCCAAGGGCTCCTAATTTTTTTACAGCTGCACAGCAGGCATAAGCATAACATCCAACAGGTGTAGCTTTTCCTAGCATGGTGGAGGAAAAAGAATGCTTAGGCAGTTGAATTTCTACTTATGATACAGCTGTTAAATACACAAGAGGCCTACTAAAAAAATAAGATGGGAACCCTGAACCAGACCCACATACACACATGCTCCCTCCAAATTTATCCTTTTCAGGGGCGGGCAACTTGTGGCCCTGCAGACGTTTTGGCCTACAACTCCCATCCCTCATCATTGGCTATGCAGGATAGGGCTGATGGGAGTTATAGGCCAAAACATCTGGAGGGCCACAAGTTGCCCACCCCTGCTCTATACCCTTCCTGATACCCTAGTCAGGGCCTCCTCAATCCTAAATCTACCCCTGTCCTTCCCTATACATCTCACTCCCACTCTGCCTTCAAAGCTGCCTCCCCCAACCGCTAAAGAGTCGCCCCCCGCGACCCAAGCTCACCGTCTCCCCTTCCTCCATCGCGCGCTTCTTTCCAGCTCTCTGCCAATCACTGCGACTGCGCCATGGCAACCAACTAGTCCTGCCGGCGAGCTCGCAGAAATAACAGCCGGGCGGGAAACGAAACCTCCAGCACTTGGTTCCGGACTTGCCAATAATAGCGGTCGTTTTCCTCTGCTCACCGCCGGCGGAAAGGAAAGAGGAACAGCTTCGAAGTACGGGAGCTGCTGCGGTTGTAGGGGCGCGCGAATACTGCCTGCCACGATTCTTTCTCTGCCAAAAGGGAATCCTTGAATGAAAAGCCGACCGGGTTTATTTTGTGGAAGGGCTCAGCCCCGGAACCTGCTTTCTGTGCCTAAAAGGTGAAGCACCTTTTAAAGGAAAAAGCCTCTGAGCCTATGCAGAGTGCCTTTCTTCAGTAACCGCAGCCCGATCCTAGCCAGGTTTATTCCGAAGCAGGCTGCACTGAGTTCTAGGAAGCGTACAATAACAGGATTGCAGCCTTAGAGCCCGATTCTATGCATGTTTACACAGAAGTAAGCCCCCGTAGAACCCAGAAAGACTTCAGATTAAACATGCATCGGCCTGTTATGAATAAGGGCCTAAACTTTCAGGGCAGATTATTTCTAGGTAGGCTTTAAGCCACCCATTCACTGGTAATGGGTAAAGAAAGTAATACTGTCATTTTACAGTAATTAGTGAAGGTTTCTGTTCGTGCCTAGTGTAGTTGTAAAAACAAAAAATAATGGTTAGTAAAAATGTTTCTTTAGCCTTTCTCAGTAAAGGCATAGCTTAAACTTCAGGCATGTTCTATTTCTTATTTCAAAAGCAATTGATATAAACTCTGGTATTAATCTTTTTCTAATCTAAAAAACAACAACTAAAAAGCTCTTGGTTTCTGTAATATGCTCATTACATATTGAACAACTCAAGGATTCAGCAATTTTCAGTTTGTTGATTTTTTCGTTTGCAAAGGTTTTATTTCATTTACAACATAAGAAGAAATGGAGAAAACACTGGTCCAAAAGGTTGGGTAGGGTTTTTTTTAAAATTTGCTGCAGTAACATGATGACAAGGCTGTCATACCACAGCCTGGTTTGCACAATCATGGTCGTGGCACAAGTTTGCAATTAATCAGTAAATGTTTAAGATGCCATACAGCTCTTTGCTGGTCCCAAGCACTGCATCCTCCACACCTGTGGATTTGGGCCGGAAAGACCAAGGAAAAGTGTGGGTGCATGGAGGGCAAGTTTTAAGCAAGCACAATTTGGGACATTGCACAGTTCTGTCCTGAAAGCAAGCAAGAGGTTGATTAGCTTGCCTTCTATAAAATTTAAATTATATGAATTATTTCTAATTATGCATGTATATTTGCATGTGTAAATTTGTATATGCAAATTTGTGCAATATATATATATATATATATATATATTATTTTGTCTTATGGGTGTGAGCCCTTGGATCTTTTAGGTACCTAGCACTATCCCTAATTGAGACTAAACCAAACAGTAGCAGATCAGAAAGGGAACAAAATTGTTCAGGCTATTTAAAAAGTAAGCAAGCAATAAGCAGACAATAGTGAAAGGTTGGGGTTGATGCATAAATAAATGGTGGGTTGTTTCTAATGGTGGCTTTGGGCCAGTGGAAAGCACTCCACTCTCAAGAGGCAGAGCGCCTCATTTAAACATTTCCCTGAAGACTCAGTAGTAGTCCAGAAACATTGGAGAGCTATGATAGAACCTTTTGGGCACATCCACATGGCATATGTCCATGTTCTTGTTTTGGCACTGTAGTCTAGAGTTGTTGCAGAAGATACCTCTTCTGGCAGGTTTGCCTACACTTAAAATTCAAAATCCAGCCATGCAGCGGCAGTCCGTGCTGGTGTTATGACAGATAATCTGGGCGTTAGATTCCCTCCAAGGAGAGCGAGTAACCCCACCCTATTGCAAAAGGTTTGGGATCTTTGGCTGGAGTAAAAACGCACGCGGTTGGGTGAAGTATGCGCTTCGCCCTTTAACACTAAACATAGACTTGACAAACTAACACTGAACTTGAGACACAACATGTTTAGAAGGAAAGAAGAACTATTTATTTAAGAAGAACTATAGAGCAGGTACAGTGTCTTAGTTCCTGGTCTTACAATGTTTTACACAATAATTCTGGCAGCAAACTATACCTACTGCATCTCCAATCTTACTCTAATTCTGGAGAGGAAAAGATCCCTGTGCCTTTTGGTAGCCTATAGACATGGGGGTGGGGTGGGGTGGGGGGGGGGAGACAAGGCCCCCACCCCACACTGGCAAGGAAAGACTCCATAGCTACCTGACTTGTTAGTCCCGCACTACAAGGGGTCCTGCATGGCAGAGGGAAGCAAGAGATGCAGGTATTCCTTCCTGCTTGCTGCCTTCTTTGGGTTAAGTTTGAATTCTTATACCTTTTCCTCTGCACCTCTGGTTATATGGGAGGGGCAAGGGCTGTCCTTATCTCCCTGATCTTCTTTAATGACTGTTCTTTTGTGTGCTAATGGTTGCCTTTGTGTGGGGCTGGGACCTGTGTCTTAGGAAAACCTTTTGTGAGTTCTCCTACCTTGATGGGTTTAAGATTCTGGTTGACTCTTTCTATTGGGGAAGGCCACCCTCTTGCAGTTGCCTATTCTAAGGTTCTTTCAGGAAAGTCCCTCCTGTGTCTTGAGGCTATGTGTGTTAATCTGATCATCTGCAAGACTCTGGCCATGGCCTATTCATTTATCAGTCTCTGAGCCACTCTCCATTCAAACTTTCATTTTGCATCTCTTTTCTCACCTGGCTAGTCCTGTGAACTTGTGAAGGGCTGTTCACTTCTCAGGAACCCCCCCATGCTTACCCAAACTGCTGGGGTCTGCTGTGGTCTTCTTTGTGCTTGACATAACTATAACTAAATTGTTATTAATTATATCTACCCATAACACTGGGTTCACTATCATTGATGTTCTATCCTCTGACTGGGCCAGCTCAAGAGTGTTTGTTTTACTGCCTTAGGTGAAGCAGGGTGATGACCTTCCCGCACAACCCAGGCTTCTGTTTCTGTGGCATTGCAAAGGATTCTGGGTTACACTTTGAGTCTGTGTTGGAAACAGCCCAAAACCTGGTTCCAGCATGACAGGCATCACTTGTGACTGCCATGGGTGTCTACATGGTGGAGCCATCAGCCCCCTGAGTGTGTGTGAGTGCCCTCAGAAAGAGGTCTTGCTGTCCACAAGGTGGTCAAGTGTTGGGAAATCAGAAGGGACTATAGAGCTTTCCAGGAAACAGTGATGTGTAAAAGGAGTATATGGGGAATGTGATCTACCAAGCTAGGCTAAGTGCGTAATCCTATGCATGTTTAGATGGAGGGAAAGGTCTTATAATTTCCAGGGAATGCTGGGAATTGTAGGACGTTTTTCTGTCTAAACATGCATAGAATTGTGCCTTAAGTTACCTAGTAGGCTCACCCACTGTATCTTTTCCAGAGCCTTCTGAGGCCCTATCAGGTCATGTGCATTACCCATAATATAGAAAGACTTGATCCTTAAAGCTCACAGATGATAAATAGAATTGGACATAATTTAGGGCATCTGCTGAGTGTTCATGGAGCTTATCCTCACCTGTCATTTTGCTCCGTCTGTTCTTTCATGTATTTTTAATGTGGTTTCCATACTGGTTGGTTCAGGGAAAGAAAAAGAAAGCTATAGCTGTGCTAGGATAACACCATTACTTAGTAGTGCTACTATAGCATGGCAATGTGACCAATATGCTCTTTTAACTGTTCAAATAAAGCAAATGTCATTGACCGATTTCCAGAAATGGACATCAAGTTGCCCTCATTTCTAATTCTGGTCTTCAGAGTTGTTTTTTGTGGAGGACCAGCACCCGGGTCCTCTGCGTGAGTTCGGCGCTTAATGGGTTAACCGGCACTGAGCTACAGCCCGTACAAGCGATTGAAACTGACTAGGAGGTTTGGGCAGCAAAAGGAAACTCCAGAGTCCTTTGTATGACCATATAAGGCTTTTATTTACTACAAGTTAAATGGAGCAGAACTAATAGCTTTCTAAGTATGCTACAATGTCAACATGACCTGACATGATCTCCGAGTTTTATCAATGAATGGGTTCCCAGGCTAGCGTATTGAGGAAAGTCAGTTACCTTAGACCAGAGACTCTGCGCTGGTCAGTTTCATGCCTGGCTCCGGATCCGCCTGATCCGGGGAAGAGAACAGCTTATCCCAGCCACCACTGGGGATGAACTTGCCGAAGCGACCCGTGTTCCCAACAACTCGCAGAAGATGTGCACGGGGGGTTTCTACCCCACCTTTTCCCACTCTCCCGCCCCCTGCCTGTCAGGTGGGCTTATCCCTGCCCCCTGTGTGGCAGGTGGGCTTATGCCTGCCCGGGAAAAGATGACGTCTCCTGGTCCGGGGTGTACTTTACAGCTCATAGTGGCTGCCCTGTCTTCTTGATGGTCCACAACTCTCCTTTGTGGATTCCGACCGAGAACTTCTTTGTTGGTCTGCAGGTTTCGTCCGGGGGAGCCAGCACCTCCAGTTCCCCTCCCACCCCCTGTGGAGAGGTTTATGCAGACAGAGCTTGGCAGGGAAATGTGTGCGTGGGTTGTGTGTTGTGTGTGTTCATGTTCCTTTTACAGTTGGGCTTTCTCCACACCCCTCCTATTGGAGAAAGATGGCTTTGGGGTCCACCACCCCAATTTCTATCTAATCTTCTCCTACTGAGAAAGCCCTGGATAACCCATCCGCCAAAATGTTGTCCTTTCCCTTAATGTGTCCCACTGAAAAATCAAAGTCCTGCAAGGCTAGGCTCCACCGTAACAGCTTCTGGTTGGACCCCTTCACCTGGTCCAGCCAACACAAGGGGGAATGGTCGGTTTGCAACAGAAACCGGTGTCCCCAGAGGTAGGGACGAAGCTTGGTCACTGCCCATACTACTGCCAAACATTCCTTCTTGACAGTGGCCAAGTTTCGCTCCCGGGGCAGAAGTTTTTTACTCAAATAGGTGACAGGACATAACCCTTGCCCTGGCCTTTCTTGCAGCAAAACAGCCCCCATTCCCACCTCCGAGGCATCTGTCTGTAGCACAAAGGGAGCTTCGAAGTCTGGCGCTTGCAGGATGGGAGCTGCCATGAGGCAGGCTTTTAACTCGTCAAAAGCCACTGGACTTTAATCGGCTGCCGCTTCTTACATAGGTCCGTGAGTGGCGTGGCTAGTTGGCTAAAATGGGGCACAGATTTACGATAGTAGCCAGCCAGCCCTAAGAAAGCCTGGACCTGCTTCTTAGTCTTAGGTTGGGGCCAGGTGCGAACCTACTCGATCTTCGCCTCCAGAGGCTTGATGCTACCTCCCCCAACCCTGCCCAGATACTCGACCTCCCCCTGCCCAACCTGACACTTTTTTGCCTTTACTGTCAGCCCTGCCTCCTGAATCTGCTGAAATACCTGGCAGACATGCTGTAAATGTTGTTCCCAGGTGGGGCTAAAAATGGCGATGTCATCCAGGTATGCGCACGCGAACTCCCCTAACCCATTTAGCATCCCATTCACCAGCCTTTGGAAGGTAGCCGGACCGTTCCGGACTCCGAATGGCAAGGCGGTGAATTGGAATAGTCCTAGATGGGTCACAAATGCAGATTTCAACGCGGCATCCTGATCTAATGGGACTTGCCAGTAACCCTTAGTTAAGTCTAGTGTCGTGATGTATTTCGCTCCCCCAACCGCTCTAGCAGTACGTCCATGTTCGGGATGGGGTAGGGGTCAGGGACAGTCACTTTGTTAATCTTCCGGTAGTCCACACAGAACCGGACCCCCCCCCATCCTTTTTGGCCACTAGCACTATCGGGGAGGACCAGGGACTAGAGCTGGGCACAATGACTCCAAGGTCCAGCATGGCTTGGACCTCGTCCGCAATGACTTGGGCATGGGAGCCCACCGCTCGATATGGGAGGGACTGCAGAGGGAGGCTATCCCCGTCGCAATGGTATGTTGCACGAGGGTAGTGCGTCCGGGGCGGTCGGAAAACATTGGTTGAAAGTCTTCTAGGACCTGGGTCATTTGCTGCTGCTGCTGCTCCGACAGGGAGGGGGACAACTCGATCGCATCGAGCCCACCCCCCTTCCCCCATTCCGCCAACAGGTCCCCCTCGGAAAACTCAGGGTACGTACATTCCTTTACACACCCCACATTTGCAGCCCGTTCCACATACAGTTTCATCATATTTACATGAAATACTTTTGGTTTTCCCGGCTGCCCCAGAAAAGCCACCTGGTAGTTCACTTCCCCCGCCTTCCCGATCACCGTCCCAGGGCCCTCCCATTTTAAACACAGTTTATCGGTCTTTTGGGTTCGTAGCACCAGTACTTGGTCCCCCACTTCAAAAGTCCGTGGTACGGCCGTCCGGTTATACCACTCGCTCTGCCGTTGTTGCGCTGCTCCGAGATGCTGCTGTGCCGTCTCGCACCTCCCGGAGAACAGTTTGTAGGTGCTGCATGAATGCCTGAACCGGCATTGGAGACTCTGCCACAACCCCTTCCCATTCCGCCCGCAGTAAAGCCAAGGGTCCCCTCAGCTCCCTCCCAAACATCAACTCATTTGGGGAGAATCCCAGGCTCTCTTGGGGGGAGTCTCGGTATGCGAACAAGAGGTAGCGAAGAGCTTGATCCCAAGTCCCGGAATGTTTAGCTGCATAGGCGCGGATCATTTTTTCCAAAGTCTGATTGAACCGCTCCACCAGCCCATTTGTCTCATGGTGATATGGCACCGAAGTCAGGTGTTCCACACCACCCAACTCCCACATCTTTTTAAACAATTTGGACACGAATCCCGTGCCACAGTCCGACACCACCGTGTGGGGCATTCCTAGGCGGGCGAAAAGAGAGAGGAGAGTCTTAGCCAGGCTGGTAGCAGAGATAGAGGCTAGGGCGAAAGCCTCGGCATAACGAGTGGCAAAGTCAACGACAGTCAGTATGAACTTCTTCCCCGTGTTGGTGGGAGGATTCAAGGGTCCCACAATGTCCAACCCTATCCTCTCAAAGGGGGTGCCCACTATGGGTAGGGGCTGTAAGGGGGCTTTCGGGTGGTCCCGGTTATGTCCTACCCGCTGGCAGACATGGCAGGACCGACAGTATTCCCGGACCTTGTTCGCTACCATGGGCCAGTAGAAACCTTCAGTCACTCTGGCTAGTGTCTGCTTCTGTCCTAAGTGGCCTCCCCAAGCTACATCATGGGCCAGCTGTAGTACGGCTTGGCGGGTACCTCGCGGGCACAACTAATTGTCTCTTCCTTTCCTGGAGACTGAGCTCGGTTTTTGGGATGAACTCCCGGTAAAGGGCTCCCGCCTCCCACAAGAACCGTTCAGATTGGTCTAGTGACCCCAACGTTTGACCGGCCCTGTCCCGGCATTCCTGGAGGGACGGATTGTGCTGCTGCTCTTCCTGGAAAGCTGCTTGGGTCCCAAAATCCCGGCCCATTGGGGCAACCCCCCCCTGGTCGCTTTCCCTAACCGGAGCTGGGGAGGGGGGTGGAGAGTGGTTGGCTGCTGGTGCCGGTTCATCGAGACCGGAGGCAAGAGTCGGGGGACTGGGTGGTTGTGGGGCAGGTGCTTGTCTGGCCTGACGACGTGTCACCACCCCCACCTTGACCTGGGCAGCCCAGAACGCTATGTTGTTCCCAATTATGATCCCCCACTCTTGCTGTCCATGCACTATAACATCCACTTCTCCTTCCCATCCCCTGTACTTGACCCAAACCCGGGCGAGGGGTACAGCTATATGGGAGAGCTATAGGGCTTATGGCACAGGTGCGCCCAGGGCTTTTTTCTGGTGGAACTCACCGGAACTGAGTTCCAGCACCTTTTCTTCTATTAATTGCATTACAATTTAATCGCCATCTACTCCCGAGGAAATGTAATCCAAGAGTTCCGGTACCCCTTTCTCCAGAAAAAAAGCACTGCGCCCTTTCAATAGCTGGCGCCTCTTCACTTTACTCCGAGGTAAAGCAGTTATGTTCATCCCGGTGTCCCTATACCCCATATGGGAAACATTGTTCACAGAGATGGACTCACAGAATTTGTTCTGGCTCCACCGCAGCTGCTCCGGGGACGCAATCCGCATCAGGGATGCTTGGGAGATGGCCCCAAGGGAATGCTGTCCTCTGCCTCGCTGGGACTGTGCAGCATCCTCCGCTTCTTCGTCCAGGGATGAGACCGACTGCTGGTCCTCCTTTTGCTCCTCCGGCTGGCGAGACTCGGGAGCGATCACCCTCCCAACTTTGCCCGGGGCGGGTTTGGAGCTGCAGTTCTTGGCAAGGAGTTTGGGGCAATGTCTCTTGAGGTGCCCCGGTTCTTTACAATAGAAGCAGCCACTGGGGCTGGGGCTCTCCTTGGGCTTGCTTGGGGCTTCTTCCCGAGGCTTGGGGTTGCCCTTCCCCGTGCCCCCTTTTGTCCCGCTATAGTTGGGGTTACTCCCCCTTCCCCCTTTGGGCTGCCGATACAGCCCCATCTGATCCGCCAGCTTGCCCATTTCCCGACAGTTTGGGGGGTCCCGGTCCCGCACGGCAGTAGCCAAGTCCTCCGGGATAGTGGCACAGAACTGCTCTTGAATCAGGAGCTCCCTCACCTCAGCCAAGGTGGTCTTCCCGGTGGCCCCAATCTACGCATCCCAAACCTGCCCCAGATGCGCCATCCAGGATGCATACGTGTCCTCCGGGGGAGGCTGCCCGTAACGGAATTTACGGCGACAATGTTCAGCCGTGAGGGCAAAACGCTCCCTCACAGCTTCTTTGAATGCAGCATAGTCTAAGGGGGCAGTATGGGTGTGAATGCCCAAGAGATCGGCCAGCTCCCCACTGACCTGCGTCCGCAAGGCGGACATCCGTAAATTGTCCGGCACCTTTTGCTCCTGGCAGGCGGCTTCGAACAGGGTGAAGAAGATCAACACGTCCTCCCCAGGTTTATAGGTGGGGAATTGTTTCCGGTCCCATGTAGGGGTCGGAGCATTGACAGCCTGGGGTGGAGCTGGTCCCCCCCCCTCCGGCACCCGTGGTCAGCCTCGCTAGCTCCAGCTGCATCTGTAGCTCCGCTTGTTGATGCTGGATCATCTCCTGCTGATGCCGCATCACCTCCCTGGTCTGTTGCCAATTCAGCTGGGGGAAGAGGGCGTCAAACCCCCTCCTCCCATGGCTCCACCAGCAACCCCTCCGTCAAGGTCTTCCTCTGACTCGGGGTCTATCCTGTTGCCTCCCCTGAGGCTACTCATTAGGCTGGGACGACCCCACTGCTTGGGTCCGGTCCCTGCCAATGAAGATGAAGGGCTCCCTCCCCTTCCTGGGTTGTGGTTCTCGGCTGCATGGCCCACTCCATTTTGGAGACATGGCTCCCTGTTCCGGGAGTCACCGGATTGGCCAGTAGTTCCAGCTGTTCCTGGCTGGGGCTACCCATCTGAAACTTTAACCTGATTATTTTTCCCCAATCAGCTAGCCTGCCCTAGACCCTATTAGTTCCGTCCGTTAACTATAGTTTGCAATTGTCCCGTCGTCTGCCACCATGTGGAGGACCAGCACCCGGGTCCTCTGCGTGAGTTTGGCGCTTAACGGGTTAACTGGTACTGAGCTACAGCCCGTACAAGCGATTGAAATTGACTAGGAGGTTTGGGCAGCAAAAGGAAACTCCAGAGTCCTTTGTATGACCATATAAGGCTTTATTTACTACAAGTTAAATGGAGCAGAACTAATACAGTAATACCTTGGATTACGAGCATAATTCGTTCCAGAACCATGCTTGTAATCCAAAACACTCGCATATCAAAGCGAGTTTTCCCATTAGAAATAATGGGAACTCAGATGATTCGTTCCACAACCATTTACTCACTGCTTTGCTGGTTCCCTGGCAGGGAGCCCCATGGAGGGAGCCTGCAAAGCAGTGATTACATGGTGCGTGGAGGGCAGGCACGGCGCAGCCACTCGCTCTGCAGGTGCCTCGTGCGCTGCCATGCCGGCTCCCGGGCAGGGAAGCGGCACGGCAGTGCGCAAGGTGCCCGCAGCGCGAGTGGCCGCGCCTCCCTGCCAGGGAGCCGGCAAAGCACTTTGCCAGCTCCCTGCCAGGGAGCTGCATGGAGGCATTCCCGCTGCTCCCTACCTATTCCAGGGGCGGTTCGCCTCCTCGGCGAGCCGCCCGCGCTGCCATCGCTGGTCCCGTCGCGTCCCTTGCTGCCCCGGAAGTGACGCGACGGGACCCTTGCGCTGCCGCTTTGCTCGCCAGGGAGCTGCGTGGAGCTTTGCCAGGGAGCTGCGTGGAGGCGTTCCCGCTGCTACCTGCCTCTTCCAGGGGCGGTTCGCCTCCTCGACGAGCCGCCCGCGCTGCTATCGCCGGTCCCGTTGCGCGACGGGACCCTGCAGTTCCCGTCGCGTCACTTCCGGAGCAGCAAGGGACGCGACGGGACCGGCGATAGCAGCGCGGGCGGCTCGCAGAGAGGCGAGCCCCCGCTGAAAGAGGCAGGGAGCAGCGGGAACGCCTCCATGCAGCTCCCTGGCAAAGTTCCACACAGCTTCCTGGCAAGTAAAGCAGCAGCGCGAGGCGCAGGCAGAGCGAGCGGCCGCTCACTCCCCTTCATTGGGCTCCCTGACAGGGAGCCCAGTGGAGACGTGGCGCGGCCTCTCGCTCTGCCTGCGCCTCGCGCTGCCGCTTTGCCGGCTCCCAGGCAGGAAGCAGGCAAAGCAGCAGCGCGAGGCGCACACAGAGCGAGCGACGCGGCTCCCTCGCCTCATCTCCATGGGGTGCTTTTCTGGCTCCCGGGCAGGGAGCCAGCGCAGCGGTGCAAGGCGCCGCTGCAGGGGTGCAAGGCGCCCGCACAGCGAGCGGCCTCACTTCCATGGGGCTCCCAGGCAGGGAGCCGGCGCAGCAGCTCGAGGCGCCCGCAGAGTGAGCGGCTGCGCCTCGCCTCCATGGGGCTCCCTCCCGGCTAGGCAAAGCCGGGGAGCTGGCACTTTAAGTGCTAGTTGGGGGCACAGCGTGTGGCTCGTGTTCCGAGACACGCTCGTCCTCCAAATCGAAACAAATGATAAAATTTTGCTCGTTTTACGAGAAGCTCGTATACCGAGTTACTCGTAATCCGAGGTATTACTGTAGCTTTCTAGGTATGCTACAACGTCAACATGACCTGACGTGATCTCCGAGTTTTATCAATGAATGGGTTCCCAGGCTAGCGTATTGAGGAAAGTCAGTTACCTTAGACCAGAGACTCTGCACTGGTCAGTTTCATGCCTGGCTCCGGATCCGCCTGATCCGGGGAAGAGAACAGCTTATCCCAGCCACCACTGGGGATGAACTTGCCGAAGCGACCCGTGTTCCCAACAACTCGCAGAAGATGTGCACGGGGGGTTTCTACCCCACCTTTTCCCGCTCTCCCGCCCCCTGCCTGTCAGGTGGGCTTATCCCTGCCCCCTGTGTGGCAGGTGGGCTTATGCCTGCCCGGGAAAAGATGACGTCTCCTGGTCCGGGGTGTACTTTACAGCTCATAGTGGCTGCCCTGTCTTCTTGATGGTCCACAACTCTCCTTTGTGGATTCCGACCGAGAACTTCTTTGTTGGTCTGCAGGTTTCGTCCGGGGGAGCCAGCACCTCCAGTTCCCCTCCCACCCCCTGTGGAGAGGTTTATGCAGACAGAACTTGGCAGGTAAATGTGTGCGTGTGTTGTGTGTTGTGTGTGTTCATGTTCCTTTTACAGTTGGGCTTTCTCCACATTTTTCATCTACTTCATTTGTAAAGTGTACATGTTTGATTGTGTAGTGTGGAAAATATACTTTGGTTTAGGAACTGTTTCTTCAAAATATCTAAAAGACTACCTTCTGTATGAACCTGCATGCCTGCTGAGATAATCATCTGAGGCGCCTGCCTTCAGAAGCATCTTTTCTATGGTGACACCCCAATTATGAAGTTCTGCCGAGGCCAGCCCTACCATTAGGCACAGTGAGGCAGCTGCCTCGGGGGGGGGGGGGGTGGCGGCAGCCCTGCAGCCATTCCCATCCTTCTGAGCTGGCACCTCGGCGGCGGCGGCAGTGCTTGCTTGTTGCTAGCCTGGCCTGGCTGGCTGTCTTACCCAGTTGCCTTATCCCAGTGTGTCACAGACAGCACTGTTGGAAAGGCCCCTGACTGAGCAAGCAGGCAGAATGGGAGCCAGCCCAGGCAACACACTCCAGCAGGCATTGCACATGTGTGTCCATGGTTCTGCTCACATGATGCATGCTGGCACTGATGCATTGCAACATTTGTTTGGGTGGGCAGCAAGCAGGTGCCAGGTAGAGCAGTGAGTGAACAGCCATGAGGTGGTGGAGGACAGAGGTTTGTGTGCCCTGCCCTTCACCCACTAAGCTAGCCTGCTGCCCTTGGGTGTGGTGGAGGATGCCGTCTCATTGCTGGCATTGAAAGAAGATTCAGCTGCCACATTGCCACTGTTAAAGTAAGATTGAACTGCCAGTCTAGTCAGATGCTGTGCCTGGAATGTAGGGTAGGGCATCATCTTCTTCCCCTGAGGCGGCAAAATGTTGTGGGCCAGCCTGGAACTCCCTGCTCAGACACATAGACCTGGTGCTGCCACTACTCACCTTTAGAGGACCAGGTACAATTAGCTTTGTTCTCTTGGGCCTCTGGTGGGGGGGGGAGGGGAAGGGGGGGAGGGAGCAAGCATGCCCTCCCCAAGGCAAGTGGCTTGCCTTCATTCTCACCCCAATATGTTTTACTTTCAGAAATATAACACTTGAGAAAAGCCTTGCTCCCCCAGAAATGCGCTTTACACCCTTCTGTCCACCACCCCATCTCTCCCCCCCCCCCAGTACTATCACTATAGGTTTTTGATGGTAAATCATACTGATCTGCTTTAATTTTAATATCCTCTTATCTCTGCTGTTTTACAGCTTAGGATTTTATACTGTGTTGTTTTTAGTCTGTTTGCTGTGAAATTTTGCATGGGTTTTAAACTGAGGCATTATTCACTTTGAATCCCTGGTGAGGTAGAAAGAAAGTAGTGTTTTGGATGAAGAAATAAATAAAATTGAAAGTTTCAAGCGCAAACCAACAATGTTTGAAGATTAGGAAAAGGTGGAATACCTTCAATAACAAAAGGTTCCATACTGTGTGTGTATGTTCCCCCCACCCCCTTTGTATTTTATTGGATTGTAAATCGCTCAGAGTGGCCGGATGTCTGGCCAGATGGGCAATTCATAAATATAATAAATAAAAAATAAATAAATACTTTATAATTGTTATATAACAGTCATGTAGTAATTATGTTGCTTAGGGGTGCAAGCATGGTTACCAATTAGGAAAGACTCCCAAAAGGACACAGCAGCCTGGTTTGGACATAACACTAAAAGCATAGCTTAGTATTATCTGCATGAACTTGCTCCCTGCTCCTCCTGCAGTGCAGCCATGAAGAGACCAGAAGTGTCTGCTTCCATTTTAAACTAACCACAGTTTGTCGTTTTGTCCAAAGTGGGAACTGCGGTTAGTTTAAACTATGGTTTACCCAACAAGCCAGGATCAGAAAACATGGTTTGATCTGGGCTTGATAAACTAACCACAGTTTGTCCCAGTTCAAATGAAGTGACAAACTATAGTTTAAAACAGAAGCGGGTAATTCCAATCCCCTCCTGGCCAATTCACAAGAGAAGGAGAGGGAAAAGGAGAGTACAGGAGCCCAAAGCATGTAACAGTAAGGGCGCAACCCTATGGGTTGTGTTCCCATTAGAAGGAAGCCTCTGAACTTGGAGGCTTCCATGTATCCAATGCCCTGTCAAGCTGCTGCTGGCAGGGTGGAAGGAGCGATGGAGGTGATTCTTGCCTTTCCATCCTCCTTCCTACAAATTCTCATCTAGACGGGCCTCTGAGCCGTCCCCTATGCTGCTGGTGGCGGGTCTGGAGAGACCATAGGGATGTTTGTATCCTGGCCTCTGCCCTCCTTGCCCACCGGAATGCCCCCTTGTTGACCTCTCTGAGGTCGCCTGAGGCCACTTTTGCAACCTTGGAAAACAGGCACTGCAGTTCTTTCCATGGTGGATGTGATGGGGAAGAGGGACAGATAGGATTTTGTAGTCCTCCCAAAGTCATAGCGGTGTCTACGGCTTTGATAGGGGAAATCCAAAAAATCCTATGGTTCTTGGGATGCTCTCCAAGGACCATAGGATTTCATCCTAAAAGATATTGTACCAGTATGTCCAAACCAACTCCATATAATTCAGAAATTAGCATCTGAACACATGAAGGAATAATATAGAAGAGAATGCCTCTTGAGTATGTGCAGAATGCTTTTTCCACCCAGTTGAGTAGCCACAAGCACCTGAGTTGAATGGTACTTATGCCAGGTAAGTTGCAGCCTTACTCTCTAGCAAGTAGAATTGCAGCATTAAAGTGCTTTGAGAACCGTGAGAACAGAGTACTATGCATGTGTAATATCACTTTTAAATGTCACGTTTAATTAAAAACTATTTACATGTATTTGTATTAATTATAATTAAATATAATTGTGTTAATTATATCAATGTATATTAAATATTTAAGTCCCAGCTTTTCATGTAATGGAACTTGCAATCAAAATTTTAAAAAGTCAATATAAATAACAATATCAAACGATTAACAAAACACAGCAGGCAAGACAAAACCAGCAACAACCCAACCTCAAAAGCTCATAAAAATTAAACACCCTTCTCCTGGCACCTGAGTAATAGAGGAATAAATGCTAAGTGTATGTTCCTGGGCAGGGTATTCTACAATGAGCTATGGTGCCACTGATTGGGGTAATACAGAGTTGTGCTGTGTTGTATGAACCCAGCCATCGTGAGTTATTCGAGGGTTAAACAACCCTCACAGAACCTACTACTAATCAAGGTTGATGCAAGGGTTGTTTAACCCTTGAATAACCCATTATGGCTGGGTTTGCATGACACGGCACAATTCCCGATCACCCTGATAGGGGGTTGCATATTAAAAATGGCAGCCACACACACACCCAGCATGCACCATGGCTCATTGTGGGTTAAATAATCCATGATGACCCAGCTGGGTCATGCAAACCAGGTCATTGTGTGTGCCACCACAGAAAAGGCTCTGTCCCCATTTCACAGCCACCTATTCTTTGAAAGTGTGGGTACATGGAGCAATACCTCAAGAGAATTATCTCAGTGAACGGGCAAGTTTGTTGGGGAGAAGGCAGTCTTTATTAAAACCTACAGTGCACCCCTATCCATGTCTACTCAGAAGTAAGTCCTACTGAGTTCAGTGATGCTTATTCCCAGGTAAATAGATTTAGGACTGCACAGGTAAGTATATTTAGGACTGCAGCCCTAATGTTTAAAAAAATCTTCAGTACACCTTTAAAGACAGGCTTCTATGGTTAGAGTGTTGGCGTGTTTTTTTCCTGGCAGGGGCCATGGCCTTTGCCTTTAGTAATTGCCTGACAAGCAGAAATTTAAGTAGTGCAGCTTTCCTAGCATGGAGAAACAGTGATGGGAACATCATGAAATACTACCAGTCCAATAGCTGTGGAGAAACACAAGGAACTACTAGAAAGATGGTGGCAAGCCCACTATATAGAAACAAAACTTTTCAGAGTTAGAGGCTTGAAAATTGAAGACTGGGTCATAGATTTCATAGATAGAGTTGGAAGGAGCCTACAAGGCTATCGAGTCCAACCCGCTGCTCAATGCAGGAAACTAGAGGAGGGGTCTCCCATCCAAGTAACAACCAGGCTTGACCCTGCTTAGCTTTCCACGCTCAGACAAGCTGAGCCAGCGTAAACCACAGGCCTTGATCTGAAGTTCTGCAGTCACACCAATGCCTCCCAGATAGCATAGGGGAAGCTCTATGCACATAGTCGGAATGTATGCACAGAGTTCTGCCTAACACCATTGAATAGGGAAGTCCTGTATGCATGAGAGCTCCATATGTGCACTGGAGCTTCTGTGAGTGTGCAGGGAGCCTCTGTGCCAGAACAATATTGTTTCAGTTTTGCAATTAGGATTGACACCTCCAAATGGAGGAAAACAATGCCAAGTGTTTGTTTGCATTCCATTTTAAAGTATGCAAATTTAAATTGCAAATTGATTGGTACTCAAGCTGATCTTGGAAAGTGCTTGGATGTCAGCTAAGGTCAATATCTGTGGTGTGGCAGTCTTTTGAGAGGGCTTTGCCAGTTCAGTGGGATGTTATACTTAAATAACAAAATTCACTGTTACAAGATATGATGGCCGCCAACTTCACTTTAAAGGGGGATTAGACAAATTCATGAAGGATAAAGCTTTTAGTCATGATGCCTATATGCTATCTCCAGTATCAGAGGCACTATGCCTCTATACCAGTTGCTGAGGAGTAAGAGTGGAATGGGGCAATTGCCCTCATGTCCTACTTCTTGGCTTCCCATAAACATCTGGTTGGGCACTGTGGGAAACAGGATGCTGGACAGAATGGGTCTTTGGTCTGATCCAGCAGGGCTGAGTTCTTATATCTGTTACTTGGTCCAGGTAGCTGAGATGGTAAAGACCTTTGCTTGATGCTCTGGAGAACCATGTTCTTCAAAATCCACTACCAGTCAATGCTGACAATTCTTCTGACTTTGCATAAGACTGCTTGCTATATCCTTGACAAATCTGAAGCCAAGTTTTGAAAAGCAGCAAAGCCTAGGAAGATAATTGCTTAATAACAGATAATGCTTATTGCAACAGTTGTGGTTGCTTTTAATACATGGGAACAGGCAACCGATTTGGGGATGCAAGAAAAATAAGCTAATGATAAAGAGGAACTGCAACTCCCACTAGATAGAAAGATCTAATCTCATTGCAATAGCTATGGGATGAATGCACGTGAACACCCTTTAAATGGGAGCTGAAGTACCTGAGTTCCTTGTAGCTTGTATGGAGGCACTGTTTTGCCTTTAATTTCTCAATGACTGCTCGGGTTTAATGAGTTGAAGGGAGATTTGTTTGGACCTGCAATATGATATAATCTATGCTAGGCTCTACCTTTGTGCCTGCCCTTTTTTGTTCCCAGCTCTGTCCATTTTGTTACCTGGCTAGCAGTGTGATCCTAAGCAAGTTTACTTAGAAGTAATCCCCACTGAGTTCAATTGGGCTTACCTGCCTCCGTGTACATCTGCATAAGATTGCAGTCTAGTTATGCCTGTTTCCCTGCTGTCTGAACCATGGATTCTAGCATTTTTAAAATGGTTGTTCCCATCCTAAAACACACACACCAGGAAATGAACAGAAGGAGCCTGCCAGAGGAAACTAGTTACTTACTGAACTGCATGAACCACACACTGCGTAAATGTGTAGTCTTCCAAGAAGGTTGAATTCAAAGAAGAGTGCAGAGATTAATTTAGTGCAAGAAATATCTAGAAACCTAATGTGTTTTGAGCTACATAGAAGCTTTTCATTGGGGTAATACTATAAGAAGAGACAACATATAAACCATGAAGGTTATGTTGGTTGTATTATACATTTTAAGAATCAGCTCCCATTTCACAACAAACAACCCATGGTTTGTTAACCATGGGTTGTTTGACAACATGCTGGAATGAACAAGCACGCTGGCTCCTGACCGCTCGCCCTCTTTTCTGCTTTGCTAAACATGACCATGACATGACCAGAGTCCCAAGTTCATATGTCCATGACATACAAACCTGCAACTCTGGTTTGTTGAGAGAAAAAACCAGAGTTTTAACCCGTGGTTTGATCCTGGGTTAAAACTGGCACATTCCTGAATAACCCACGGTTTGTTTTTCATTGCATACGAACCAGGTCTCTGCCTTATTTGTATATTTATGATTATATTGTACTGTTTTTATCCTTATGCAGCAAGCCACTCTGGGTGCAATAGTAGAACAGTGGCATATAAGTAATAAGTTATTATATTAGGACATACAATATTCTTTCTTTAAAGCAGGGGTATGCAACTTGTGGCCTTCCAGATGTTTTGGCCTACAACTTACATCAGCCTTAGCCAGTAGAGCCAATGGTGAGAGAAGATGGGAACTGTAGGCCAAAACAACTGGAGGGCCACAAGTTACCCACCCCTGTTTTAAAGAAAACAAAATAAAGCTTTACTGTGCAATCCTAAGCATATTTACTCAGAAGTCCCACTTGGTTCAATGGCGTTTATTCCTTGGGAACAAGGGCTGGCGTCAGCATCTTTGCGGGTCCCAGTGCCAATTCTCGGTGTCCACGCACTTAATGTTTTTTTCTGACCTGGCATTCCAAGCAGCACAGAGTGGCTGGACTTAGCCACTCTTTTAATTCCCCACAATGTCCCTGACCATCTAAGGCACTGTGGGAATTTTAAAGGGTGACTCAACTCAGCTGCCCTGTGCTGTTCATGGCCATGCGCCAGCAGCCAGGCAAGCCACTAGGGCCCACTCTCAGAGGAGAGGGCCCACCAGAGAACTTTGCCCAAGGCCTTCTCAGGTAAAGTTCATCCAGACTTTATAGATTTACATCATAGTGGAAGTTTTCACCAATACATGAGTTCAATGGGTAAAGCAGTTAAATGATGGAGGTTTCAATCCTGCTTAGCTTCAGCATGTGGCCTGCATTATGTGCTCTCCACACCTCTGCATACTTACCTGGGACTAAGCCCTATTGAGTGTAGTGGGATGTATGTCCAAGTAACCATGCATAGGATTGCACAGTCAATAAAATACGATTGTGTCAAATATATAACAAACACTATGGTGTCAATAGCAAGAGCATCAATCCAGTTGCTTATTATCCCTGTAAGTAATGACTAAATTAACATTTCTAGGGCATGCTGTTTCTTACTGGTAGCTGACAAGTACAGCATGAAGGCAGTGGTGATCTTGTGTGGTTTGTCCACAGCATTAATGTTCAGAGGTATATGGCCTCTGCACACAGGGGTTCCACCACCCAACAACTTTTAATGGGATCATCCTGGCACATACTTAATTGATCTGCCCATGAACTCAAGTGGTGTTTCCTGTATAATATGCAAGCATGAAACAGGAGCAGAATAATGACTCTCCGGTATGTACCAAAGTATGAGTGGGGTTAGGGTTGCACGTGTACAAATGTTTCTAATGTTCCTTGCTTTTTCAGGATTTTTTGCTCCCCAGAAGATTGCGGGACAATGCACCCTTAAGAAAAGCTCACCACTCAAGTCAAAGCATACCATTACCATGGGAAATGCCCATCAAATGTGGAACCAACATGCAATGCTGACATATCGTTGCCAACTGAACAGGAATGCTCAATTTTAGTTACATGCGTCTCATCTCATTCAACCTTTAAAACTTTCAGATTCTCTATTGTTAAAAGAAGGGAACAGGATGATCAGGTATGGGCAGTTGCTCTATAAAAATCAAGAGTAATTGTCCACACACATCCTGATTCAGTTGCATAATTACTTGTGTATCGAGGAGCAACTGCTTTTTAATATACCATTCACTTGGTAGAGAGGAGCCTTGCTGGACTGAGGATCAAACTAGATGTGACATGGGAGATCTGTGATCATATCATCTAATGCAGGGGAGAGGAGGAATCTGGCCCTGCAGATGTTGGACTACAATTCCCATTATACCTGACTGTTGGACATGCTGGGGCCTGTGGGTGTTGAAATCCAAAAACAGCTGCAGGACCACAGGTTCCCCACCCCTGATCTGATGTTTCTTGCTTTGGTTAAAGGTAGGGCCAATTCCTTTGGTTAAAAAGTGAACACCTGTATTATACCTCTGTTTTTCAGCTCCCTCCAAGGCTAATTGCAGCTTGGGAGAAGCACTGAAGTTGGGAAAATGGCATGGGGAGGGAAGGGTTAATCCCTGCCAGTGCCACAGCCTGACCCAAATTGCCTCACCCAATGGCTGATTTTAATTAAATACAAAGATGTTGGGAGATCTGATCACAGAAGCCCCAGGTCAGGTCTAGTTTGGCGCTGTGTTAATGCAGGGAAGTGCCCTGGCATGATTTGAAGCTGGTTTCATCAGCCATCACTTCCATAAATGTTTCAGTCCTGGAACACATGAAGTAATAATGTTTATTTGAGCCACTGCAGAATGCTTCTACTTTAGTCCTAAATAACCCCATAACACTTTAGGGGGATGGGTGGGAAGCTGTCTCAGTGGTGCAGTTAGAAACTGCACATGCACACGTGTGTGTGTGTGTGTGCGCGCGCACACACACACACACACACACACTAGCACTTTCCTACCTCACATGAATTTTAAGAGTTAGAAATAATTAGAAGAAACACTGAAATAGCTTTCATTAATTCCTCCCCCAAATTAAAAGGGAATGTTCACCTTTATTGAAATTTGGAATGCAAACTATAGGCAAATGTTAGATTTGTTTAAAAAAGAATTTAGAACAATTTTGTTATTGTGTGCTTCATCACAAAGTTCAGAAAGGTGGACATTTTTGTAGGGGATGGGCATCACTTTAGCGAGGCGTCTGGCGCTGGAAGAGCAGAGGAATTAGACTCCTCAGTGGACCAATTAGAAGGAATTCCCATCATTTAAACATACTCCAACACAGAGGAGACACAGAAGCATCTGGTCTCTCCATCACCACTGTAAAGGGACAGAACTAACTAACCCACCCGCCCCCGCCGCCTACCTCTGTGTTTTTAGCAACAGGGTTGGAAGGTGGAATTCCTTTCCCTACTACTCCATCAGTACTGTGGTTGGGAGAATGAGGTCTGTGGAGAAAGGAAAAGCCATTGTGGGAGTGCTGAGGGAAGGGAGGACAGGCATGCAAAAGTGCACACTGGCAACGAGGGGCAGAGAAGGAAAGGACACCCCAGGTTTTTCTACAGGAGGCATTTATTGTGCGCTTGTCATTCCCTACTCATGGTTGTTTACTGGTTCTTTAGACAACAATGATGTGACCCTCCAGTTTTGAAGCCATTACTTTTGGAGAGTTTTTTTTAGAGCAGGGGAAATGCAGCATTTAATGTTGAAAGTGAACATGCAAAATCCTGGTGTGTATTTGCACTATTCCGCTACACTGTATACCACTATGCCACCTAGAGTTTATGTAGCAGAAAGGCAGGAAAGGAAATGCTCCTTGTGGAGTGCTCAGATCTCAGTTCTGCAACGAAACCAAAAGTAGATACATACAGCCAATTTTCTACCCTTGTGTAGAAAAGCTCCCTCAGCCAAGCTCAGAGCAAGAGAGCAATCGTCTATGCTGGGCCAGAGACATGATCCCACAATTATTTATTCTGAGAAAGCACTGCCTCTGCTATGCCCACTAAAATACTTAGGAGGTGGTATTCTGTGATGTTGTATAACTGTTTATTGAGCTCCTCCACTTACTCATGTGAACTGATAAGAGTAGTAAGTTGGTCAATCAGTAATATTCTCTCTCTCTCACACACACACACACACCAATTGGGGAAAGCAAGGCCCGCCTTTAAATAATGGCATGTACATAACCGGTTATTTAACATATGAAATTATGTGTTAACCTTTGTCCCTAATTACAAGTTACCCAAGCATACTGAGACATTGATAGGAATATGATAATTTTGGAGTTAGGAGACAGCTTGTCTTCTCGCTTCACTTCTCTTTTCTAATTAACATCGTTATATGCAGTGCACTCGGGTTGATACACAACTCAGATAAAGACATGCCCAGTGAATGCCATCAACCTTTATTTCTAATGAACAAGGTTCCACTGCTAGCATTACAGTTCTGATTCCTGTTTTCTAAAATAAGCTGAATAAGCATATCTAGAACTTGGCATGAAACCGTTTATCTCCTTCACTATAATAAAGCTGTGCTCTTGAGTTATATTATTAAATGTCATGGCATTTGATTTCAGGACATACCACCAACCTTCGCAGGATAAAACTTCAAAACAGAGCTTCTGCGAGAGTCCCCAAGGAGCATCCCCAATTATCTCTTGCCAAACACTTACTGAGAAGGATTAGAGATCATTTGTTTTCATTAGGGACTCATGAATACAGGCAGTCCCAGAGTTAAGAACGTCCGACTTACAGACAACCCATACTTAAGAACGGACTTCTGGGTTCCCCGGTGCTACGTCATTTACGTAGAGTACATAATGTAGTATACTGTGCAATTAGCATAATTTACGCAATTTGCGTAAATGCCGATTTTAACGTATAGAACGCTGTGCTGTTCCGACTTACATACAAATTTGACTTAAAGACATTCTTAAGAACAGAACTCGTTTGTAACCTGGGGACTGCCTGTATTTTGGATTGATATATGGAGATTGGGAAGGAACTCCAAAGAACCCTCACCCCATTTTTCTGAAATCACAGAATCCTCACAAAGCTGGTTCTGCATTCCACTCTACAGATTCCATGATTCAAAGCTCATCGCAGAAACATTTCTCTCACATTCTGGTTCTCTGGCAGCTGTGCCTACAGTCATATTGGCACCATGTGGCATAATAGATAGACATAAGCTGGTCGATGTTAATTATAATAAGCAGCACCAGCCTTTTTTGTTAAAAACAAACCCAACAACAATAACCCAAACATATTATTTCTTGTTTTCAATCATCTAGTGGCTTAACTATTTAGGGCACAATCCTATGCATGCTGACTGGGGCATGCTGGGAGTTGTAGGACTGTTTTTCCTGTCTAAACATGCATAGGATTGCACCCTTAGTTAATTTTAGATAGTTAGATATTTCATAGATTTCATAGATCATAGAGTTGGAAGGAGCCTACAAGGCTATCGAGTCCAACCCCCTGCTCAATGCAGGAAACTAGAAGAGGGGTCTCCCATCCAAGTAATAACCAGGCTTGACCCTGCTTAGCTTTCCACGCTCAGACAAGCTGAGCCAGCATAAGCCCCAGGCCTCAGTTTATTTGTTTCAGTTTATTTGATTTTGTCTGCTATTTTTATTCTTTGAATGCTCTGGTAGACAATCTGTTTGGCAAATGTGCCACAAGTTACCGGTAAGTCCAAAGTGAGCACGACTGTACATATGCACAACCTGTGCTTTGGAATGATTTTGTGTATAGTCTACTATGCCACGGAGAAGGCAGTGCATGATGGAAGAGGCAGGTAGGAGTACAGGCTGGACTTTATGCCAAAGCCAGGAGTCGGACCAATGCTCCTGTCCAGGCATATCACCAACTCCCTATTCCATCACCCAACTGACCACATATGGATATGGTAAATACCTACATATTGGCCCAATTTCACTACATTCCTGGCTTGCTAAACTATACTTTATCAAACCAGTGGCGTAGCGTGGGTTGTCAGCACCCGGGGCAAGGCAAGTAATTTGCGCCCCCTAACCCGTGGATTTTAGCACTCGAGTCTCTTCCACTAGATTAGTTAAAGAAACCCTTACCCCCTAAGCACATGTATTGTTTGTTATGAAAATACTGATGTAATTAAAGTAAAATGCATCTAAATACAAGTTTATTTTCACTCTCACCACTACGCCACACTGGCTCTTCCCTCCTCGTCCCTTTTTCCTTTTGTGTCGTGTCTTTTAAATTGTAAGCCCGTGGGCAGGCAGGGACTGTATTTTTCTTGTTGTTGCTGAAGGGTGGGGTAAAAATGCTTAGAATAAATAAATATGCAGGTTTATTCCAACTTAATCAATGAACTGGTCACTTAAACCAACTAAAATCTGTGATTAATAGATTCCAATTTCTTTAGTTGGGTACCGTAACTGCCCTACTTATTTGTAAAGTTATTTTTCTTCATCTTTGAGGCATGTTTCTTTTCTCTCTCTCTCTCACTTGCAATTGCTTTCCTCATATGCAAATGTATTCCGACTTAATCAATTGACTAAAACCATACTATTAATCAACTCAGATTTTGAGTAATTGGAGGGTAACAGCCCTACCAATTTGTAGTTTTTTCATCATTTTTAATAATTTGCAATAATAATATACATTCAACACTTCCTCCAGTGGCTTTCACATTTATTGCAATTTCTTCAATTACTTATTAGTAATAAAAAAAATGGAGAAAATAAATTGGATAACGGAAATAAACCATTAGTAATATGCTTAATAATAATAATAATGATAATAATGATAATAATACAACGCATTTCTTCTTAAACTTTCCCCCTTGTGGGCTCCCCGGCGCTCCAGCCCTCCCGCTCCGGCGCGTTCATTCTCACCCCGCGCCCGCCCGCCCGGTTCCTCCTCGGCTCGCGGCGGCCGCCCGGCAGGACCACCTTCCGAGGGGCTGGGTGGGTGGGCATGCAGGACATCCCCGGCAGCCAATGAGAGAGGCGGGGCCGAGGGGAGGCGAGCCAATGGGCGAGGCGGGGGTAGGTGGCCACGGGGGCGGGCGCTGCCGCAGTCCTGTCGTGGGCAAGGTAGGAAGGAGCGCGCGAGGGAGCTCCGGCGGGGCTGGTTGGTCGCTCGCTCGCTCGCTCGCTTGCCGGCCGCGCTCTGACCACCGGGGCGGGGCAGGAGCGCGCGCGCTGGGGCGGCGGCGGCGGGGACAGGTCTGGGCAGACAACCCACGCTACGCCACTGCGAGCGCGCCCCCCCAGATGTTGCGCCCGGTGCGGCCGGCCCCCCCTGCACCCCCCACGCTACGCCTCTGTATCAAGCCAAGAATGAGCATTAGGCCTGTTCACTTGCCTCTCTCCTCATTTCCTCCCTTTGTGTGCAGGCATGGCAATTCTGGTTTGCTTAAGCTATAGTTCCCCATTATGCTGGAAACAGGGAACTGGAGTTCAATGTCAGTTTACTGAGCAGGATCTCAAACCATGGTTTAAGATCCTAGTAAGTAAGCTGACATTGAAGCATAATTCCCTGTTTCCAACACAATGAGAAACTAATTTAAACTAACGGGGATTGCTGCACTGACAAAGGGAGGAAGCCCAGGGAGGGCTGACTGTGCAGTCCTGATGCTTGTTCCTGGCTTGTTAAACTATGGTTTAAAATAATAAATTTGGGAAGTATGTCTGAATCAGGCCAGTGTATTAAATATTCTGATATGTTTGAAACCTCTTGTACCAGGATTCCCCCCCCCTTATTTGCAATATGAAAAGCAATAATTTTAAAAAGTAAAAAATAGTACAATGCAGTACACAGACTTGAAGGCACGCAACAGGCCCATTCACATATACTTCTTGTTTCCCCATAGGAATAGCCGGAGTCTTCTCCTGTTTCCTCTGTGTATTGTAGTTATACTTGATGGTTTTTATCATTCTAACAGTGTAATGCTATGAATTTTACTTGGAAGTAAGTACCGTTGCATTAAATGGGGCTTACTCTTTGACAGGTATAGCATTGCAGCCTAAATAGAGAAACTGCTTACCCTAGCTCTTTAACACTACTGGTAGATCTCTGGGTGACTTCCAGGAAACCAGTAAGAGTTTCCAGCTCTCAATGGTTTAACAACTGGTGCAACAAAAAGACTTCCACCTCCTCTACATTAGACCGCTGAATCAAGAAAGTTGGTGGGGTGGAAACAGAAGTAGATGTGTGTGTGAAAGGATTTGAGCATGAGCTTCAGTTCTGATAGTGAAAACAAACTGGGCTAAGCATGTGCGCAGAGGCACCTTGTCCCTCAATTTTAACTCCGCCTTCCTGAGCCAGGCCTGTGGCTTACGCTGGCTCAGCTTGTCTGAGTGTGGAAAGCTAAGCAGGGTCAAGCCTGGTTATTACTTGGATGGGAGACCCCTCCTCTAGTTTCCTGCATTGAGCAGGGGGTTGGACTCGATAGCCTTGTAGGCTCCTTCCAACTCTATAATCTATGAAATCTATGAAATTTTGCAGCTAGTGCTCATTGGATTGGTGGACCTCAGAATTTAATTTAGTTCAAACACAAAGTACATCTCACAAGCCTAAAGTCTGCCTGCCTCTGGCATAGAACTTAACTACGTATATAGCCAAGACAACACAGCATGGTTTATTAAATCCTTTTCGTGAAAAGGGATTGGTTGCCACCTTGTGGAGTTAGAATTTACTAAAGTAGCGTACATAATAGTGAACTGGATCTCGACAGCAATTCTTGTAGATTGAAATCTTAACATACTGTGTATATAATGTAATGGGAAGATAAGAGCCATTTATTATCTGGCACCCTGCCCTTTGGCTATCATCTTCTCCTCCTTCCTTTCCTACCAGAGGTTGAACATCATCATGGCTAGACTGTCTGTCTAGCCATGATGAGTATATTTGGAAAATATAATGTTGCCTTCCACATCGCAGTGCTATGGCCGATTACAATGGCTACCATCTTGCCCACAGTTTCCCACACCGAAGCCCCATCGGCATCCCTTGCCTTGGTCTCTGATCGGTACTGACACTGCTGCTGCCCAAGGTCAGGTGGAATTTAGAGGTGATTTAATTCCTCAAGGCCCCACAAGCCTCCTGGTCAAGCTCCTCCACCCAAAACTGTTGGCTTCCCCAGGGGTTGGGTTATTTACCACCGCCCAATACTCGGAGTAGCTGAAGTACGTGGTGGGGCTACTCACCAAAGTCAGCCCATAGGCCAACACTACTGCAGGACCTTTAGCTATAGCTTCATTTAAAAATTGACTTGTCTTTTGGTGTTGCTATTCTTGTTTTGTTTAATTTCATTTTTTAAAGATTTAAAAAAAAATAACTCTAGGTTATCCCTTGGATTCTGGGAGAAGATATCCATGAAGAATTGTTCACTCTCTTGAATGTCATCCACATACATTTAAATTGGCATAAAACTGCTTGTTAAGAATATTAATTAGTTACAATTTTTTGGAACTGCATTTCGTTATTTCATAACAGTGAATTAACTTGTTTTCACCCCATCCCCCCTGCCCAAATAACATAAGCTTCTTCTGTTTTTAACGGTTCTTAGAAATCGGAGCTTTTGGTACTGCATAATGACCTGGTTCGCACGTAATGCCAATTCCTGGGTTGTTTAACCCATGGATTGGCGGGGCTGCACCGGAGTGAGCGAGTGAGATTTGCATCTGCTTTAATAAACAACCAAACAACAAACCATGGGTAAAAACTCTGGGTTGTTTGTCCCTCAACACCCCAGCGTTCCAGGTTCGGATGTCGCATCAAACAACCCAAGAACAGTTCCTGGGTTGTTTATGAAAGTTGATGCAAAGTGGAAGTGGTGAGCGTGTGGGAGGCAGCATGCTTGCTCGCTGCTGCATGGCCCTGACCAAGGCCAGATCTACATCTACCCGTTACTGCAGTACTGGATCACTTCTGTGACTTGCACTTTTCAGTTCTAGTTGCGTTTGCCTTGCGTCCTCCTTCCTCTGTTCTTCTGTAATTTCCTGGAGTATCTTTATTATGGTTTTACCTGTTACTATGATTCCCTATCACAGTACCTGGCTATGTGGATGCTCACTGGGTGCTGTCCTTGCCTGTCTTTGCCAATTGTTTTTTATAGGGGTGGGGAACATTCAGCTTTTGTCTCCCAAAGCTGTATTGGGGTTCTGGCAAAGCAGAGATTGCTTTCCTACCTCTCTCCCTCTCCACCCACTTCTCTCTCTTGCAAAGTGAACTGAAGAGTAAATGCTTCCCCACTCCACTCCACTCCCATTTGAAAAAAAGAAATGCCCCTTGCAACCCCCTGCCCCAAAGTACAACTAGCTGTAAATGAGCCAAAATGCATGTCTACTCAAAAGTAAATCACATTATCTTCCATGGCCTTACTCAGAAGTAAATCACAAAGCAAATATTAGGACCTATCAGGTCTTCCACTGCCCTCCTTCCCCATGGCTCCTCTCTGAATGTAGTGGAAGACCGCCAACCTGGTCTTCTGCGCGGGTTCAATACTAAGGGGGTAGCGAGTCCTGGGGGCGGGCCTTCTCCGAGGTCCCCCAGCGACTATCACCCTTAGCCTAGAACAAAGGGATAACTTATAGCCACAAAAGTATCTTTTATAAAACAAGTTTATTTACAAAATGACCTTCACAAACCCAGACACACGCCAGCAATACAGCTTATCAGTACAGCACAAAGTAGCAAGCAAGAAGTCTCAAGGACACCGTGATTTCAGGGCTCTCAGCTAGTTAGTTCAGCTCGGGCTCCAGCAGAGGCCCGGTCAACCGCATGCTGCTAGCTGGGTTCCCGGCGGAGGTCCGGTCTACCCAAGCAGCTAGCTGGGTTCCCGGCGGAGGTCCGGTCTACCCAAGCGGCTAGTGAGTGATTTCAGCTTGGTTGCCCGGGGGTCCGGTCAACCCAAGCGGCCAGTGATTTCAGCTTGGTTTCCCGGGGGTCCGGTCAACCCAAGCGGCCAGTGATTTCAGCTAGCTGGAGCACGCCGGGTGCTGCTACCCGGGGTTGCCGATCCCTTCGTTCCCTTACCCCAAGCATGGGGCAAGACTGCTGATCAGGTCCAACAACTCAGTTCCCTTGCGCAGGGTATTTTATACCTTGGGTTTCAGGTAGCCCCTCCCTCTGCAATCAGGTGGGTGGCCAATCAGGTGGGTTGCCACCCTCCTCAGGTGGGCAGCCAATCAGGTGGGTTGCCACCCTCCTCAGGTGGGTGGCCAATCAGGTGGGTTGCCACCCTCTTCAGGTGGGCGGCCAATCAGGTGGGTTGCCACCCTCCTCAGGTGGGTGGGGTCCCTTTGAAGCCACCTGCTTAATGGTCCCATCCTGTGGTGTTGAATGGCCCTTTCTTATGGATGCCGAAATGTCTGCTCTGCCAAGGTATTCAAGTCTTATGTAGATGGGGCTGATATACGAGAGCATTGACGAACCTGGGGATGTTTCCTGCCTTCCCCCCTGGGGTGATTCTATGCAGATGTTGTTTGTCCCCGTTGGTCTCTGTGGAGACTGGCTGTCTCTCCCACCTGGGTCTCCTTCCCCCCTCCTTGGTGAGTGTGTGTGTGTCAGAAAGGGGTTTTAGGTTGGCTTTCTCCACATCTCCCCCCCGGGGAAAAGATGGCATTGGGGTCCCACACCCCAATTTCCCATCGACTTGCCCATCACCTGAGAAAGCCCGGGAGAGTGCATCAGCCAAGACATTGTCCTTACCCTTGATGTGCTCAATTTCGAAGTCAAAGTCTTGCAACGCCAGACTCCACCGTAGGAGTTTTTGGTTGTTGCCCTTGACTCTATCTAACCAGCACAGGGGGGAATGGTCAGTCTGCAGGCGGAACCGTCTCCCCCAGAGGTAGGGGCGCAACTTGGTGATGGCCCACACCACGGCCAGGCACTCCTTCTCAATGGTGGCAAGACTACGTTCTCTGGGCAGGAGCTTCTTGCTCAGGTAGGCAACGGGGCGCAGCCCTTCTCCCACCTTCTCCTGTAACAACACCGCCCTCATCCCGGCCTCAGAGGCATCCGTCTGTAGAACGAAGGGGGATTCGAAGTCTGGGGCTTGCAGAATGGGAGCTGCCGTGAGGCAGGCTTTTAACCCGTCAAAAGCGGTCTGGCAAGCCGCGGTCCACTGGACCCTGTTCGGGTGGCGCTTCTTACAAAGATCAGTCAGAGGGGCTGCTAGCTGACTGAAGTGTGGCACAAACTTCCGATAGTACCCTGCAAGTCCCAGAAAAGCCTGCACCTGTTTTTTGGTTGCGGGTTGGGGCCATTTCTGAACCGACTCGATCTTAGCTTCCATGGGTTTGATGCTCCCCCCTCCGACGCGATGTCCAAGGTACTCAACCTCCCCTAGCCCCACCTGGCACTTCTTTGCTTTCACCGTCAACCCAGCGTCCCGGATCCGCTGAAAGACCCGCCGGACATGCTGCAGATGCTGCTCCCAAGTGGAGCTAAAGATAGCTATGTCGTCCAGATAGGCGCAGGCAAATTCTCCCAACCCGTTCAGCATTCCATTCACCAGCCTCTGAAAGGTTGCCGGACCATTCCGGACTCCGAAGGGAAGAGTGGTGAACTGGAATAAACCCAGGTGTGTGACAAAGGCAGACTTGAGCGCAGCATCCGCGTCCAGCGGAACTTGCCAATAGCCCTTGGTGAGGTCTAGGGTGGTAATGTACTTGGCCCTCCCTAGCTTCTCCAGCAAGACATCCATGTTGGGGATGGGGTAGGGGTCAGGGACGGTCACCTTGTTGATTTTCCGATAGTCCACACAGAACCGCACCCCCCCCATCCTTTTTGGCCACCAGGACAATCGGGGAGGACCATGGGCTAGAACTAGGGACGATCACCCCTAGGTCTAACATGGCTTTGACCTCCTCAGCAATGACTTGAGCATGGGGTCCCACCGCCCGGTATGGCAGAGATTGTAGAGGGGGGCTGTCACCCGTTTGAATGGTGTGCTGGATGAGTGGGGTCCGCCCGGGGCGGTCTGAGAACATGGTCCCAAATTCATCCAGCACCCGCTTCATTTGCTCCCACTGAGCCTCGGACAGGGCGGGTGACAGTGAGATTTCTTCCATTCCCCCACCATCCCCCCATTCTCCCAACAGATCCCCATCAGCGAAATCCTTATCATTATGTTCCTTCACACAGCCCAGTCCCGCACCCCGGTCTACATACAATTTCAACATGTTCACATGAAACACTTTACATTTTCCAGGAGTCCCAGCAAAGAGTATTTTGTAGTTGACTGGTCCAAGTTTCTCAACTACAGTCCCTGGACCCTCCCACTTAAGACACAGCTTGTCCGTTTTGAGGGTACGCAGAACCAGCACTTTATCACCCACCTCAAAAGTCCGGGCTACTGCGGTTCTATCATACAGCTCCTTTTGCCGCTGCTGGGCTGCCTTCAGATGCTGTTGGGCGGCTTCTCGAACGCTGTGGAGGGTGTCCCGTAGCCGCCGGAGAAAAGTGTGAACCGGCACGGGCGAACTGCCGGCAGCCCCCTCCCATTCCTCCCGCAACAAAGCCAAGGGCCCCCGTAGTTCTCTGCCAAACATCAGTTCATTCGGGGAAAACCCGAGGCTTTCCTGCGGAGCATCTCGGTAGGCAAAGAGGAGGTAGGGTAGGGCTTGGTCCCAAGTTCCCGGGTGACGGCTAGCGTACGCCCGGATCATTTTCCCCAAAGTCTGGTTGAAGCGTTCAACCAGTCCGTTGGTCTCGTGGTGGTAAGGCACCGAAGTTACATGGTCAACCCCCCCCAGGTCCCACATCTTCTGGAACAGTTTAGACATGAACCCGGTGCCGCAGTCCGACACGACCGTGCGGGGCATTCCTAAGCGAGCAAAGAGAGAGAGCAGAGTCTTAGCCAGGCTGGCTGCAGAGATGGAGGTGAGCGCAAAAGCCTCCGCGTAGTGGGTGGCAAAGTCCACTACCGTCAGTACAAACTTTTTCCCCGTCTTAGTGGGCGGGTTCAGGGGACCCACTATGTCCATAGCAATCCGCTCAAAAGGGATCCCCACCACTGGAAAAGGCTGAAGGGGAGCTCTTGGGTGATCGCGATTGTGTCCCACTCGCTGGCACACATCGCAGGACCGACAGTAAGCCTTAATGTCGGAGGCGATCATGGGCCAGTAGAACCCCTCTGTAATTCGAGCTTGGGTCCGCTTTTGCCCCAGGTGTCCTCCCCATGCCACGTCGTGGGCGAGGTGCAACACGGCGCGGCGGTACCGTTGGGGAACCACCAGTTGCCTCTGCTTGCGCCCCGGTGCCACTTCCCCCTTTGGCTCGAACTCCCGGTACAAAGTTCCATTGTCCCAGATAAATCTTTCCGTGGCAAGGGATACCCCGGGGTCTTGGTTGGCCAGGGCGCGACACTCTCGCAGGGATGGGTCCAGCCGCTGGGCTTCCTTGAATTGGGCTTGTGTCCCAAAGTCTTTAGCCATCTGAGCAAACCCTTCGTCCTTCGGGGGCTCCGCTATGGCCTGGTTTTCCCCGGGGTGCCCCGCAGGGGATGGGGTCACCCCGGGTGGTGGAGGGGGCACGGGCTTAGGCTTTGGGACCGGTGCGGTTACGGGAGGCCCCCCTCGCCTTGCCTGTCCCCGGGTGACGACCCCCATCTTAGCTTTGGCCACCCGGAACGCGAGGTCGTTCCCGATGATGATGCCCCACTCCCTTTGGCGATGGATGATTACGTCCAACTCTCCTTCCCACCTCTGGTACTTGATCCGGACCCGGGCGATGGGGACGGTGATGTCGGGGGAGTTATAGGGTTTGATCGTACACGTACGTCCTGACAAAAGTTGGGACCTCTCTACGCGGTCCCGGGGCAGAGCCGTTACATCTGCCCCAGTGTCCCTATACCCCACCCGGGGAACATTATTGATATAGATGGACTCACAGAATTGCTTGCGGCTCCATCTCAGCTGGTCCGGGGAGGCGATGCGATACAGCGATGCACGGGGTTCAGGACGGTAGGAATCCCAATCCTGGAGTTCCTCCTTGGCACCGCGATCCTCGGGGATGCTTGCATGGAGGGAGAGGACCGACCGTCGCTCGTCGTCGCTGTCGTTGTCCTGAGCGGCTGCAGCACCCGCAACGCGTCCTACTTTCCTCGGTGAGGGACGGGCATCCCGGTTCTTGGGTTGGAGCTTGGGGCAATCCCGCCGCAGGTGTCCCATCTCGTTACAGTGGAAGCAGGCCCCAGACCGAGGGTTTTGGTTTCCCTTGGTCCGAGGGGCCTCCCCACGCCGTCGGGGCAGGCCCTTTTCCGGCTCCGGGTTCTTCTCTGCCACGGCCGCGGAACTTCCCTTGGTGGATGGGGCCGTCCGGTATAGCCCCATCTCGTCGGCCATGATCCCCACCGCCTCACAGGTACGGGGCTTCTGATCCCTCACGACAGCGGCCAGCTCCTTCGGGATGGTGGTGAAGAACTGCTCCATGGCGATCAGCTCGACAACTTCCTTCAGGGTGGAGGCCCGGGAAACCTCCACCCAGGACTCGCAGACGTGCATTACCTGGGCTGCCCATGCCACGTGGGTGGTCCCAGGGGAAGGTTTACCCTCTCGAAATCTTCGCCGGCAATGTTCGGCGGAGAGGGCGAAGTGTTGTCTGACCGCTGCCTTGAACGCCTCGTAGCTTGCCGGGGTCTTCCGCAGATGAGCCCCGAGGAGGTCAGCCAGGTCCCCACTGACCTGGGTTCGCAGGGCGGACAACCGCAAGTTGTCGGGGACCCGCTGCTCCTGGCACGCCATTTCAAAAATGTGCAAAAACATCAGGACATCCTGCCCTGGCTTGTAGTAGGGGAACGCCTTGCGGTCCCACGATGGAGGGGGAGGAGCGGAGGGGACAATCGGGGAAGTTTTTCCCGCCTCAAGCTGCATCTTGGCCAGCTCCATCTGCATCCGGATCATTTCGCGCTCGTGGGCCATCCTCTCCCGCTCGTGTGCCATCCAGTCCGAGGGAAGCTCGAAGGGCCCCAGGGGCTCCAGGGGAGCGGGGTCCTCGGTCCACACATCCTCTCTCCCATCTGTCGGAACTGGGATAGGGCGGCCCCTGGGTCGGGCACCCGGCCCCAGACTTGCCAGCAGCTCCCTCTGCCGCTCCGTCTGCCGGATCAGCGCCGCCAACCCCGGGGTGATGGGGGTTGCGGGCAGGGGCCGCCGTGGCTCGGCTCCCCCAGTGGCTCCGTCAGGCTCTGGGTCGCCCATGGTGATCCTTAGGCTCTTGCTACTTTGGGTCTGGGAGATATTCTGGGCTAATAAGTTATCCCACCGCTGCCACCAAGTGGAAGACCGCCAACCTGGTCTTCTGCGCGGGTTCAATACTAAGGGGGTAGCGAGTCCTGGGGGCGGGCCTTCTCCGAGGTCCCCCAGCGACTATCACCCTTAGCCTAGAACAAAGGGATAACTTATAGCCACAAAAGTATCTTTTATAAAACAAGTTTATTTACAAAATGACCTTCACAAACCCAGACACACGCCAGCAATACAGCTTATCAGTACAGCACAAAGTAGCAAGCAAGAAGTCTCAAGGACACCGTGATTTCAGGGCTCTCAGCTAGTTAGTTCAGCTCGGGCTCCAGCAGAGGCCCGGTCAACTGCATGCTGCTAGCTGGGTTCCCGGCGGAGGTCCGGTCTACCCAAGCAGCTAGCTGGGTTCCCGGCGGAGGTCCGGTCTACCCAAGCGGCTAGTGAGTGATTTCAGCTTGGTTGCCCGGGGGTCCGGTCAACCCAAGCGGCCAGTGATTTCAGCTTGGTTTCCCGGGGGTCCGGTCAACCCAAGCGGCCAGTGATTTCAGCTTGGTTTCCCGGGGGTCCGGTCAACCCAAGCGGCCAGTGATTTCAGCTAGCTGGAGCACGCCGGGTGCTGCTACCCGGGGTTGCCGATCCCTTCGTTCCCTTACCCCAAGCATGGGGCAAGACTGCTGATCAGGTCCAACAACTCAGTTCCCTTGCGCAGGGTATTTTATACCTTGGGTTTCAGGTAGCCCCTCCCTCTGCAATCAGGTGGGTGGCCAATCAGGTGGGTTGCCACCCTCCTCAGGTGGGTGGCCAATCAGGTGGGTTGCCACCCTCTTCAGGTGGGCGGCCAATCAGGTGGGTTGCCACCCTCCTCAGGTGGGTGGGATCCCTTTGAAGCCACCTGCTTAATGGCCCCATCCTGTGGTGTTGAATGGCCCTTTCTTATGGATGCCGAAATGTCTGCTCTGCCAAGGTATTCAAGTCTTATGTAGATGGGGCTGATATACGAGAGCATTGACGAACCTGGGGATGTTTCCTGCCTTCCCCCCTGGGGTGATTCTATGCAGATGTTGTTTGTCCCCGTTGGTCTCTGTGGAGACTGGCTGTCTCTCCCACCTGGGTCTCCTTCCCCCCTCCTTGGTGAGTGTGTGTGTGTCAGAAAGGGGTTTTAGGTTGGCTTTCTCCACAAATGTCTACTCAGAAGTAAAGCACATTATCTTCAGTGGCCTTACTATGAAGTAAATCACATTGATTTCAATGGAGCGTGTGCTTGGGAAACTTAGCACGGGAGGAAGACTGCTTTGGGAAATTGGTTTTGGGTGGAGGAGAATGGGCGTGCTGATCCTGCTGGCTTCATCCCATGGGAGGAGGGTGGTGGCAGCGGCGGCAGCAGCAGCAGCAGCACAGCCTCCCCTCTCTCCCCTTCTCCTTCTCCATGATTTTTTGTAAGGGGGCAGGGAGCAGGAGGAACTTTTTCCTTCTTTTTCTAAAAACAACCTTGCTCCTGTGCAGGTTCACTCCTTTGCATAGATGATGAACACCCCCCCCCAAAAAAAATCCCCTTTCTCTTAAAGGGCCATTTCCCCTGCATGTGCAAGGCAACGCCCAGTTGTGGGGCAGCAAAACGGAATGACTGCGGTACATTTAACGGAAGTGTGCGCTGTGAGTAGTGACTGCAGAATGTAAATGTAGCCGTACTAGCCATTATATGACCATATGTTACAGACCAACTAACCAAGTACAGTTTTGACTGGACAAATGACCAATCCTTACAAACACCCTCAACTGCAGCCTTTTGCTGATACAACGGGTCTCCTATAGTAGCTCTCTTGTCATCAGTCCCTCTATTTCTGATGTTCAGGTGGTGTGTGCCTTTGCTTTTGTAGACAAAGTAGCATGGCCCATGCACAAGAGGGCAGAATAATCAGGCTTGGGGAAACCCCAAGATTTGCAGAAATAAAAAATAAATAAATAGAAAAAGAACCCTGGGGTGAATCCCCTCCCCAAAAGCAGCCTAATGAGGACTGAGTGTGCTCAGTTGTCACAGAATACTGGCTTACTATGTGTGTGTGTGGGGGGGAGACAACAGAAAACTGTGTGTGAGGGGGAACAGAATGGAGTATTGTGGAGGAGGGCATGGCTGCCTGACAGAACAGTGAATAGGAGCACTCCATACTGCACCATTTTGTTACAGGTCCCACTTGTCTCTCTAGAACAGGGCTCTCCACCAACCTTGGGTCCCCAGATGTTGCTGGCCTACAACTCCCAGCATACCCAGCCAGCATGGCTAATGGCAAGGGATTCTGGGAGCTGTAGTCCAGCAACATCTGGGGACCCGAGGTTGGAGCCCTGCTCTAGAACAGCATCCTCTTGTGGCTCCCTGATAGAACTGCTCTTAAGCTAGTTTTCACTTTCAGCCCTTCTGATCAGCGTTCTGATATTGACTCCTGACCTCTGCTGTTTTCCCTGTGGGACATTCTCTCAGTCCCAGCGCATCCCTTCCACCACAATCTATAATAAGGGAATAATAATAGTGAGCTAACTTAAAAGGCTGTTGTAAGGATTACAGCAGAAGGGCTTCGCTCTAACTGCCATGAACATGGATGGCTTTCTTGCTGGCCCCTTCCCACTGAAGCCCCTACACTCCCTGCGGGTTTGTGGGTTTCTCTGGAACAGCATGGGATGATGTGCAAGCAGCTGCAGTGGGACTCAGTGAAAACTGCATGAGCGGAAGTGCCGTTCCATCACAAAGGGCGCCTTTGGATCCACGCTATAGTACGTGACACATTTTAAAGTTGTTGTTAGGAATCCACTATTGAAAACTACAAGATATTTAAATGACAGAACAGTCTAGCAAGGAAGGAAACAAAGGTGTGTTAAACTGCAAATATGTCGATAACGTTCACATTTTTAATTCTGACCATTCCCCCGCCCCAACTTTTCTGTCTGGTAAGATTCAGCTCCCTTAGCCACGTCTGCAATGGTGGTGATGGGATTCACAGCCTTGTATTTCCTCATAATAATTCTATTAGCTGCAGACTGCATTCTATTGCTTATTGTTAAATAGTGCAACCCACGCACCCCATACATTAACTTTAGGATACACAAACAAGAAGGAGAAGGAGAAGAGGGAAGATTAGGACACTTGAACTTATGGAAAGAACACAGAATATAATAGCCAACATACTATTGCAGTGTTCGCCAACAGACAGTCTTCCAGATGTTTTGGACTACAACCCCCATTTGGATTGTTGTAAACTGCCCAGGGAGCTTCGGCTGTTGGGTGGTATATAAATAAAATAATAATAATAATAATAATAATAATAATAATAATTATTATTATTATTATTATTATTATTATTATTATTAATAATAATAATAATAATAATCAGCCCATGCCATCATAGTCAACATGCAGCCATACTCTGACAGATGTGGAAATGGTGAGGGAAAGGCTATGTAAGGCTCCTTATACCACCACTCCCCAGCATTAACCACGAGTTGCTAATACAGCCTCTTAAACCATAATTGGCAAGGTCTGGTAGCAAACTTTGAATGTCATGTTCTGAGAGAACTACAGTGGTTTGTTGTGTCATTTACATCCATCCAGATGTTGTCCCTTGTTTCTTTTTTTTTTTCCCAACTTTTATTTTTTATTCATAATAAAACAAACAAACAAACAAACACAAACACAATAATGGACTTCCAATCTTCTCCACAGCTTAATCAACCACAGTTAATCTTAAAATCTTTTCTGTTAACAAAAAATCACTTCCAGTTATGGCAAAAAAGAACCCTAAAAGGAACAAACACCAGAGGTCTCCACTCTCCCCCAATAAACATCAACTATTTAATCTATTAAATTCAACATTTATGGATACTCCAAAAAAGAAAACCTATAGTTTCATTAAATATTGTTTTCAATTCCAAAATACAGTATATTAAGAATCCCAAAAGTAAAAAGTAACTATAAACTAATTAGCAAATGACCACATACCAAAAGCATTTTGTATTTCCACCGCTCCCGCACTCTCTAGTACCTAACCATCGAATCAACACATTTGTATTATTACAATTACTCATTATTCCTTTCTATCTAAACAGAAATTCCTTCACTTTTAATCTCCAAGATATATTTTTTTAAAGGAAAGAAAAGAAAGATAAGTCTAAAAAATTAAGAAATAAGTGACGTCTGACAGAACAGCAGAAGCACATAAGCCATCATGCTACTTATAGAACAAAAAAAACAAAAGACCTTCCCCTTTAATACTTCAAAGCCTCCACAAAACAACACCCCCAACAACAACAAATTATTATTATTATTTTTTAAATAAATGTTTCCAAACAAACCAAATATAATTATACCTTACTTATAATAATTTCTCTTACATCACCATTAATATTTAAAATTCAAATAAGTCATATAAGCAATCCCTTTACCTTTGCCATTAATATTTAAAATCAAAAAATTATTTATATTCCAACTAGACATATAGTTCAGTATACATCAACCCTTTATCTTTTGCCAATAAAAGACCGTGAAGATAGTCCCTTTCATTGCTTTCCTCTGTCAAAGGGATATTCATTAAGTTCCAGGTTTTGAACCAAGAATGAAATCAGCTTGTTCTGTTGTTTTGTGGTCTCCTGCATACCGATCTCCGGCTCCGCCATCTTAGATTTTAAAAAGTGCGTCACATCTTCCTGAACTGTCTTCTCATGCCACTTCGACCCAATTAAAACTTCAAAGTCTCTGTGAATTTCTGGTAAGTTTCCCAAGTCCTTATTTACTTCTTCTGTCTTCTCCTCTGCCGGTCCTGTAAAGAAATCCGTCTTACGTTGTTCTTCTGATTGATCCACTTTCAGATTTACGTTCCAAGCCTGGATCCTTACTTCCAATCTGTTTAGAATTTCTCTCTCCATTTCGTTCCACAGGTTTAAAAATGCTGCAACTGCAAACATCTTGCCTTGCGTATAGATATTTCCAAGACGCTTCCAAACATATAAGATTTATAGACCTCCTTTCAGGTTTCCTCTCTTATCTTTTTCGCCTCCCAGATAAACATAGTCTACTTACAGTTAATTATAAATCCCACTCTGCTGCCGAAAGATTCCAATTAGCCACTCCAGATGTACTCCTTTACTTTGGAAGCGAACATGCAAACTTCTGATGATCGGTAAAACCGGTCTCTGGAAAACAGCGCCGTTTTCCCCCACCTCAGATCACCACCGCATTTATCCGTCATACGACACACAAAAAGCGATTTATGACCCTATGAGATAATTTGGGGGTAACCTCAGATCTTCGCTTCTCTAATGAGAAGTAGATCCCCCAGCCTGAGACATTCTCTGGCCAGGAAACGCTGTGCCAGCTCCCCACAGAATTTCTGTGCGGCTTTCAAAGCTCCATGTTCACCCGGAAGCCCAGATGTTGTCCCTTGTTTCTAAAACTCTAGGCCAGTGGTTCCCAACCTTGGGTCCCCAGATGTTGCTGGCCTACAGCTCCCAGCATACCCTGCCAGCATGGCTAATGGCAAGGGATGCTGGGAGCTGTAATCCAGCAACATCTGGGGACCCAAGGTTGGGAACCACTGCTCTAGGCTAACTCACAAGTCACCTTTTGCCAATATAGATGTTAGAAAAGATGTGTGAATGGCAGTGCTCCATTTCTAAAGGGGTGTGTGTGTTGTTCTAGGGCTCACACCCATCTGGAACACATCCTCTGATTGGAAAGCTTTTCTTCTAATATTAAATGTGTGGGGGGGGAGAGGGGTTAGTTGTGCCTATTTGGTGAAGAGTGAGACAGTCTGCACCAGAGGTGGTGTTAGTGGGCAGCCCACTAGGGCTGGAGCCCAGAATCTTTCATTTGGAACCCCGAATCTCTGGGAGGCCATCTGTCCCACCACCCTGCTGTCCGTGGGCACTTGCTGAAATAAAGGTACAGGGACCCTGAGGATCTCTGTTGCATCTGATCTCCCTGAACTATCTGGCTTTTTGCCCACCTGTGCTTCACCTCCTGCTGCCCCCCATGAATCTTTCTGCCTGAGGCTTTTTTCTGAAATCAAATGCCCTCCTCTCCCCTGTCCATGCATCCCTTTATACAAATAGGGGTTTTCTTAGGAGACAGGGTCCTTTACAGACACACACACAGAGACATCTTTTCCCCTGCAGGGGGAAAAAACAGTGGAGGAGGCAAGGATGTTCAGCAGGGGAAAACCATCAGAAAAAGAAGCATCCTCAGAGGCAGATTGCAGCCTCTGCAGCTGAATTTTGGAAAAATACCCCCCCACACACAGACACACAAGCTCCAGGAAAACTCATATGTGACTCATGCCTAAGGCATCCAGGAATGCATAGAAAATCTGTGTGTGTGTGTGTGTGTGTACCAGTTTCTGCCAATTTTTGCATTTTAATTGGAGCAGCCTGAGGGCACAAAGCAAAAAACAATGATGATCAACAACAACAACAACAACAACAACAACAACTTGATGGCTCAAAGCAAAATGACAACAGTATCAGCTCCTCTCTGCTTGAAGACAATAGGAAGAGGTGAACGGCTGCACTGCAAGTAATTTATGCCACCTGAGTCTTCTTTCCATTCTTTCTTAATCAAGCCTTCTCAAAGTGTTTTGAGCACAGTTCCTAGAGCACAGTCAGTTGAACAAGACTCAATGTGATCATGATAGCTGCCAATATATTTGTTGCACAAGTAACTAAATTTGACCAAGTTCTTTAGTGTGTGCATTCCCATGCATCTGTAGAGACAAGGTATCGTTCAAGATATTAATCGTGAATTTCATCACTAAAAAGCAAAGGCAAGGTTCTATAATATATATTACACATATTACTTTAAAAAAACAAAAACCAACCCTGTACATATCATTTTCTGGCTAACTTATTTTATGTTATCCTAGTAGATGACGAGCAGACATGTACTTCGCATCTTCCATGTCACTCATCAGAACATAGAATTCAAATCTTTCCCAGCCATCCTCAGATGAATGACTCCTGAGAAAAGATGTTTGAACTTGATATGGTATGCAGATCTATGACACACGGTGTAGTGTTAAGGAAAAGGCCCGTATGAACATGTACAGAATCCTCTCAGTATATTCAGAGTCAAAAGAACTGTTGCCATTAAAATTAAGCATGTTTGCTGTAATGAAAATTGGCTTAGGTTAGGTTTATGCTGGCTGAAAATGATGATCTGTCCATGGAGGCTCAGGTGGCAGCTGTGAGCCGGGCGGCGCTGTATCAACTCCATCTGATACGGCAGCTGCGCCCCTACCTTCCTAATCACCTGCTCCCATCAGTGGTTCATGCCTTGGTCTCCTCTCGCCTAGACTACTGTAATGCGCTCTACGTGGGGTTACCCTTGAAGACGGTCCGGAAGCTTCAGCTGGTACAGAACGCGGCGGCTCGCCTGATTAAGGGCAGCCGCCGCCGTGATCACATCACGCCAGTGCTTAATGAGTTGCACTGGCTACCAGTTGCTTGCCGAATTCAAGGTGTTGGTTTTGACCTTTAAAACCCTACACGGCTCCGGCCCAGTTTATCTCAAGGAGCGCCTCCAGCAACATCAAGTAGGCCGCTCAACAAGGTCTGCCACGGACGGCCTTCTCCTTATCCCATCAGCCAGAGCAGCCAGGCTGGTGGGGACTAGGAAGAGGGCCTTCTCTGTGGCGGCCCCCACATTATGGAACTCCCTCCCTAGTGACCTTCGCCATGCCCCCTCCGTGATGAGCTTCCGCCGTGCATTAAAAACATGGCTGTTCAGGCGGGAATATGGGGTGGGTTAGGTTTTTAATGAGAATTTTTTTTTTATATTGTTTTAATTATTATGTTTTATTGTGTTTTATTGTATTTTAATTGTACATCGCCCAGGGTGGCCGGGTGACCGGCCAGATGGGCGATTGATAAATATAATAAATAATAATAATAAATAATAATAAAATAATGATCTTCCGATTTTTAGCTTGTATTTTAAATGAGGTCAGCCGCCATTTCTATATTCAAACACTCTGTTGTACAAACTATATATTGTTATCTGTACTGTTCACCTGTGGTTCTTACCCATGTATGAGTTGATTGCATTGGTATCCCATGAAGACTCTTTATCTCAGGCCTTGACCTGATTTTATGCGGCCCCTGGAGCTATCTGATTCACCTGATCCTTCCCTGCTGTTGAGTTCATGCCATATTCTTGCCCCCCACCGCGTCATCAGACTAGCCCTCTCTGATCTAGCTCTGAGTGCTTCCTCTTCCCAAGGCTCCAGTGTGTGTGTGTGTGTGTGTGTGTGAGAGAGAGAGAGAGAGAGAGAGAGAGAGAGAGAGGCCATAGTGAGCCAAAGCTGTTAGCTTTCTTTCTGAAATGTTTTCAGCAGTGCTCAAAAAGCCTCCATTTTTTCAGGGGAAATGTTTGCCCCCACATCCCCTGAATTACATCATTATGTAGCCAGCGGACTGAATATATATGAACATATTATGCTTCCTTATACTGTCAGACCATCATCATCATCAGGCGATCACTCGTGACCGAGTAAGATTGTCTTCCGGGATAAAAGGAGGAAATTCTAAAGAAGATTGTGTAGACTCTAGCAATGGGCCTGTAAGTGACTGTGGAGGCCAATTCTAGATCCACACAGCTTCCCACAGTGAGGACACAGGTTACCAGATAGAAGATGGTCCTGTAAAGGATTCATTTGACGTGCTTTTCGCTTAGCACGTTTCTCCCTTTCACCTTGCACTCGGGCTTCTTCAAAGTCCATGGAACCTTTGTGAAAGGCCAACCTCCATTTAGATTGTTCATGGGCCAGAGCTTCCCAGTTTTCGATGTTTATATTGCATTTTTTAAGATTAGCCTTATGAACATCTTTAAACCTCTTATATTGACCACCGATATTCCACTTTCCATCCTTGAGTTGGGAGTAAAGTAACTGCTTTGGGAGACGGCAGTCAGGCATTCGAACAACATGACCGGTCCACTGAAGTTGGCGTTGAAGGATCATTTTTTCAATACTAGTAGTCTTTGCTTCTTCCAGTACACTGACATTTGTTCGTCTATCTTCCCAAGTAATTCGCAGGATTTTCCGGAGGCAACGTTGATGAAACCTTTCAAGGAGGTGGAAGTGACGTTTATAGATAGTCCATGTTTCGCAGGCATACAATAAAGTTGGTAATACAATGGCTTCATAAACCAGTGTTTTGGTCTTCTTACAAATATCCCGATCCTCGAACACTCTATGTTTCATTCGAGAAAATGCGGCACTTGCGGAGCTCAAACGATGTTGGATTTCACTGTCGATGTTAGCTGTAACAGAAAGATAGCTGCCAAGATAGAGAAAATGATCGACATTTTCCAGTATTGTCCCGCCAAGCTGGATAGATGGCATCACCAAAGGGTTAGCTTGCACTTGCTGATGAAGCACTTTGGTTTTTTTGATGTTAAGTGAGAGACCAAGTTTTTCGTATGCTTCTGCAAAAGCATTTAGGATAGTTTGGAGATCATCCTCTGAATGTGCGGAGACCACATTATCATCAGCATACTGAAGTTCCACAACGGAGGTATGTCAGACCATTGGTCCATTGGACAATGCATCCAGTGTATTGTCAACATTGACTGGCAAGCTGCTCTTTAAGCTCTCAGAAGACGATTTCCTAGATGCCAAAACAGAAATTACTTTAAATCCATATTGAGCAGCAACATCTCCCCCCCCCCATTTTTACTCTAGAGTAGGTGAAAGGGGGCCAGTCTGTATCTTAGCCCCCACCCCACGCCAGGGTCCTTTGCCTACTGTAGAGTAAAAATGAAAGAGATACGTAGCTGTTAGATACACATTTCCAGTAGTGTTTGTTTTGGCCCCTAGTCCTGTTACCAAAACAAGCAAGGAATTGAACCTTGGACTGTCTGCATGCAAAGCATGTGCTCTAATATTGAGCTAGGGTCCCTCCCCCAAACTGCTAAGGTACAGATTCCTTCTCCCCTCTCCCAGGAGGACTGTAGAATCTGAACACACAGCCTTACAGACACACACCTAGCAAGAGTGCAAGGTCCAAAGCATCAAGCCATAGTGGCTGGGTTCAGACAACATGATAACCCACGCTCAAGGGTTGAATATGTGTTGTCATTGAACCGTGGGTTGTTGTTGAAAGGTGGGTTATCGTGTTGTCTGAACCCAGTTGCGCAAACAAGCCATGACTTGTTAACCACGAACAACCCATGAAGAGAACCCACGGTTTGTGGTTGGGTTGTGAACTGTGGGTTGTTCACCATGGTTTGTTACCTCGGCTGGTTCCACGATAACTCATGGTTCAACAACAACCCATGGTTCAATGACAACCCACACTCAACCCTTGAGTATGGGTTGTTGTGTTGTCTGAACCCTGTCAGTGTCTGTTTGTGTCAACTGATATGATTTTATTTACTGATGAAAATAAATAAATAAACTTATTAATTTATTTAGAGAGGCATTATCACGTCAGACATGACATTTTGACATAGCATCACAATTGCACCCATTTCGTCCTGTGATCTGTGACTGACCATGTGACTAATTCAGGAATGAGGAAGTAAGAGCAGCTAGGCAAAACAGTGAAGTTGAATAGTATTTTTAAAGAAATGAATATTTGCACATTCGAAATATTTTTAAACCACATTACTACTTTCTAGTAGATAACTGAAACTGGCAAATATTTCATGAGAATGTAAGAAGAGCCCTGCTGGATCTAGGCCTAGTCCAGCAACCTGTTTTCCACAGTAGCCAACCAGATGGCTATGGGTAGCCCACAAGCAGGACATGAGGGTAGTAGCCATCAGAAGAACAGTGTCTCTTAATCCGTAATCAAGATAATAATGACCAATGAGTGTGTGTTTAGTCAGCAAATGGAGGAGAGAATGATATGCCAGCTGTGGTTATTTAAATGACCTGGAAGTATCTTTGTAAATTATCATTAAACCTATAATAGATTCATAAATCATGAGTTGGAAGGGGCCTACAAGGCCATCGAGTCCAACCCCCTGCTCAGTGCAGGAAACTAGAGGAGGGGTCTCCCATCCAAGTAATAACCAGGCCTGACCCTGCTTAGCTTTCCACGCTCAGACAAGCATTCATCTAAGCACATTATGAGGACAGGCAACTAAATGCCAATCAAGAGTACCCACTACCAGAGTCCATGAGGTGTTGAGAATGATTCATGGGAATGGTTATCTTTGCAGACAGATCAGCTTTTCCACAACCTCAAGAATATACAACCACTCCATTCAGTTTTCTGCCCCTCTCCCAGTCCTAAACATCTTTGTGTTCTCACCAGTGATTTATGTATTTGCAAGCGATAATAATAGGGATACTTCAACCTCCCTTCTTTAAATTATCTGTTCCCAGTCTCTAAATTGTTTGGTGTCATCCAAGTCTAACAATATTTTATTCTCCTCTATAATTTACTGTACTTTGAATGAACATTTGCTAAATATTGTGGTAACTAGCTACTGTAACTTACTTAATGCCTAGAGAACATTGTGCTATTGTTATGAAGTTCATAAACAAATTGTAGGTTCTCGTTCCTATTCATTCTTCTGAGTTCTAGAGTATGTCTAAACTGCACAAACAAAATTGGGCCCTACACCATCTTATAACTTGATATGCTGATGGGAAAGTCACAGTCATTTGAGCAAGCAGATCTTACATGAACGGTACAGTTCCAAAGGCTGTGTGCACAGTGCAAGTACATATGGCAATAGCCCACAGTCTAAAGTAAATAATTTTATAATTGCTCCAAAACATGGGTGGGAAACCAGTTTTAGGTGGGGCGCCAAATTATCCCCCACTGGGCTCTCCGTGGGCCAGATGATATCATAACATCATTGCCCTGTCCATTTTGCCTTTCTCCATGCTGAGTGTGCATCGTCACCATAGGGGTGGCACGTACACCAGACAGACTTAGGCAGAGCTAGGAGGAACAGCCAATCATCCCAGCACTGGCCAAGTCTCTGGTGGCACGCATTGTGCAAATGGACTTGACCAGTGCTGGAAAGAGTGGCTGTTCCTCCCAGTGCCTGCCGAATCCCAGGCTTCGGGCAGTGCGCGGCATTCCCAACCGGGGGGGGGGGGGTTTGGCATGCCGTGCCACACAAACAGACATGACCAGCGTTGGGAAGAACAGCCGCTCCTCCCAGTACCGGCTGAGTCTCCCACCACCCACATCCCGCTGCTGTTTCCGATTGCAGATCAAAGATAACAGTGGGAATTCCTCCAGGGGTCCGGGCTTGGAGGCCAAGCCCCACCCCCTGGAGGAATCCAAGTTCTGAAGCAGGGGTGTTGAATGTTCCACGTTCTAAAACAGGGGTGGTGAACAGTCAGGATTATAGGTAAAATCTGGCCTGCTTAGGCTCTGGGGTTGCCCAGATGGCCATGCCCCCTTCTGCTGGCCCCACCCTCTTCCCCCTGGCCACCAATCATTTGGTGGTTTTCTGGCTTTCGCACATTCCCCCCCCCCCACGTTCTGAAAGGTTGTAATCCCACTCCTAAGGCTTAGTTACTGGAAGCTACAACATGCTGGTATTTTTTGTATTTTTGCCCCCACCCATTTTGCCTTGGGCCCTGCCCACCACTAGAATGCATATATGCACCTATTATTCAGATCTTGTGAGACTGGCTCCAGGCCTCCAGCCAATCAGAAGCAGTGTTCGAGCAGGACAAGCGGCCTAGGCCCTTCTCTAGAACAGTGTTCTCCAACCTTTGGTCCCCAGATGTTTTTGGCCTACAACTCCCAGCATGCCCCAGCCAGCTATGCTGCTCTAGAATACAGACTTGTGTGCCTGTGCAGACAACACAATAACCCATGTTTTAACAACAACCCATGGTTGAACGACAACCCACACTCAACCCATACTCAACCTTTGAGTGTGGGTTATCATGTCTGAATCCATTCACTGTATACACTTTTACTGGGGGAGGGTGTGCCATTTGTTGCTCTGCCTGAGGCAGCAAAATGTATTGGACCAGCCCTGCTAGCCTCCATATAGCACCACAAAACGGGCTGAAGGAAGGTGAATGGGACATGGAGTGGCCGTACAGGAACTAAGGGCATGAGTCCCAGAACCTGGGTGTACTGGTGGAATAAACTGGTGTACTGGTCCCTCATGTAGAGCCCCCAGGGCCTCACTGAGGGGCTGAAATTTCTGGTGAAAATATTGGAAAGCTCTTGCTCCAAAGGATGTCAGACTTGGATGCCCACACAACAAAGAAAAAGACAGATATATTAGTACAAACTCCACTCTTGCACCCGATGAAACAAGGCCAGTGCCAAATATGACACTGAAATATTGACACACACCTCTCATAGCCTAAACATCCTGTGATATTCAAAAAATGTTACCTGTTAAATTAACTACATCAGGGTGTTTTGGGGTTTGTGTGTGTGTGATTTGTTTTTTGCAGTAAATGTGGAAAAGAACTACTGAACCATCAAAGAGCTAGGCAGGATAACTGAACAAGATTTAGTAACCTAGCAACAATGCAGGGTTTCAGCAGGAGAGAGAAGTGGCGGCGAGGACAGTGGGGAGAGATGTTTTCAAAATATAGATTGTTGACTATGTAGGATTGGTGAGGGGGAAAGAATCCGAAAGAATTGCTATGATCATTAGCAGAATGTGTTACTTATGTATCATGTTCGCATTCACCTTTTCTCTAGAGGTGAAAACAGCTGTAAAATTTTAAAGTGTGGTGGATTGAACACGCATACTCTGCCCTAAAACAAATGCCCCAGAAGGGGGTTTCACATGCCGCCACCCCTCAAGTGTCTCCTAAGCATGTGGAGGTCGGAGCAGGAGAACCGTACATACTGGCCCCACCTCAATACGCAGGCATTCGGCGTTAGCGTGAAAGGGGCCTACAAGGTATCTTGATGCCTCAGGATTCATAGACATGCAGGAGGCTTTGAGGAGGTGGCAGATTGGGGGAGAGAAGTCCAGAAGACCACACACAGAGACACCATTTCCACCAGGCAGAGGCGATAGTAGGGGGTGGCCCACTAGGGCTGGAGCCCCAAATCTCTGGGAGGCCAACGGCTCCACCACCCTGCTGTCCATGGGCACTTGCTGAAATAAATGTACAGGGGCCATGATGGTCTCTGTTACATCTGATCTCCTGGATTAGCTGGCTTTTTGCCCACATGTGCTTCCCCTCCAGCTGCCCTCCCCCCCATCTTTCTGCCTGAGGGTTTTTTTCTGAAATTAAATGCCCTCCTCTCCCGTCCACATATCCCTTTTTCTGTCCTTAGGAGACAGGGTTCTTTAAAGACACACACACACACACACACACACACACACACACTTTAGAGCAGGGCTCTCCAACCTTGGGTCCCCAGATGTTGCTGGACGACCCAGAATCCCTTATCCCTTGCCATTAGCCATGCTGGCTGGATATGATGGGAGCTGTAGGCCAGCAACATCTGGGGATCCAAGGTTGGAGAGCCCTGCTTTAGAGCATATGTAAATTAGCATGTGCAAATTTGTGCTTCTTCTTTTTTGCCTTGTGGGCCTGAGCCTGGATCTTTTTGGTACCTGGCATCGCCCCTGCCACCAGGAGCTCCTGTGCCAGAACCTCTGGAGCCAGTCCTTCCACCAGCTCTGTGGCCTGAGGAGGCTGCTTTGCCCTCCTCTTCAGACTCTATTCAAGAATCCACAGCAGAGCCAAACCTTCCTGGCCCCTGCGCGATGCTGCCAAAGCTGGCGCCTAAGAAATCAGGCAGGGCCTCTTTAAAACCACAGCAGGCTTCCTGGTAGGGTTGGGGGAGAGAAACTAGCTGCCCGGAGTGGCTGCCTTTATACATCTTTCAGCTTTGTTGCAGCAACATCTAAGCAAGGCTGACTCCAGGTTTGAGGGTTCCTTTGGCAAAGTGCCCTGTGGCGGGTGGTCTCCAATGGTGGTGGGCCCCAGCGGGATTACCTGGGGGCAGTAGCCACGCTGAAAGCAGCACTGGGCAGCTGGGAGCTGACATTTTAAATATCCAACTGTGCTCCAGGGCATTGTGGGAAATTTAAAATGGTGGCTCCAAGTCACAGTGTGGGGAGCGCAGGGCAGGCAGCAGGTCAGCAGTGAGCCATTCAGGATGTTGGGATCCAGCCAGGCTCTTCAGTATGCCTCTGACCATGCCAGGCCTGCATCTATGCCTACAAAATGGGGGCTTTAATTTATTTATTAATTAAATTCTATGTCCACCCATTGAAAAACATTCTCTGGGCGGCTTACAGAGCAAAAAGCAAATCAGGTACAATATTAAAAATACAATAATCAAAAACAGAAAACAAAAAATATTGTGTACCCAACCTGGGACTTCTCTACTTTGACCTTTCCAAGGTCCTGCTCCTTGCCTAAATACTGTACTGCTCTTCCAGCCCTGCCTAAGGATTCCACTACTAGGAACAGGATGTTGTCCAAAGTTTGCTCTGTTGCTCCTACGGACTCTGCTTGGTACAGGATACTCATGTGTAGTTGAATGCCTTGTTTGGCAGGCTATGTGGAGTGGGAAGAGGCTTAATTCAGCCATCCCAGTGTTCCCTCTTGAACAGCTTTTTGGCACTATCACTGGTTTTGTTGACATGGCCAAGTGGGTAGCCCCAACAGAAGGAACAGTGCACATCATATCACCTGACTCAGCCAGTGGTTCTTCAGCCAGCTAGTGATAAACCTACTTCCACATTTCTATGAGCCCTACATCAGGGTGGGAATTAATATTTTAGTGTAACCTCCCTGATGTAGCATCTGGAGTTTATGCATCTGACTGCAGAGAAGACACGTGAGTTCCACCTTTGGATTTTACACTAGAACTGTGAAAAGCAGATTCACAAACTGCACAGTCTATTTTTGCTGTTTATATCATCCAAAGCCATCCCTGACGTATGAAAATGGATGTAAATGCAGCTTGCTGGACAAACAACTCAGCCTAATTTATCTCACAGGGACCCCTGACAAGCAGAATAGAGAGAAAACATTCCACCCCTTCGACCAGCTGTGTCTGTGCTTTATCCTATACATTACCATACCACCCTAGGGGCCCTGTGGAGCAGAAAGGTCATACACAAATATTTTAATCAATATATCCTGTGGCTCTGCAGTTGAGAACTATGTGGGTTTACTAGGGTACAATTGGTGTCCTGGGATATGTCTGAGTCTGACTGCCAATGATCAGTAATCTTGCTGTAGCTAAGCTGGCCTGGATGTGGTCAGTGCCAGGATGAGAGGCTATTGGAGATCTTGGAGTACCTATGTTGTTTTGAGTTCCATGATAAAAGAGAGGCGGGATATAAATAAACAATGGGTAACAATTTAAACCCAAATAATTAAACTTAGAAATCTTTGATTAGTACTAATTAGGACTATTGTCTATTTAAATTAGACTTCCAATTATCTATGTATTTATTTCTAATAGAATAATATTTTGAATAAGGCCTTGAGCATGCCCCTTGCCACCAGAACTGTGGGTGAAATTAAGATTCTACAGCCAGTTATTTTACAGTTTAGCAGGCTAACTCAGTTACCTTTATGATGCAAAATAATGATAAATCAATAATTAAATGATTTTTCATGTTTCTTTCTGTCCTTCCATTCCTACATGCCCTCAAGGATTCTCTGTCAAGTGCGCAGGGTATGCTCCAGCTCATAGAAGAGGACAGGGAAGGCCCCCTGTGCATGGTGGCTAGGATCAAAACTTTCATTTATTCATTCATTCATTTTCTATACCGCCCAATAGCCGAAGCTCTCTGGGCGGTGTACAACAATCAAGTAAAAAAATACAGTTAAAAATATAAACAATAAAAACATTATAAAAATTTAAAACCAATTTTAAAAACACCACTAAAACAAGTTAATAAAACACAACCGCTAAAAACAATTTACCACCCTGCTGTATACCATTTAATTATTAAAAGCCTCAACGTAGAGGGCAGTCTTAACCTGGCGCCGAAAAGATAATAGAGTTGGTGCCAGGCGGGCCTCAGGGCGGAGCTTGTTCCACAGTTGGGGGGCTACCACAGAAAAGGCCCTCCCCTTGTTTCTATGATTATTTACAGCATTTTACCCTGCTCTTCAGCCAAAAAAGGCTCCCAGAGTGGCTTACAAAGATTAATATTAGACAGTCCCTGCCCTCAGGCTTACAATCTAAAAGACATGATGCAAAAGGAAAAGGGATTGGGAGGGAGGAAGAAGAAAGCAAAACTCAGGCACCAGTTCTTAGTTGCATGGTTCTTAAATATTTTTTTCTTTTTTCTTTTTTTCTTGCAGGGAAGGGCAAAACAAGCTCCCTTTCGCTGCTCCCTCTCTGGCTGATGTATGGGGTCAGGCTGGTCTCCTTGCCATGATGTTAATTCTGGGAGGCATGGGGCACAGCCTCCCAGTGGCCCTCAGTTCTCTGGCTGATGGATGAGGCCAGAGTCTGCCGCCCCAGGGAACTGTCCGTTGGAGCTGTGTGTTCCTTATGGCAAGGAGGGGTAAAGTGAGCTCCCTGCGACTGCTTCCTCTCCAGCTGATGGATGGGGTCAGGCTGGTCTCCCCCTTGCTATGATGAAAAGAAAAATATACACTGCCGTGTTAAAGCAAACAGCATGCTCCATCTCCTCTCATGCATGTGCCTCTGGAGCTTTCCACTTCCACCTGCCAGCCATCAGCTGGATATACACTGCCACTGTGCTGAGCTTACAGCAATACATTGCTTATCAGTGGAGGCCCTCCTGTGCCTGAGGGCTTCTTTACAAGAAGTATTTGTGCCTGAGGGCTTCTTTACAAGAAGTATTTATTGTGCGCTCATAAGACCTCACTCATGGTAGTTTGCAGGTGCTTTACATGTTGTCTTCATCCTTCAGGGCCTCTCCTGTGCGTTCCAAGCATTTTTTAGAGCAAGGCTTTTTTTTTAGAGCAAGGAATGTGTAGTATTATCTGGAAATGGCAGAATGAACAGGAATGAGAAGCTCCTGTATTATCGCAATTCTGCTATACTGCAGCGCCACCTTGTGGTTGTGTAATGGAACATATAGAAAGGCAGAGAAAGAAAACCCCCAGGGGGGAAGGCATGTGTAAAGGAGCTGATCTTAATCCCATGAAGAATCTGGAAGCAGAAGCCTCTGGAAAATGGTGGATTAAAAGCCTCATGTAGAGAAGGCCTGATATAGAAATATCCAGTGTGTATCCCCTCTTTCCCAAGGCACAGCACACAGACTCCTTATACATTTTGTGGAAGCAGACTGCACACTGGAAGCCTGCACTGGAGCAGGTCTTTGGGTCCCTCTATATATGAGGTGTGGCACAGCAGTAGCTTCCCTGACTCGGAGTCAGTGTGGGGGAGGGAAGGCTGAATCAGAATCCCCATTAGGCTCCCCCTTCTCCACGTGCAGCAGAGTGCATGGAGGAGCGGGAACATGCCCAAAGATTATCAAAATGTAACTAGGAATGTGTTACTGGTGAACACAAGAACCAACTTGCCTATCTCTAACTTGAGAACAAATGATTATGGCTGTAGTATGAATACAGCCATGGAATGATAATGTCCTCATCTCATGGCGGGATGCCAGTGGCTGACAATCTCCTTGGGAAACTTTGCCCACCACAACCACTAAATGCTTTCAGGAGAGCCTGTCTACTAGAATTTTCCATGTAAACACATCCACTGAAGAAAAAGAATGCTAACACTTAAATACTACATTTTTTTCTTCAGCCACAAACTTTATTTAAGTTATTAAACCCTTTTTCCTTTGGTTTCCTAATCTCCAAATGAGAATATAATTATACTTTGCCCAGAGGAGTATTAAAGGATGTATTTAACTCCAGTCTGGAGATGATCTTTGAAGCTGTGAAATGCTGCAAGTGCTAATTACCATTTTATTGCCCACCATGGACAGTATTATTGACAGTACTAGACTATAATTTGAGGAGGTGTTTTGAGGCACAACAAAAATTTCCCTCCCCTCCCACTAAAATGTTGTTGTGGAGGAAGGGGGGGCTGGCTGGCCCGCCACACCCCCATCCTTTCCTACTCCAAAGGAACCAAGACCCCCAGAGATCTCAAGGTACCAGATTGCCAGCCTCAGCTGTCTGCAACCCTACTTGGATCTCTGTTGAGGGACTCACCTTTAATTCTGTAACCTGGATTTAGTTACTGAAGCCACAGAGCAATCCACAAACACCATATGGGGTAAAACCAAGTACAAGGTTCATTCTGGTAGCATTTTACAACAAGATTAGGGAAATGAGAGAAGCACACAAAATAAAGAGAGAGACACTTTAGTACATAGTAAAGCTGCAAAACAATAAAACCTGATTCCTTAATATCTCTCAGGCACACACCTGTTACCTGAGGGTGTTCTCTTCAAGGGTTAAATCCAGCACAGCCTCGCTGCCCGAGGGAGATTACCACACCTACCCGAAGGTCCGAGATGGGTAAAACTCCCACAAGGCTTGCCTTTACTAGAGCCCTCAATCCAGCTAATTTCACCAGGAGCTGCCTGGGGTCCTTGGCTTACCGCCATTACCACAGCCGGGTAGAACAAAGACCAAAACCCACGCTTTGGGAAATATACCTTTTCCCCCCTCCCCTCCTCTGCTGCCTCTTAGCCAATCACCATGCACCTCACCTGGCCAGGCAGGGGGAAGGGAACTCATGACTCATGGCTTGAACTATTTACATATGAAAGCCCTAGGCCAGCTTCTCCAGGCATCTAGGCGCCATTCATTCCATCCGAGGCTTTCATTTCCTCCCAGCCGCCTCAACTGGCCCCACTTGGTTTACACATGAGGAGGCATGTGTGTGTGATGTGTGTGTGTGTGCATGCAGGAACCCCCAAGGGCCCCTTTCTCCACACGCTAACTATGCACACCCCACCCCAGCCGGTTCACACATGAGGTGTGTGTGTGTGTGTGTGTGTGTGTGTGTGAACCCCCCAAAGGCTCTTTTCTTCACAGTTGTAATAGGAAACTGAAGTGGTTCCAAATAATACCAAACATTGTTCCTTTCTATTTGTCCTCTGGAGGTTGAAGAGAAGAGCTGAGACATTTCAAAGAGGTTGTGAATACTATTTATTGATTACATTTATGTCCCACCTAAGAATATAAGAGCCATGCTGGATCAGTCCAAAGGCCTACTTAGTCCAGCATTCTGTTCCCACAGTGGCCAACCAGATGCCCACGGGAAACCCATAAGCAGGACATGAGTACAACAGCACCCTCTTGCTCATGTTCCCCAGCAAGTGGTATTCAGAGGCATACCGCTTCTGATACAGGACTAGTAGCCATTGATAGCCTTATCCTCCCTGAATTTGTCTAATCCTCTTTTAAAGCCATCCAAGCTGGTGGTCATCGCTACATCTTGTAGTGAATTCCATGGTTTAAATATGTGCTGTGAGAAGAAGTACTTCCTTTTGTTTGTTCTGAACTTTCCACCATGGGATGACCCAGGGTTCTAGTATTATGAGATTGGGAGAAAATGTCTCCCTAACCACATTCTCCACACTATACATAATTTTATACACCTCTATCATGTGTCCCCCCCCTTACTCGTGTTTTTTTTCTAAGCTGAAGAGTCTGAAACATTGTAACCTTTCCTTATAGGGGAATTGCTCCAACCCCTTGATAATTTTGGTTGCCTTTTCCTTCACGTTTTCCAACCCTACTGTATCGTTTTTGAGGACCAGAACTGTATACAGTATTCTAAGGACAGTCGCACCATACATTTGAATAAAGGCATTATGATCTTGGCAGATTTATTTTCAATTGCTTTTGTAATGATTCCCAACATTGAACTTGACTTCTTCACATCAGCCATGCACTGAGTCGACATTTTCATTGAGCTGTCCAGCAGAACTCCAAGATTCTTTTTCTGGTCAGTCACTGCCAGCTCAGACCCCATCAACATATATGTGAAGTTAGATTTTTCTTTTTCTTTTGTCCCAATGTGTTTCACTTTACCCTTGTTAACAGTGAACTGCATTTGTCATTTTTATGTCCATTCCCTTAGTTTGTTAAAATCCTTTAGGAGCTCTCTGCTGTCCCTTTTTGCTTTAACCATCCTAAATTACCGTAGGTGTCCTCAGCAAATGTGGTCATCTCACCATTCACCTCTAGCTCCAGATCACTCATTAACAAGTTAAAAAGCACCAGTTCCTGTGGGTCCCCCCTGTTTACATCCCTTCATTGCGAGAACTGTCCATTTATTCCTACTCGTCTTCTGCTTTCTGTTACTTTACCTCCATAAGAGGCCCTCTCCTCTTATCCCATGACTGCTAAGTTTGTTCAGGAGTCTTTCTTGAGGGACTTTGTCAAAAGCCTTTGGAAGTCCAAGTAAACAATGTCTTCCAGATCACCTCTGTTCACGTGCTTATTAACACTCTCAGAGAACTCTAAAAAGTTAGTGAGATACAACATACCTTTGCAGAAGTCATGTTGGTTCTTCTTCAGCAAGCCTTGTCCCTCTATATACTTGATAATGTTTTCATTAATAATGCTTTCCACCAGTATACCCCGAAGAAATGTTAAGCTAACCAGACTGTAATTTTCTGGATCACTTTTTAAAAATTGGCATTACATTGGGCATTTTCCAGTCCTCTGGTACAGAGGCTGATCTTAGGGATATGTTACATATTTTTGTTAGAAGGTCAGCAATTTCACATTTGAGTTCTTTAAAAACTGATAGGTGGGTACCATCTGGATCTGGTGATTTGTTTGTTTTCAGTTTGTTAACAAGGCCTAGAACTTCTTCTCTCGTCACCACTATTTGTCTCATTTCCTTAGACTCCCTTTGTAAAAATATTGGTACAGGTACAGGTATCTACCCAACATCTCCTGCAGTGAAGAGAGATGCAAAGAATTAATTCAGCTCCTTGGAAATCTCATTGTAGTCCTTTAGTACTCCTTTAACTCCCTTGCCATCCAACGGTGCAAGCACCTTCTTGCTTCTAATATATTTAAACATTTTTTTAAATTATTGGTCTGAGGGAAGCCTTCTTTTCCCTGATAAAGTCCTTAGCACTGCTAGTTAACCATGCTGATGCCCCCTTGGACTTTGCAATACCTTTCTTGACCTGTGGTATACATTGTAGCTGAGCTTCTGTTATTGTGGTTTTGAGTTACCCCCAAACATTCTGGAGAGATTTGATCCTATTAAAGTCCCCTCACTTTAGAGAAGTTTCCTCTTTTGAAGTAAAATGTGACTGCTTTGGACCTCCTTGGCAATTTCCCACTTATGGTATATGCATTTGTGAAGGATCAGCAACCGGATCCTTTGCGTGAGTTCGGCAACTCTGGGGTTAACCGGCAAAGCAATATAGCTCGTATCGGCTTTCAAGTACAATAGGAAAGACCACAACCCTTTGTATGCCCAAATAAGGCTTTTTATTTGTTAATGCAATAATCAGATCGGAACTAGCAGTCTTCTAAGAACACGTTTACAGTCAACACAACCTTGGCTGACCCGCGTCTTACCCAATGAGCGGGCTCCGTGGCTAGCAGAGTGAATCAGGTCAATATCCTCACACCAAAGATAATACTTCTAGTCAATATCAGTCCGGCTCACGATCGGCGCGTCGTGGAAGAGAACGGTGCACCCGGACGGCTTGTGCTTAGGAGGATCTGGCCCCGTGGTTCCCAACAACCCAACCCGGAACGGGAGAGGGGTTTTCTACCCTGGATTCCCCGCTCTCCCCCGCCCCCTAGGTCAGGTGGGGGCTTATGCCTGCCCCTTCGTTTAGGTGGGCTTATTCCTGCCCGGGAAGAAGGTGACGTAGGGATACTTTCGCAGCTCTTCGAGGCTGCCCTGTTTGCTGATGGTCCTTGATGGTCCTTCCTGGACTTTTGTGGATCTCTGCCGAGGTCCTCCTTTGTTGGGGCTGATGACTTGTCTGGCTACTCCCGGGTGACCTCATCCCTCCTCCCCTGCCCCTCCTTTGGGGAAAGATGTGTGTGCGTGTGTGTAACTGAGTTTTGGGCTTTCTCCACACCTTCCCATTTGGGGAAAGATGGCATTGGGGTCCACCACCCCAATCCCTATCTAACTGTCTCCTACTGAGAAAGCCCGGGACAACCCATCTGCCACGATGTTGTCCTTACCCTTGATGTGCTCTACTGAAAAATCAAAATCCTGCAGGGCTAAACTCCACCTCAATAACTTTTGGTTGGACCCCTTCACCCTATCCAGCCAGCACAAGGGGGAATGGTCGGTCTGCAGTCGGAACCGGCGGCCCCACAGATAGGGGCGAAGCTTGGTCACTGCCCACACTATTGCTAGGCACTCTTTCTCGACAGTGGCCAAGTTCCGCTCCCGAGGCAAAAGTTTTTTACTTAAAAAGGCGACCGGGCACAGCCCCTGCTCTGGCCGTTCCTGCAGCAAGACGGCTCCCATCCCCGCTTCCGAGGCATCCGTCTGCAGAACAAAAGGGGCTTCAAAGTCTGGGGCTTGCAGCACAGGGGCTGCCATCAGGCAGGCTTTCAGTCCTTCAAACGCTGCCTGACAAGCGGCTGACCATTGGACCTTAACGGGTTGCCGCTTCTTGCACAAGTCAGTCAGGGGGGCGGCTAGCTGGCTAAAATGGGGCACGAACTTACGATAGTAGCCAGCCAGCCCTAAAAAAGCTTGGACCTGTTTTTTCGTTTGGGGTTGGGGCCAGGTGCGCACCGATTCTATCTTGGCTTCTAGGGGCTTGACACTACCTCCCCCTACCTTGTGTCCCAGATACTCCACCTCCCCCCTCCCAACCTGGCATTTCTTCGCCTTCACCGTCAGCCCTGCGTCCTGAATCCTCTGAAACACCTGACGGACATGTTGCAAATGCTGCTCCCAGGTGGAACTGAAAATGGCGATGTCGTCTAGATACGCGCAGGCAAACTCCCCCAGCCCATTTAGCATTCCGTTTACCAACCTCTGGAAGGTAGCCGGACCATTGCAGACCCCAAACGGGAGGGTGGTGAATTGGAGCAGCCCCAGGTGGGTCACAAAAGCAGACTTCAGGGCAGCATCCGAATCGAGTGGGACCTGCCAATAACCCTTTGTCAGATCCAGGGTGGTGATGTACTTGGCCCCCCCAAGCCTCTCCAACAGCACATCCATGTTGGGGATGGGGTAGGGGTCAGGGACGGTCACTTTGTTTATTTTCCGGTAGTCTACGCAGAACCGGACACCCCCATCCTTCTTGGCTACTAACACGATCGGGGAGGACCAGGGGCTCGAGCTGGGCACAATGACTCCCAAGTCCAGCAAGACTTGGACCTCCTCGGCCACGACTTGGGCATGGGGCCCCACCGCCCGGTAGGGTAGGGATTGTATGGGGGGGCTATCCCCTGTGTCAATGGTGTGTTGTGTGAGTGTGGTGCATCCCGGACGGTCCGAGAACATGGGCTGAAAATCTTCCAAGACTTGGGTGATCTGTTGCCGCTGCTGTTCGGACAGAGAGGGGGACAGTTTGATCTCCTCCATTCCTCCCCCTTCCCCCCACTCGGCCAACAACCCCCCGTCCGGGTCTCCCGGTTCCACACACTCTTGCACTCTCCCCCCACCTTCGTTACGCGTTCTACATACAGTTTCAACATATTGACATGGAAAACCTTCTGCCTCCCCGGCTGCCCCGGGAAAGCCACTTGATAATTCACCTCCCCCGACCTTCCAATGACAGTCCCTGGACCCTCCCACTTCAAGCACAATTTGTCCGTCTTTTGGGGGCGCAGTACCAACACCTGGTCCCCCACTTCAAAAGTCCGTGGCACAGCCGTCCTGTTGTACCATGCGCTCTGCCGCTGCTGTGCCGTTTCGAGATGCTGCTGCGCCGTCTCCCTCACCTCTCGAAGAACAGTCTGGAGGTGTTGCATGAACGTATGCACAGGCATGGAGGCTTCTGCGGCAACCCCCTCCCATTCCGCCCGCAACAGAGCCAAAGGTCCCCGGAGCTCCCTCCCAAACATCAGTTCGTTGGGGGAGAATCCCAGGCTTTCTTGGGGGGAGTCCCGGTAGGCAAACAACAAGTAGGGGAGGGCTTGATCCCAAGTCCCAGGGTGCTTCGCCGCATATGCCCTGATCATCTTTTCAAGAGTCTGGTTGAAACGCTCCACCAACCCATTGGTCTCGTGGTGATATGGCACCGAAGTCAGGTGCTCCACACACCCCAGTTCCCACATTTTTTAAAACAGTTTGGACACGAAGCCCGTGCCGCAGTCCGAAACCACCGTGTGGGGCATTCCTAGGCGGGCGAAAAGAGAGAGGAGAGTCTTAGCCAGGCTGGTGGCGGAGATGGAGGCTAAAGCAAAAGCCTCTGCATAACGGGTGGCAAAGTCAACCACAGTCAATATAAACTTCTTCCCCGTCTTGGTGGGGGGATTCAAGGGTCCCACGATATCCATCCCTATTCTTTCAAAGGGGATGCCCACAATGGGTAGGGGTTGCAGGGGGGCTTTCGGATGGTCCCGGTTATGTCCCACCCGCTGGCAGACATCGCAGGACCGGCAATATTCTCGCACCTCATTTGCCACCATGGGCCAGTAAAACCCCTCTGTCACCCTAACCAAGGTCCGTTTCTGTCCCAAGTGCCCTCCCCACGCCACATCGTGGGCCAGCTGTAGCACAGCCTGGCGGTACCTCGCGGGCACAACTAATTGTCTTTTCCTTGGTTGGGGACCCAGTTCAGTCCTTGGGCAGAGTTCTCGGTAGAGGGCTCCTGCCTCCCACAAAAACTGTTCTGCCTGGTCCCCTGCCCCGGGCCCTTGACTGGCCCAATCCCGACATCCCTGGAGGGATGGGTCGCTTTGCTGTTCTTCTTGAAACACCTTCTGAGTCCCAAAATCACGGGCCATTGGCGCGAACCCCCCGGGGTCTTCTTCCCTCCCCACAACCACGGGGAGCGGCGGGGAACGGCTGGCTGCCTCTGCCGGGGTCACTTTACCGCGACCGGGAGGCGGGCCCGGGGGCCTGGGAGGCTGCGGGGCAGGGGTTGGTTTGGCCCGACGCCGGGTCATCACCCCCACCTTGACCTGGGCAGCCCGGAACGCAACGTCGTTCCCAATGATGATTCCCCATTCTTGCTGTCCATGCACTATAACATCCATCTCCCCTTCCCACCCCTTGTACTTGACCCAGACCCGGGCGAGGGGAACGGCTATGTTGGGAGAGTTATAAGGCTTTATGGCACAGGTGCGCCCTTTTAGCAACTGCCTCTTCTTTACCTTACTCCGAGGTAAAGCAGTTATGTCCGCCCCAGTGTCCCTATACCCCACCTGGGAAACATTGTTTACAGAGATGGACTCACAGAATTTGTCCTGGCTCCACCGCAGCTGCTCCGGTGAGGCGATGCGCATCAACGATGCCTGCGAGATGGCCCCCAGCGAATGCTGTCCTCCGCTCCTCAGGGACCGCGCCGCATCTTCACCGTCTTCTTCGAGGGACGAGCTGGACTGCTGATCCTCCTCGTGTTCCTCCGGTTCGCGGGGCTCTGGCGCAAGCATCCTCCCCACCTTGCTCGGCGGGGTCTTGGCGTGGCGGTTCTTCGCGATTAGCTTGGGGCAGCTCCTCTTGAGGTGCCCCGGTTCTTTACAATAGAAGCAGCCACTGGTGCCGGGGTTTTCCTTGGGCTTGCCTAGGGCTCCCTCCCGAGGTTTGGGGTTGCCCTTTTCCACGCTTCCCTTAGCCCCGCCATGACTGGGGTTACCCCCCTTTGGTCCTTTGGGCTGCCGATACAGTCCCATTTGGTCGGCCAACTTGCCCATTTCCCTACAGTTCGGGGGGTCCCGATCCCTCACCGCCGTGGCTAAGTCCTCCGGGATGGTGGCACAAAACTGCTCTTGGATCATGAGCTCCCGCACCTCCGCCAACGTGATCTTCCCGGTGGCCCCAATCCATGCGTCCCAAACCTGCCCCAGGTGCGCCATCCAGGAGGCATACGTGTCCCCTGGGGTAGGCTGCCCGTAACGAAATTTACGGCGACAATGCTCGGCGGTGAGGGCAAACCTCTCTCTCACCGCTTCTTTGAACGCCCCATAGTCCAAGGGGGCAGTTTGGGTGTGAATACCCAGGAGATCAGCCAGTTCCCCGCTGACCTGAGTCCTCAGGGCAGACATCCTTAAGTTGTCCGGCACCCTCTGCTCCAGGCAGGCAGCCTCGAACAGGGTGAAAAAGATCAGCACATCCTGTCCCGACTGGTAGGTGGGGAATTGCTTCCTGTCCCATTTGGGGGTTGTGGCGCCCCCACCCTGAGGTGCAGGGGTTCCCCCTTGTCCGGTGCCCATGGTCAGCCTGGCCAACTCCAGCTGCATCTGTAACGTTACTTGCTGCTGCTGGCACATTTCTTGTTGATGCTGCATCAACTCCCTGGCTTGCTGCCAACTGAGTTGGGGAAAGAGGGCATCCAACCCTCCTCCCCCCATGGCTCCGCCAGCAACCCTTCTGCCGAGGTCTTCTTCCGCCTCTGGGTCCCTTATCTCGCTTCTCCTGCCGCTACTGGTAAGGCTGGGGCTACCCCACTGCTTGGGTTCCTGCTCTCCTAACAACGATGAGGGGGCTCCCCCCCCTTCCTGCCTCGCAGTCTTCGGCCGCACCACCCACTCCATTGTGGAGGTCTGGGTTGGGGTCTCTGGGCTGCTCACTAGCTCCGCTTGCTCTTGGCTCAGGCTATTCATTTTCTTTGCTCTGAGCGCTCCCCAGCAATCTACTAGCCTGCCTGAAACCCTGTTAGTTCCGACCGTCAAATGTGGTTTCCAATTGTCCCGTCGCCTGCCACCATGTGAAGGATCAGCAACCGGATCCTTTGCGTGAGTTCGGCAACTCTGGGGTTAACCGGCAAAGCAATATAGCTTGTATCGGCTTTCAAGTACAATAGGAAAGACCACAACCCTTTGTATGCCCAAATAAGGCTTTTTATTTGTTTATGCAATAATCAGATCGGAACTAGCAGTCTTCTAAGAACACGTTTACAGTCAACACAACCTTGGCTGACCCGCGTCTTACCCAATGAGCGGGCTCCGTGGCTAGCAGAGTGAATCAGGTCAATATCCTCACACCAAAGATAATACTTCTAGTCAATATCAGTCCGGCTCACGATCGGCGCGTCGTGGAAGAGAACGGTGCACCCGGACGGCTTGTGCTTAGGAGGATCTGGCCCCGTGGTTCCCAACAACCCAACCCGGAACGGGAGAGGGGTTTTCTACCCCGGATTCCCCGCTCTCCCCCGCCCCCTAGGTCAGGTGGGGGCTTATGCCTGCCCCTTCGTTTAGGTGGGCTTATTCCTGCCCGGGAAGAAGGTGACGTAGGGATACTTTCGCAGCTCTTCGAGGCTGCCCTGTTTGCTGATGGTCCTTGATGGTCCTTCCTGGACTTTTGTGGATCTCTGCCGAGGTCCTCCTTTGTTGGGGCTGATGACTTGTCTGGCTACTCCCGGGTGACCTCATCCCTCCTCCCCTGCCCCTCCTTTGGGGAAAGATGTGTGTGCGTGTGTGTAACTGAGTTTTGGGCTTTCTCCACAGCATTAAATTGAATAGCACTGTAGTCACTGTTACCAGTCGGATGAACAACTCTCACATCTCGCAGTAGGTCCTGAATGCCACTTAGGATTAAGTTCAGGGTTGCCTCCCTTCTGGTTGGGTCCATGACCAACTGCTCTAGGGCACAGTCATTTAGGTCATCTAGAAATGTAAGCTCTTTTTTTGTGACTGGAACATGTGCTTATCCAGCCTATGTGATAGTAATTGAAGTCACCCATTACTACCACATTTTCTCCTATGGATGCTTCCCTGATTTCTTTCTCCATCTCAAGATCACTGTGAGCATTTTGGTCAGGACGATGATGAGAGTATGTCCCTAGTACTGAATTACTTTTGGGGCCTGGTATGGTCACCCACAGGTTCAGCCTATTCTATAGCTTCCTGTTGATCCTGATTGGGGGATTAGTGATGAATAAAATGGTAAGTGCCAGTTGAATCGCCTCTCTACATGGCTCCAGAGTCCCTTCCAGTTTCCACTGGGTGGAGGGAAGCTTTAATCACTCATTTCCTTGCATTTTGTTTTCTTTCTCAAGGATGCCAGGTCCTGATACCAGCCCTGGTCTGTGGACCGTGGTTCAGTCTGGGTCAGACTGGTCTGAGTCTGTCCTGTGTGCCCGTGTCATTGACAATATAATGCATGGGTGTGATTTGATCTGTAGCATGTGGCCTGGCTAACTTTCCTGAGTGATCTGTTCTGCATGTTTTGAGTTCTCTACTGTGGAGTCACAGATTGTCTTTGATTCAATTGTCAGGCTCCATGTTTTTCTTGATGTTTAATTCCTTGACTGCGTAATACATACTGTATATGTGACTTGACTTGTAGTCTGTGGCTTGGCTCACATTCTTGCATCATCTGCTCTGCGTATATGTTATTTCCTGCTTTTATAAATTGTGGCATCCTTGTAGTCTGGTCTGTGTTGTGATTTGGAGGGGTGGCTGACATCCTGTGTGGATGATATTGTTTAGTGCCTGGAGACATGTAAGCACATGCAATAGCTTTACACCTGAGGTGAGTTGTTGGCAGGCTGCAGGCCCAGGAGCCTGACAGACACTTTGCCCCAGTATATTGTGTACTGTTCCTTTAAGACATCCAGACAAGCCTGGAGGGCTTGTATATCCAGCTGAAATGAGCAAGAAGTTCCAATAAGTGAGTTGCTCATCATAGGTCATGTACTCAGGACAAGATTCAGCAGTTTAATCTAATCAGCCACACCAAAACTGAGTGCCTCATGATGGGATTAGGACACACATGAATGTACCCCAGGCAAAGAGTCGCATAGCCCCAAGGTGTTGCATAACTATTGATAAGTACAGTTGGATAGCAATCCTGGAGAAATCCCAGCCTGATTAGATTTGGACAAAAGATGTCTGATGTGTCAGAATTTGTATTCTTTCAGTATTCATTTCACCCAGGAACTTTTCCTTTTGGTTAAACACTTTTGGTTAAAAAACAAGTACCTATTGTCCCTGGCCTCTCTAAATTTCTGGGCAACACAGGGGCATAGACTTCTCAACTTCTGGAGTGGGGTGTGGGGTGGGGTTAAACAGTGGGTTGCCTGGAGGGGGCTTTACCAATTCTGGGAAATCCAGGGGGGCATTGCCCCCCTGGAAATCTCAGAGGGGGCTTGAGTCCCATCCCCCCCCATAGTTTACGCCCCTGTTCTCCCACTTCTCTTCCCCCCTTTCCTACACACTTTCTCCCAGCCCCTCTCTCTCTCTCTCTCTCTCTCTCTCTCTCTCACACACACACACACACACACACACACACATACACACTCCCTGGAGGTAATTTAAATTGTCCCAATCATCATACTTCCCCTTTTGCCACAGTGACTTTGGCTATAGCCACTTCACTCCACCTGCAACTAGAGCCAAACCACTTTGAGCTCCCCAAGCTTGCAGTCCTCCTCTCCTTCATCCCCTTCCTTCTCTTCTTCTCTCCCAGAAGTGTTAGAACCCTGATTTGCCTGGATCTGACTTCTGCAACTCCCTGGGAGCCATAACCCAGCTTGTTTAAGCCCATCCCATCCAGGACAGAACCAAGCACATGGTGCAGCCATGGCCCTAGTTCCTAAATGCAGTTGACCTTGATTTAGACATCAAGCATGCCTTTTAAACTAATTTCCCCATACTCAAGTCTCTGTATGGATATCTGTTTAGCTTGGCTTTACCCTAGTCATAAGCTATCTTTCTACCAGCCTCATGATATTATTTTGAGTGCGTGTGTGAGTGTGAGTGTGTGTGTGTGTGTGTGTGTGTGTGTGATTTTTGTTTGTTTTTATTCTTTTGTAAACTGCTTCTATAGATTTGTTTCAAATGAGAAGTGGTATGTAAACATTGCTAATAAAGAAATGATACATAAAATAATAAGTGACTCTCACTTTATTCATTGGAATCTACTCACAGGTAAATGTGCATAGGATTGCATCCTTAGAGAAGTAGTGAGTTTCTAGACTTACCTGAATAATCACTCAGGCTTTACTGCACCAGGCTTTATGCACATTGTATTCATGGAGCCTACCTCAGAAATGCAAATGACAGCCTTGATAACATTTGGGAGAAGTCCTCTGAGGTCAAATAATCTTCTACAACTCCCACCATCCTCATCACCTCACATCAAATCGTTTGAAGCAAGGGTCATGGATATTGACCCAATACATAAAACAAAATTTCCTGCCCCTGTACAGGTTATACAATACATCTGCCTTATTGTAGTTCTCTTGTTTACTTCAGAAAAATAATTAGATTTTTTGAATTGCCCAAATACATCCGTTTTGACACTCTCTCTTCGGCCTTCTGATCTCTAGTTCACTTACCGTATCTTTCCATCCATGCCAAAAAATTCTTATTCAGAGGTGCTCTTTTCCCAGGCTTCTATCCATCACTGAAGCACCTAGCCACTTTGAAATGTACTTAAACTGGTTTTCCCTACCGCCCACATACAATGCTTTCCATAAATGCTGTTCTTCATCACTATAGAAACCACGATCTCTCTCTGGACTAATCAAGTTTGACTGGATGTTAAAATCTGTCAAGCTCACTCACCATAGCCATGTTATTTTTCCAAATACAGAAAAATGTACAGCGGACTAGACTTTTCATGCCAACTTTCAACACAGTAAGTGTGTGTTGTCAACTTAGGACCACTTCACACATGACATTTTATGTGCACACCTAAACAAGCACATTTTTGCCACACACAAAAAAAAGTTTTATCACTGTATGGCTATAGCTCGCTGTTAACTGTGTACGCTGTGGCGAGCTGGGACAATGTGTGAAATGCCCTTAGGACATCTCTGTGTTAATAAGGTCTGCCATTAAGGGGAAACATGTAACTTATAGCTACAGGCCAGGGAGAGAGCCAGCAAATTGAGCTTCTACTGTGGATAATGTTGCAATGATAGCATTTCAACCCCCTGAACCCCTCCACTCAATGCAGCTTTTGAAAGAACTGAAGTATTCTTTGGGTCAAGAGTTCATAACATTAAATTCTTTAGATGAAAGTGAGGGTCAGTGTGTGGGCGGGTTTGCACGTCACGCTAAGCCACCCTGAGAATCAGCCACGGTGGGTTGTTTGCTGAATAACCCACGATGGTGCCAACAGGCCATCAGCCTCTCTGAGGTGTGTTGTGGCCAGGGCTGGTGCTACCATTAGGCCAACTAGGCAGCTGCCTAGGGCACAGGGCTAAAGGGGGCGCCAGAAACGCCTTGAAAAAAAATACAGCGCTCTCAAGTGGGAAGGGGGGGCGCTAAATATCTGATCTTGCCTAGGGCACCAAACTACCTTGTGGCTTGTTTCCAACTCACTCCTCCCACCTGCTCCCAGCATGTCTTGCTGGGAAAATCCCCTTTCTGCCACCCATTCCTCCCTCGCTATGTCAGCAGCCTCTTTACTATTGGTTCATTGAGTGCTCTGGGTGTGTCTCACCTTTGCGGGGCCCGGAAAAGTTTTCTGATCCCTCCCTCTGCGCCTTGGCAGATCGATACCTGCCTATACTTGCTTTTCAGTTAAAAATCCGTAAATCCTAACATCCATTTTGTGGTTTTTATTTTTTCTCGCGCGCACGTCACCCATGGATAGCATGATGCTGTCTTCATCTGCCTGAGAAGTGGGTTTTGCTCATCGTCCCTCCCCTTGCACCCCCCTCCGCCTTAGAAGCAGCTACTGCTCACTGCTCCTTCCCCCCCACCCTCCCCTTCTGTGCTCTGACTACTTAAGAAGTGGGCTGAGTTCTGGCTCCCTCTTCACCTGCTTGCCCATCTTTGCTCCCACCTCTGTTCTCTGTCAGTGGGAGAAGTGATTATTCTTGCCCCCACCCCCAGCTCTGGTCTCCAACAGCCCAAGAAGCAGTTTGAGTTCTGGCTTCCACCAGCTCCCTCCCCTGCCCATGCTTTCCTTGAGCCAGAGGGGGGGGGGGGCGGAAGCTTACATGGCTCAGGCTTGCCAGAGGTTTACTTATGGGGAAAGAATGCTTACATGGGGTATGATGACTACCATGGCATCAATGGGTGTGTGGCGGGGAGGTCTACCTGCTGTATTCTAGCTAGTATAACAGTAGCAGGTGGAACAGGTAATTCTGCTGCTGTAAGGCTGCCCAGTCCCTATGTATAGCACACATGTAGATAATGCTCCCAGATCCATTCAGCGATAGCTGTGTGTGGATATATCGCACACTTCGAGCTGTGTCGCTCTTTTGGATGCTGCATTCAGTGGATGCAGTGGGAGCTGATTTGGGCGATCGCCAATGACAACGGCGTCATTCTCAGTCCCTGGCCCTGAAAGCTGGGGGTTGTCCAGAAGGAGCATGCCCCCCCCCTTGATTTGCAAATGTTGTGCAGGATACAGCAACCACCACAGCAGTGTGGCGTAGTGGTGACAGTGTTGGACTGGGACTCGGGAGATCCGGGTTCTAGTCCCCGCTCGGCCATGAAACTCACTGGGTGACTTTGGGCCAGTCACTGACTCTCAGCCTAACCTACCTCACAGGGTTGTTGTGAGGATAAAATGGAGAGGAGCAGGGGGATTATGTAAGCCGCCTTGGGTTCCTTGCAGGAAAAAAGGTGGGGGTATAAATATAATAAATCAATCAATAAATAAATAAATAAAATCTAGTACAAGGTCTTCATCCACATCCAGAATCGTGTAAAGGGAGTGCCACTGCCATTTTAAGTGGCCAAAAGCATGCTCTACAGGGAGTCTAGCATGGCTGTGGTAGTAAAGTGTTTGTTAGGGTGTACTCAGACCCCAGTACATGAGCCATGTTTGAAGTGCAAAAGCCTGGTCACTAAGAATGAGGGGATGCACGGGGAGTCCATTAACCGTGGCAGGAGGGCTGATGATGAATGATCCCGACAATGATCAGCTTGCCAATGGTGAATTCCAGAATATAGTAGTGTCATGGCTTCTCCCCCAAACACCAGCATATATGTCCATAACTCTGCCCTTAGAGTCCACAAGTGCCTGGAACAGCATGCTGTAAAAACATTTATGGTTGTAGAACCCTTCTGGGTAGAGCTAAAATGCAGACATGTAAAGAATCCAGTCCCCCACTGCACAAGGGAAGCCTAGCTCATGGAACCCTTTCATGTTCTTTCCCTCAACCCCTAACTTTATGATGCCAGACAGGCAGAGCCCATTCAGAACATGTACCATTTCTCTATGCAGCAGATTTCCCAAATCTAAAGGTAGTGCTGAGGGGGGTACGCAATGTTGAAACTATTGGGAGTATACTATGAGAAGATGTCAACTCTGCAGGGAGGGTTTTTTAAGTTGACTGCCCAGTAAAGGGTTAAGATAGTTATAGTCTAGTTAAAGGGCAAAGGCAGAAACCAAGCTTCTTTGAGAAGTCAGGGAGCAGAGTTCAGTGGAGCAAACCACTTAGTGGTATCAGGGAAAGGAATACTGGAGATTGCCTAGCAACAGGTTAGAATTTCATTCTACCACTCCTCTGACAGTTAGAGGAGTCTGACAGTTGACTGACTTAACTGACGCTTGCTTTGGTTTAAGCAAAGGAGACGTGATCTGTGTTTTCCTTACCTCACAGTATGAGTAACATTTAAGAAACTGCACTTACAAAGTCTGTAACCATCAAGCTTATAGAACCTGAGAAATCATATGTTACTTCTGTTATTTACTTTGAAAGCATCCACTTAGAAACAAGTCCTGTTTGTGCGTGTGTTTGTTTGGGTGAAGCCTGTTGCTGCTGTTGTGCTCTGTCATCAGAAACCAAGTTTGTGACAGACGTATTCTGAGAGTTATGTCAATAAGAATAAAGGAATTTTTTTACAAACTGATTTGGAGGTGGTAGTAGTGGTAGGCGATCACTCGTGACCGAGTAAGATTGTCTTTCAGGATAAAAATTACAAAAAGAAAATTATAAAAGAAGGAAATTCTAAAAAAATTGTGTAGACTCTAGCGATGGGTCCGTAAGTGACTGTGGAGGCCAATTCTAGATCCACACAGCTTCCCACAGTGAGGACACAGGTTACCAGATGGAAGATGGTCCTGTAAAGGATTCATTTGATGTGCTTTTTGCTTAGCACATTTCTCCCTTTCACCTTGCACTCGGGCTTCTTCAAAGTCCATGGAACCTCCAGTTAGATCGTTCATGGGCCAGAGCTTCCCAGTTCTCTGTGTTTATATTACATTTTTTTAGATTAGCCTTAAGAACATCTTTAAACCTCTTATACTGACCACCGATATTCCGCTTTCCATCCTTGAGTTGGGAATAAAGTACCAGAAACTGCTTTGGGAGATGTCAGTCAGACATTTGAACAACATGACCGGTCCATTGAAGTTGGCATTGAAGGATCATTGTTAGTCTTGGCTTCTTCCAACAGGGATGGGGACTCGGACTCGGGGACTCGACTCGTGAGTCCGACTGAGTCCCCCCTCTGACTCGAGTCCCACTCGAGTCCCAATAATTTATGTGGGACTCGAGACTCGACTCGGGACTTGAGCCCAAGGACTCCTCTTCCTCCGCCTCCGCCGCCGCTCTCACCTCTGCCGCCGCCGCCGCCCTCACCTCCTCCTCCACCTCCGCCTCCGCCTCTGCCGCCGCCGCCGACCTCGTCGCCATCGCCGTAGCACACAGCACGCCGCGTCACGCCGCCAGCGCCGTCGCTCTGTTTTTGGCGGGGTTGCTGTGGTTCACAGTATGAAACACTCTATGTTTCATACGAGAAAATGCGGCACTTCCGGAGCTCAAACGATGCTGGATTTCACTGTCGATGTTAGCTGTAATAGAAAGATAGCTGCCAAGATAGAGAAAATGATCAACATTTTCCAGTATTGTCCCGCCAAGCTGGATAGATGGCATCACCAAAGGGTTAGCTTGCACTTGCTGATGAAGCACTTTGGTTTTTTTGATGTTAAGTGAGAGACCAAGTTTTTCGTATGCTTCTGCAAAAGCATTTAGGATAGTTTGGAGATCATCCTCTGAATGTGAGGAGACCACATTATCATCAGCATACTGAAGTTCCACAATGGAGGTTGTAATTACCTTACTTTTTGCTTTCAGCCTGCTGAGATTAAAAAGCTTTCCATCTGTTCGATATATGATTCCCACACCAGTGGGAAGTTTCCCCTCAACAAGATGTAAAATCATGGCGATGAAAATAGCAAATAATGTTGGGGCGATAACACATCCCTGTTTAACACCTGATCCCACTTTAAATGGAGCACCATGAGAGCCGTTGTTGTCCAAGACCGTAGCCGTCATGTTGTCATGGAGAAGTCGCAAGATATTCACAAATTTATTGGGGCATCCAATTTTCATAAGGATAGTCCAGAGTGCTGTTCGGTCTACAGTATCAAAGGCCTTAGCCAGATCAATAAATGCCATATAAAGGGGTTGATTTTGCTCCTGGCATTTTTCTTGGAGTTGACGTGCAGTAAAAATCATGTCTACTGTCCCTCTAGAGGGGCGGAAACCATATTGAGATTTAGGGAGGATCTCTTCTGAAATAGATAGAAGACGGTTTGTGAGAATCCTAGCAAATATTTTACCTGCGGTAGCTAAGAGAGAAATGCCCCGATAGTTTCCACAGTCTGTTCTATCACCCTTCTTAAAGAGGGTGATAATTATGGCATCCCTGAAGTCTTCTTGGATCTCTTCTCTTATCCAGATTTTTTCGATGAGTTTATGAAGATGTTGTACAATGTTTTTCGATGAGTTTATGAAGATGTTGGTATTTGACTCCAGTAAGATTAAACCGAATAGATAAGAATTGTTCCGCATTGTGTTGGAGAGGATATATACAGGCCTGTGGCTTACGCTGGCTCAGCTTGTCTGAGCGTGGAAAGCTAAGCAGGGTCAAGCCTGGTTATTAATTGGATGGGAGACCACTCCTCTAGTTTCCTGCATTGAGCAGGGGGTTGGACTCGATAGCCTTGTAGGCTCCTTCCAGCTCTATGATCTATGGATGTCAAGAATTAGGTACATATGCTCATATGTGGTGGAGTTGTAAAAACATACTGGAATTTTGGCAAAAGGTCTTCTTGGAAATTTCAGAAATTATTGGTATTAATTTGGAGGTCTGTCCAAAATTAGCACTGCTATCAATAACAGAGAAAGTTATGTGTTCACAAAACACGAAGGAATTAATTGTAAATTTGTTAACGGTGGCTAGGTTAATGATTGTGAGGAAGTGGAAGGTTCAGCATGAATGTCTAATTACTGATTGGTATAAGGAGATATGGGATATAGCTCTTAATGATAAATTGACTTGTAGTATTAAATGTAAAACGGGACAGCTAAAGATAAATAATTTTAAGGATATTTGGGGTCAGTTCCTAAATTATGTGTTAATAAAGGTGTGGAGAAACGAGCCTTTGGGGGTACACACACACACCTCATGTGTGAAACGGCTGGGGTGGGGTGTGCATAGTTAGCGTGTAGAGAAAAGAGTTTTTAGGGTTCCTGCATGCATGCATGCAGGAACAAACAAACACACATACATACACACACACACACACACACACACACACGCCTCTTCATGAGTAAACCAGGTGGGGGCTGGGAGGAAGCAAAAGGTGATGGAACATGAGATGGGGCCTGGCGTCTAGAAGTCTGGAGGAGCCAGGCTGAAGGCATTCACATGCAGATAGTTCAAGCCATGACTCACAGTTCCCTTTCCCCCTGCATGGCCAGGTGAAATTCAAATTGATTGGCTGAAGAAAGAAGGCTACAGAAAAGGGGAGGGGGATGAGCTTTTTCCCCACGTGGAAGCTTTTGTTCCTGGTCAGTCTTTTGGGTGCCTGCCTGGCGGTTGGAGCCATGCCAGGCCAGCGAGGGGCCCGAGCCTTTAGGGGGGGGCCCTCAAGAACCGACCCCAGACAGCCTCTGGTAAAATTGGCTGGTTTGAAGGACTAGGGAAAGCAAGCCTTGTAAGGGTTTACCCATCTTGGACCTTCGGGTAGGTGTGGTAACTCTCTATCGGGCGGCAAGGCTGTGCTGGATCTAACCCTTTGAAGAAGACACCCTCAGGTAACAGGTGTGTGCTTGAGAGATCTTTAAGGAATCAGGTTTTGTTATTTTATAGCTTTACTGTGTACTAAAGTGTCTCTCTATTTTGTGTGCTTCTCTCATTTCCCTAATCTTGTTGTAAGATGCTACCAGAAATAAACCTTGTCGTGGTTTCACCCCACATGGGTTTTGTAGTACTCTGTTGGTTCAGTATCTAAATCCAGGTTACAGAAATTAAAGGCGAGTCCCTGAACAGAGATTCAAGTAGGGTTGCAGATAGCTGAGGCTGGCAATCTGGTACCTTGAGATCTCTGGGGGTCTTGGTTCCTTTGCCAGCAGGCAAGGGTGGGGTAGTGGCGGGTCAGCCAGCCCCCCCTTCTGGGCCACATGGTGGCAAGTGCTGGGTTTTCCTTTTGCAGGGAGGAAAGGGTAGAGGTCTGGTGGGCCAGCCAGCCCCCCTCTTCCTCCACATGGTTGCAGCGGTGGGATTCGAAGCTGAACCACAGAGTGTGTGCGCATAGGCAAATGAGAGAAATTTGAGACACGTTTTAGTACATAGTAGAAGGTTTGTTATTTTTTAGAAATAAGTGTAAGATTGAACCTTAGAAAAACATTCAGATTGCTAGAAGGGGCTACCCCAGTCTAGAGAGCCTAAGAGCCCAGCAGAGAGCGTTTAAGGCAAGAAATCTCAACTGTGGCGTGAGTAAGCAGAGAAGGCAAAACTCCAAAAAGTTCCAGAACAGCCTGTGTGCCCAGCAAGTGAGCAGAGGGCAGCAAGTGTGTGATCCAAGAGAACCAGGACTGGAGGGGCCCTTGGCAGAGAGCTAGAAGCAAAAAAAAAGTCTGCATGTGCGTGTCCCAGAGGCTAGAAGCAGCAGTTGCCAAGAGAAGCAAAGATCCATCCAGTGCAAAAAGCAAGTGAGCAGATAGTGGCTGTGTGATCCCAAAGTTTGGGGGCAGAGAGAGCCCGAGAAGAGAAGAAGAAAATAGTGTGGGCGTGCGCACGTGTGTTCCAAGAAAAAAGAGAGAAAACCAAAAAACCTCTCTTAAGAGGCTGGTGAGCAAAACGTTAGATTTTAAGACAGCGTTTGATGAGTAATTTTAGTTGTGCTGTGTGCCCCAAAAGAGTCAGACTTTGGTGGGGGGGGAGGGCACAGTCCTGCCCTACATCTCTCCCACGGGAGAAGGACTCAAGATTTTTGAACTTAAGACTGTCCATTTGCTCTTGGGGGGGGCATAGTGAATGGCTAGGCTGGGCAGCAGCAAGCAAAAGAAGGGGCGGACATCAACCCCCCCCCCCAAAGAAGAGACTTTGTCCTGTGCTGCAAGAAGCAGGCAGAAAATCAGCAGAGGAAAAAGGATTCCCCCCAAAAAACATTTTCTGCTGCCACTTAGAAAACAGCAGACTCTGACTTGTTCCTCGAGGGGGAGGGGGGACAGGTGATTCAAGTTGTCTTTGTGTTGTTACTAGGCAAGCGATCCCAGTGTAGGCGGCAGAGAGAGAAGGAGATTTCCCTTCTAGCTGACAGAAGCCCAGACAGAAAGATTTTTTCCTTCAAGTGTCTCCCGAGAAGAAAAGAAGATTAGTAGTAATTGTGATTAAAGCAAATAAAAACTGTTGAGTTGTTCCTCGAAGAGAAGGAAGATGATCCGTGATCCAAATGTAATTGTGTTATCCATAGTGTTGCTGAGAGACCAGAGCCAAGTGCTCCCAGTATAAACAGCTAAACTATTGTGTTGTTTTGTGTTGTAAAAGTGAATTTAAAAATGAAAATGATGAAAAATTTTAAATGTAAAAAGTCTCAAGAGGCCAAAAAACTTAGAGGCAAAAAAGCCCTCTAGTGGCCGAAAGCAAGATTGCCAGACTGTGTGTTCTCAGATTCTTAAGAAACTGAGTAGAGCCTCCAAAGCTAAGCATCCAATGCTGAGAGAAAGTCATCCCGTGCAAGTTTAAGTAGTAGGCAAAAAGAGCCAAGCCCAAGAAGCTAGAAGATAGTCAAGCTGTGTGTTTTAAAAAATGCAAACCTTTAAGAAAAGGGGGGTGGTGAGAAGCCATCCCATTCAAGACATTGTGTAAAAAGTGCCAAATGCAACCCTTGGGAAAGGGGATTAGGTATTCAGGTCGTTGAGAGTAGTAGGGGCGAATTGAGTCACATTTCAGTCCATAATCTGCCCCCTACAGGCTGTGGGAGAAACAGCAACCCTAAAAAGTTTGTTTTTTGTTTTTTGTTTTTTGTTTTGTTTTAATTGAAGTCACATTTCAGTCAGCAGTCTGCCCCTACAGGCTGTGAGAGAAACAGCAACCCTAAAAAAGTTTCTGTTTTGTTTTGTTTCTTTTAGACCAGAGTGCCAGACAGGCAACAAAGGGTTGAGGGTTCTCATTTGAATTGTAATTGATGTTTCTTGAGTATGCAAACCTGTAAACTTCTGATTGATAGTTATTGATTGTGTTTTGCTGTTTAAAGATTGTTTAGAATTAAGATGTTAAAACTGTGTTAAGACTATAGTAATGTGTTTGACGTTTTAATGCTTGTTTTTTTTGTTCTGTTCTGTTTTTGTCTGTGTGTAGAAGAAAAGAAGTGCCTAGTAGTAAGAAGCTAGCGCAAGCTCGTTTCTCTGTGTTTTTTGTTAGTATAGATGAAAGGAGAGGGTTAGCCCCTCTTTTCATCTTTTCCCAAAGGAAAGGGTGTGGAGAAACGAGCCTTTGGGGGTACACACACACACCTCATGTGTGAACCGGCTGGGGTGGGGTGTGCATAGTTAGCGTGTAGAGAAAAGAGTTTTTAGGGTTCCTGCATGCATGCATGCAGGAACAAACAAACACACAAACATACACACACACACACACACACACACACGCCTCCTCATGAGTAAACCAGGTGGGGGCTGGGAGGAAGCAAAAGGTGATGGAACATGAGATGGGGCCTGGCGTCTAGAAGTCTGGAGGAGCCAGGCTGAAGGCATTCACATGCAGATAGTTCAAGCCATGACTCACAGTTCCCTTTCCCCCTGCATGGCCAGGTGAAATTCAAATTGATTGGCTGAAGAAAGAAGGCTACAGAAAAGGGGAGGGGGATGAGCTTTTTCCCCACGTGGAAGCCTTTGTTCCTGGTCAGTCTTTTGGGTGCCTGCCTGGCGGTTGGAGCCATGCCAGGCCAGCGAGGGGCCCGAGCCTTTAGGGGGGGGGGCCCTCAAGAACCGACCCCAGACAGCCTCTGGTAAAATTGGCTGGTTTGAAGGACTAGGGAAAGCAAGCCTTGTAAGGGTTTACCCATCTTGGACCTTCGGGTAGGTGTGGTAACTCTCTATTGGGCAGCAAGGCTGTGCTGGATCTAACCCTTTGAAGAAGACACCCTCAGGTAACAGGTGTGTGCTTGAGAGATCTTTAAGGAATCAGGTTTTGTTATTTTATAGCTTTACTGTGTACTAAAGTGTCTCTCTATTTTGTGTGCTTCTCTCATTTCCCTAATCTTGTTGTAAGATGCTACCAGAAATAAACCTTGTCGTGGTTTCACCCCACATGGGTTTTGTAGTACTCTGTTGGTTCAGTATCTAAATCCAGGTTACAGAAATTAAAAGCGAGTCCCTGAACAGAGATTCAAGTAGGGTTGCAGATAGCTGAGGCTGGCAATCTGGTACCTTGAGATCTCTAGGGGTCTTGGTTCCTTTGCCAGCAGGCAAGGGTGGGGTAGTGGCGGGTCAGCCAGCGCCCCCTTCTGGGCCACATGGTGGCAAGTGCTGGGTTTTCCTTTTGCAGAGAGGAAAGGGTAGAGGTCTGGCGGGCCAGCCAGCCCCCCCTCTTCCTCCACAAAAGGGAAAAGGGAATATGTCTTGTCAGGATATGTTATATTTTTGGAATACAGAATAGTAATTGTTTATTGGGATGGAAGCATATTAATTGGTCCCTAGGAGGGTGGGGGGAGCACTCTATGATTTATTGTATGTAGTTCAAGTTTAAATTTTGTGTTTTGTTATATTTTGTCATATGTTGTTTTGCAAAATTAAATAAAAATTAAAAAAAAAAAAGTTTGTATGAAATCATCCCCAACCTTTTTTTTTTTTTTTTACTGATATGGATTTCCTCTTCATTACCGTGTCTGAATGGCAAATTATGGGACCTATTTCTGCTGCTATGGTTTCAGAAGTGGCCCGGGACGTGCAGAAATTTCCACAAAATCTGGCATCATCCCAGGCCCAGCCATCTACATCCAGCATCGATGTCCAAATGACTTCAGTATGTGGCAGTGCCCACTGGTGGACAACACATTGGTCTGTTGTAAGCTGCTCCACTACAGCTGCTGGGATCACAGCATCACAGTCTTTGTCCAAAAAAAAGCAAACATTTCCAGCCACTGCAGACTGCTGAACCATCTATGGCCATCCTGGCAGAGGGTTATTCTCTAACCCTGTTCCCCCCCTTCTCCTCCAACTGCAGCACAGAGATGCAGAAGGGCCACTATGGAATTTGCTTTAGGTGTCATGCGCAGCACTGAAAGAGCTCCTGCTGGTCATTGTGATGATCAGTAAGTAAGAAGTTTTACAGCAATTTTAATTGTGGCATGCTGGCTGGGGCTGGCATGAGTTGTAGTCCAACACATCTGAAGGGGATTAGGTTAGGGAAGGCTGGTCTATAGAATGGCAGCCTAGGACAGCAGTAGGAAGGCATGAACCAAAGCCGTATTTCATGAAAGTTTTTGCCTGTCCTTAAAAGGTGAGTTAGAAGACTGCAAAAATCTGGACCCAGGTTTCAGTCACTCACAGTTTAGCCGGGATATTCCCTGGACAGGAGAGAGATTGTTTTCACAAGTAACAGACTTTGCTTTGGTGGCGGCGGCTCAGCAGCAGTGAAAGAGGGCACAGATTTGCATAACATTTGCAAATGCTAACTTACACACAAATGTAGAAACAGTGACTAGAATTTAAATAGAAATACAGTACATCTCATCCTAGTGGGGAAGACGGTGACCAGGTGCCCTGGGTGCCTTCCTGATCAGTCTGCTGTCCAGGTGCTGCTAACGGTGGATGGGCCACTTCAAGGCCCCTCCCAGCTCTTCCTTCTTAGGGTTCTTTTTCCTTAAACTATACTTGGACTGGACTGCTCCTTCAAACAGAGCAGGGATGGGAAACCTGTGGCCCTCCAGATGTTGTTGGGCTGCAATTCCCTCACCATTGGTCATGCTGGCTCAGGCTAGGGATCCATGGATTTCATACATTTCATAGATTTCATAGAGTTGGAAGGAGCCTACAAGGCTATCGAGTCCAACCCCCTGCTCAATGCAGGAAACTAGAGGAGGGGTCTCCCATCCAAGTAATAACCAGGCTTGACCCTGCTTAGCTTTCCATGCTCAGACAAGCTATTTTGTCTGCGTTTCGCAGATTATCAGGCGTCTTTTGCTCCGTCATCCAGTCATTGGCAAAATCTGGTTTTATTGTATTTTCCACCAGAAATTTGTTCTACTTGCGCTAATTCGCACTAGCGCTAATCCGCATTAACGAATAGCAGATTAGCGCACTTGTGCTAATGCAAATGAGCACAAATACCCCTCAGAAGTGAAAAACCAGTCTGCAAGTCCGTGTGACTTGGGAAAAGCTGGTCCACTGCGGAATCCGCAGGTCGGATATATCAGAGGCGTAGCGTGGGGGGTGCAGGGGGGGCCGGCCGCACCGGGCGCAACATCTGGGGGGGGCGCGCTCGCACTCGCAGCTCTCTGCCCCTGCCTGGCTCACTCACTCTCTCTGCAGTGCTAGCTGTGCGAATCCGATCCGAGCCGCCGGGTCGCCGCCCACAAAACCTAATTTCCCCTCCCACGTAGACCCAAGCGGAAGCGATCTCTCCTTCTCTCCGGGGTCGTCGATCCTTTAACAAAAGGAAGGGATTTCCCTTTGAATCTGCTTCCTAGAGCTGCTGCCTAGAGCGAGAGCCCATACAGAACCCAGGTTTATTGATCTTGCAGGGCTTCTCCACCGGGCCAGAAGGAAAAGCCCTGTAAAGGCTCGCGACTACTCCTTCTTCTTCCTCTTCCTCTTCTCAATCTTTCCGCAGAGGAAACGCTGCCCACCCTTCCTAGCTTGGTTGGGAAGGAAAGAGAATCTCTACTGTAGCTGCAGTCTGCCTTCCTCTCTCTAGTCTCCAAATATTTCTCTTACATCTGGCTTGCATTGCCCTGTAATGATCAGCCTTCTCATTGTGATCAAGTGAACTTTTACTAATCTCTCCCCCCCCCCTTATTGTTTAGGGGAAATTGATGCTGCGTTTCATCAATGGGGGTGGAGGGGGGGGGCAATCAGGCAGCCACAGCAGAGGGGCTCCGAGTAGCTTAAGTCAACTGTAAAGAGTTCAGGGAGAGTCTAATTACAGAGGAAGGCAAAACGGCTTACTTCAACATCATCCAGGATCTCTCCTCCGTCTGTCTGTCTTTTTCCTCCTCCTCCTCCTCCTTTTTTTTGCTTGCAAATTCACCCTTCTCTCCGCCCCTCCCCCGCCCCCACTCCTTCTCAAAAAGCCACAGAGGTCAAGAAGTAGCAGCCACTCCACCCTCAGCGAACTTTAGCAGCTCCAAGCCTGCTAGGTGAGTGCTTGCAGCCAAGCAGTGCAATCCACGGGGGGCGAAGAGAGAGAGAAAAGATTGATTGCATCTTGGCCCTGCCATTAAATGAGCCATTATCAGGAGAAGCTGCAATAATGCATACAGTCACTTGAAAAGGAAAGCAGGCTTCCTTGGCGAAATACACCTATTATTTCAGCGGTACTCCAGGAGTGTTTCAATAGTGTCCAGGTTTGTTGCTTATTTGAAATACATTTGAATTGAATACATAGACACCGAGGCTTAAAGGGAGGAGAAAGAAGGGGGGGGGGATAAGAAAGGAAACGAAAAGGAGGAGGAGGAGGGAGAGGAAAAAAAAGCCAGTGCCACATTTTTGCTTGAGATATGCCTGAAGTTCTCATTAAACTTACCATTTGGAAAGGACAGATTAAAGGGAAATGGCTTTTTGAGAAAAATAGACCTGGAAATGATTTTGGCCCCTTTTGACCTAGCGAAGGCAGATTTTGACAGCTACACAAAGCTGTGTACAAAGCTACACTACGCCAGTGTGGCGTAGTGGTGAGAGTGTTGGACTGGGACTTGGGAGATCCGGGTTCTAGTCCCCGCTCGGCCATGAAACCCACTGCACATCTACCATGGAATGCCTGCACATGGCACAGGATTCTGGGAAATGTTGTGGGGTTCATGCAGGGCACCGCTTAGCCTCACCACTGCTATGATGAACTGAAAGTGTGCTAGAAAACACCTAACATTCATGTGTGGCTAGCAAATGTACAAATCTACTACATTTGTAGATTTGTATTCATAGACCTGCTGAAAATGCGGAGAATGTGTAATGCATGTTCGCACTCAATAAAGTGTTTGAAAATAAACTTGTATTTAGATGCATTTTACTTTAATTACATCAGTATTTTCATAACAAACAATACATGTGCTTAGGGGGTAAGGGTTTCTTTAACTAATCTAGTGGAAGAGTCTCGAGTGCTAAAATCCACGGGTTAGGGGGCGCAAATTACTTGCCTTGCCCCGGGTGCTGACAACCCACACTACGCCACTGGGATATATAGAAATCCAAACTCATTTGAATCTGTGGTGAATGTCTCTGACATCCCTAGCTTAGGCTGATGGAAACTGGAGCCAAAGAACATCTGGAGGTCCACAAGCTTCCCACCCCTGAAATAGAGGATGCCTTCTGTAGCGGACGGGACACCACCTCCTACAACACACCCTTCATGTGTACTTCACTCTCACTAAGTGCCACCTTGTATTGGACACTTCAGACTTTAAGTTGTCTTCCTTTCCCACACAGCTAAATGTATCTCTCTAGACTGCTGGCGAGAGCTCCGTCTTCTTAAACTGCATTAGCCAATTACCGGTATATGTCTTAGGACTTATATGTAGCTGTTCACCCACGTTTGTTTGTCTTTATTAAGAACAGTTTGTTTTATTTGATTTCTTGAAGTAGGGTGCCCCTCCGTTAATTCACTTCTTACTTTCCTGTCCACCAGTCAGACTCTGGAGACTTAGAACTTTGAATAAAACAATTGATTTATTGTTCTAACAAAGTCTCTAAACTGATATTCAACTCAAGCACAGATAACTTGGATTTTCAACGGTTACGTTCAAACTTGTTCTTTACTTAAGTTCAGGTTAAAGGTAGGCAGATGTTATACAGTGCTTTTCTGTATCAACTTGGCTTGGTTACTTGAAGTTACACAGTATCAGAAGACCAGGGAACTTAGCTATCCTTCTCTCTAGTCCAGAGCTTCACCTTCTTCCTCAACAGAAGGTACTTCACTCCCTAAGTGGAGACTCCAGTGAAGTGTTCTTCACTAACTCCTTCATGCTTGCTTTCTCACAACTTAGTTACTAGTTTCTCTTGTCTGAACTCTTTTCTTCAGTACCACCTTTTCCCTACCTACTCTAATAACCTCCCACTCCCTCTCTCACTCCAACCCACTCCAATCCAACTGACAACCGCCCCCCCCCAACTGCCAACTCCTTGTGGTTCTCTGCTCTCTGCTTAAACCAATCAGAGCCTCTGGAATGCTCAGGTTGGCCCTCCCCGGGCTTCTGCCTGTCACTCCGCCACACCTTCAAACAGAGGACTGTCCTCTGACAGCTCTTCAAACAGAGGACTGTCCTCTGAAAAGTAGTCCTCTATAAAGCAGGCCGAGGTGACCTTAGGGCCACCCTAAGCACCTCACTCTGCTGCAAGGCCAGGCTTGTTCTAGTTTCTGCACAGTTATAGCAGCACTGTAAGAACAAGTTATAGGACAATATTAAAAACAAAATACTAATGTAATGCCTCATCACTACTATGGAATGTGTGTTTATACATAAAATTTGGCCAGGGAAACTTTTTCATTTCTCTTACTTATAAATTGTAACTCACTATTTATAGCTACTTCAAAAAATGTTAACAAAGCAATAGCCACAGTCATCAAAGCAGTCAAAGACGCAAAAGCTCCTTTGAATATTGGATACTATATCATAAAGCAGCAGAGGCCCCATTGTCAGCAAAAAAGAGCCTTTTGGACAAAGATTGTCTTTGAACAGAAGAAGTTTGTATTGATTTTGCAATCTTCGCAAATGAGACGCAGTAGCTTCCAAAGTCCAGGATAAATTGCTTTCTAAAAAAGAGGGGGGGGGAGAGCAAGAGAGAAAACATAGGGTGCAGAATTTAGATTCATTCTAAGTCAATTTGATGTGGGAGCACACAGCCCTTTAGGAGCCATGTGTTGGATTACATGTTAAATGTTCCCCTGCATTAATATGTCCCCGCAAGTAGAAAACCAGCACAGCAAAACAAAGGGTTTGGGCGTGGTAAACAATTTGGTGCTCTCTAGATGTTTTCGACTACAACTTGCATAATCCTTGAATATTGGCCATGCCATCTGGGGATTATGAGAGTTGTAGTCCAAAACATCTTGAGAGCAGGTCTTTTGTAAAGCTAATGTAAAGCTCATTGCCCATTCAAGATCAAGCCACCCCAAAATACTTTGCATTACAACAGGAAACAATATGACTGGGTTCACAGGGCCAGCTCATTGTAGGTTATTTATTGATTGGGCCAGTCAGGGTTCATGCAGTGTCGTTTTTAAAGAGCTGTCATTGTGGGCTATATTCCAGGGTTAAGCAACTCTTGCTTAACCCATGATTTGCAGTAGTGGTTAAGCGAGGGTTGTTTAACCCTTGAAAAACCCACGATTACCGGGTTCAGACCACATGGTGCAACCCCTGATTGGCCCGATCAGGGGTTGCCAGGGATGTTGAAGAGTCCTTGGTCTTGAGTCACGAGTCGAGTCACGAGTCTTTGGACCCGAGTCTCGAGTCCGAGTCCTTGGTCCAAAATGGTGACTCACGAGTCACTCCCAAAGCTGACTCCACGAGTCCCTATTAAAATCAATGGGGGGTTTCCCCCAACAAAATAAGGCTACTTCAGATGTGTGGTTTAAATAAATTATAGGCACAAGTATGCCTTTTTATTTCAAAACTCTGCAACTGATTTTGGCAAGAACAGACCAGGCAGAAAAACCCAAAATAACCAGGCAGGCAGAGGAGGCAGGGAACCCCAAAGCAGGCAGGCAGAGGCTTTTGTCTTGGACAATTCAACTGTTGAACTGGTCAAGAAGAGACCAGGCAGGCAGAGGAGGCTGGGAACCCCAGACAGGCAGGCAGAGGCAGCCAAACCCAAAATGTCTGAAAGGTTGCATTTTAGAAAAATGACTTTAAAAAATAAACTTCCCTCGGATAACAGTTTGAAAAGGCTAATTAGGATCCTTGACACGAAAGATACTGAATTGTCTTATCAATTTGAGCAACTGGGTCCTGATAAGAAGCTACGAGGTAGTGAAAGTTCCGAGACAGCGAGGGGGAAGGGCGGAAAAATGGCGGACTCAGCTGGCAAATTCCCTGCTGGTGCCAAGCCAAAAACAACATCTCCAGCTAAGCTTAAAGGGGCAGCACCAGATTGGGAGAAAATTTTATTACAGTTTTAAAGCTCTATGGAAGCAGGCCAGCAGAAACATACAGAAGCAATTGAGAAATTTCAAAAACTGCATCAAGATGATATGAAGCACATGAGAGAGACCATAGATCATTTGGGGGTTCAAGTTAAAGAGCTGCAAGTTAGAGTGGATAAGGTGGAAAAACTCCAGGTGAAGGATGAAAAAAGTTTTGAAAAGTATGAAATGAAATTTAATGAGATGGAAATACAGATGATCAACATGCAAGACAGGCAACGTCGTTCCAACATTCGGATCAGAGGCTTCCCTATGGAGATGGGGGAGACTGGATATAAGTTAAGAGGCAGTATTTTGGAATGGATGAATGAAGTTGTCTCTGGAGAAACAATTCTTTGGGATGATATGGACATTGAGATTGTGCATAGAGTGGGAGCATTAAGGCGTGGTATGACATCCAGAGATGTTGTACTGAAATTTGCAAATTTATACAAGAAGGATGTCTTCATGAAAGCGATCAGAAAGAAAGGTCAAGTAGCTTTTAAGGGGGCTACTTTGCAAATCTACAATGATCTTTGTCAGCAAACAATTAAGTGGAGGCGAAGTGTTAAACCGTGTACAGCAGTCTTGATCAGAAAGGGATTACAATACAATTGGGGTTATCCAGTTTTTCTTACTTTTGTGTGGAACAGTAAGAGATACAAGATCTCATCATGTGATCAAGGCATGGGCCTGCTGGGAGAGTTGGGGCTTCATGATGATGCGGAGGGTCCAGAATTGATGGGTCAACTGGAAGAAGAAGGAGCCAGCGGAGGAATTGTATAAGAGGTCGTTTCAACACGAGAAGAAAAAAAGAAATAGAAAATGTTTTATAAAGAAGTTATCCGGGAGGGAATGAGGGGCTGCTGTTCGGGTTGGTGATGGGTCCTTTCCCCCCCCCCTGGGATAGGTGGGTAGGTTTAGGGTGGGGCAAGTTGCCCTGGCTTAGCAGGGGGGATAGTTTAGATGAATGTGGGGGTGGGTTAAGGGGTATGTTATTGTGTATTATTTTCACTTTTGGGGACCAAAAAAGAAAAAATGATGTTAATAGATGGATTATAAGTTAAGAATTTCAACTTTAAATGTTAAGGGGCTAGGTTCAGTTACTAAGAGGAGGCGAATAGAAGCACTTCTTAAGAAGGATAAGGCAGATATTATATTCTTGCAAGAAACGCACCAGGCAAGGAAAGGAGTCAATGAATTGAAATTGAGGTGGTCTAGAATATATGAGATAGCATGTGGATCATCTAAATCACGAGGAGTAGCAATTATAATTTCAAAGAATTGTGGTTTTAATGTTTTAAAGGTGAAAAAGGATGATACAGGTAGATATATTATAATGTATGGGACCTTGGGAGGGGAAGAATATGTTATTGTTAATGTTTATGCTCCCAATCAAAATCAAGGAGAATTTTATCAACATGTGTTTAAAGAAATGGGTAATTTTCAAAATCAAAGGGTTATTATGGCTGGGGACTTTAACATGGTATTGGATAGAAGAAAAGACAAATCCAATCCGACGAGAGAAGATCAGAGAAATAATCTAACGATCTTGAATAAGTTAATTAGTAAGGAAGGGTTGCTAGATGTTTGGAGAGGGGTCAAGGGGAATGAGGAAAGATATACATTTTACTCATCAGCAAATAAGAATTATTCGAGGATAGATTTTATTCTTGTGTCCAGGACACTGTTTTCAAGGGTCCTGGGCACAGAGATAGGAGTGATAAAAGTTACAGATCATGCTTTGGTTAACATGAATTTGAAGATATATAAGGATTATAGAGAAGCGAAAAGATGGAGATTGAATTGTAATATTTTTCGTTTTAAACATTTAACAGAAAAAATAGAGAAGGAATTGAGGGAAATTTGGGAATTTAATCAAACAGAAGAATGTACTGAAGCGATAATATGGGATATACAATGAAGAGTGTAATGAGAGGAATAGGATTGAGAGAGGCAATAAATTTGAGGAAACAACAAGAAGTTTTTTATCAAAAGCTAGCAGGGATGTTGAAGAGTCCTTGGTCTCGAGTCACGAGTCGAGTCACGAGTCTTTGGACCCGAGTCTCGAGTCCGAGTCCGAGTCCTTGGTCCAAAATGGTGACTCATGAGTTACGAGTCACGAGTCACTCCCAAAGCTGACTCCACGAGTCTCTATTAAAATCAATGGGGGGGTTTTCCCAACAAAATAAGGCTACTTCAGATGTGTGGTTTAAATAAATTCTAGGCACAAGTGTGCCTTTTTATTTCAAAACTCTGCAACTGATTTTGGCAAGAACAGACCAGGTAGACAAACCCAAAATAACCAGGCAGGCAGAGGAGGCAGGGAACCCCAAAGCAGGCAGGCAGAGGCCTTTGTCTTGGACAATTCAACTGTTGAACTGGTCAAGAAGAGACCAGGCAGGCAGAGGAGGCTGGGAACCCCAGACAGGCAGGCAGAGGCAGCCAAACCCAAAATGTCTGAAAGGTTACATTTTAGAAAAATGATTTTAAAAAATAAACTTGCTGTACTTCCTAAAACTTACCCATGTTGCATTTGAGGAACATGATTTTTTCTAAATGTTTGGCCCCCATTCTGGAACGGTGAGATCTCATCACAATTCCACCCTCACTGAACACCCGCTCCACTGGTGATGAACTTGCTGGAACCAGAAACACACTCAGAGCAGCCACACAGAGTAATCTCAGGTCCTTCTTCTGCCTCTCCCAAGTACGCAACACATCAATCAAAATAAATCTTGACACACTGTTGGGGCTGCACTCCTGGTAGCTGTCCATAGTGGCCGAGCAGCGGCGCACCTCGCTTCCATGCGCTCTTCTCCGGCAATCACGCTCCTCTCCACTCCTTCTGGCACAGCCCAGGGATGTTGAAGAGTCCTTGGTCTCGAGTCCCGGGGGAGATTAGGGATTTGGAAAAGAAGTATTTAGAGAAGAGGGATAAAAAGATTTTTGCAGAATTACAGGGTAAAAGGAAAGAATGGAGAATAAAGAACTGGATAGGGTATAAAGGAATTTGATTTATACAAAAGGGAGTATTTTGAGAATAGTAATAAAAATTCTAAAATGTTGGCTAGATTAGCACAAAAAAAAAAGAAAAAAGCTTAGTGGGGGTGATTAAAGATAAGAGGGGTAAAGAATATAATCTAGTAAAGGATAAATTGAAAATTTTTCATGAATATTATACGGAGTTATATAAGGCAGGAAAATGGTCGGAAGCTGAGAGTAGAAGATATATCGAGAAAAATTTAAAAATAAAAATCCAGGATGAAGATAGAGAGAAAATGGAGCAACCATTCACAGAAATTGAAATAGAAAGTGCTATAAATAAATTAAAACAGGGGAAAACGCCAGGACTGGATGGTCTGGGGGCGGAATATTATAAAGTATTTAAAAAAATGTTAGTTCCAAAGTTAAAACGGTTGTTTAATGATATTTTACAGGGGGGAGAGATCCCCCCGTCATGGAAACAGTCCTTGACTATTTTAATCCCGAAACCAAGGAAGGATTTAGCGGAACCAGGTTCTTATAGACCAATATCATTAATTAATCAAGATGCTAAACTATTGACAGCAATTTTAGCTAGAAGAATGAATAGTTTTCTAAATAAGTATATAGGGATAGATCAATGTGGTTTTATTCAAGGAAGACAAATGGCAGATTTAACAAGAAGGGTTCTGAATATAATTTATTTAATAAAGAAAAATAATTTTAAAGCGGGGGTTCTTGCATTGGATATTTTTAAAGCCTTTGATTGTGTGGAATGGCCTGCATTAAAGATGTTAATAAAAACTATGGGGTTTGGAGAAAAATTTATAGGTATTACTAACCAATTATATACTCATAATGTCACGTCGGTAATTGTAAATGATGGAATAACAGAAACTATTAGCCTAGGCCGGGGAACTAGACAGGGTTGTCCCCTTTCCCCAGTATTATTTGTGTTAGTTATGGAATTGTTAGCGAATTCGATAAGACAGGAGAAGAAATTACTGGGGATAGGAATAGAGACCAAATGTAAGATAAACCTTTTTGCAGATGATATCTTGTTAACATTAGAAAGGCCTATAGAAAATTGGGATTGGATAGAGAAACATTTAGGTGAATTTAGAGAAGTAACAGGGTTAAAAATTAATTGGGATAAATCGGAGATAATGACATTTAATTATAGTAAAGTGGAGGAAAGGGGATTTAAACAAAGGAAAGTGGATATAAAGATAAAAAACATAATTAAATATTTAGGTATTGATATACTAAAAGATATGGATAAAATAGGGGAATGTAATTTTAAAAAACTAAAAGATGAAGTTAAAAATCAAATAGAGGATTATAAAAAATTGGGATTATCGTGGTTTGGTAGGATAGCTTTGATTAAAATGAAGATTTTACCGAAGTTTAATTTTTTATTTAGAATGATATCATATAAGATATCAGAGAAAGAAATTAAAGAGTGGCAAGTAATGTTAAATAGCTATTGTAATGGGGGGAAAAAAATCAAGGATTACTAAGAATAGATGGTATAAAGCTCAAAAAATAGGGGGACTTGGTCTCCCTAATTTAAAATGGTATTATATAGCTAATCAACTTAGATATATTATGGATATTATTGTTAGAAAAGATTTTATGTGGTGGGAAATAGAAGCATTTGAATTGGGTAATAGGGTGGATAAATTCTTATTTACAAAACAAGGACATATTATGACAAAAAGATTAGAAAATCCCTTTTTAAAAAATATGTTAGAAATTTGGGGTAGAAATAAGGAAATATTTTTACCAGGTATATCCCCGCTTACTCCAGTGGTGGTTATGGAAGATTTTCCCGAGAATGTTAGACATTTAGAACGAATTTTTAGAGAGAAAAAGGTGATAACTTTAATGGATTGGCTGGAAAAAATGGAGACAAGACAGCAAATAATTGATAGGGTTGGGGCAGGAAGAATTTCTTGGTTAAATTTAATTCAATTAGTACAATGGGGTAAGAAATGGAAGAGGAGACATGAGCATGAAAGGGTGACCGGCCAGATGGGCGATTAATAAATATAATAAATAAATAAATAAATAAATTTGAGCAGGTGGTTATGTCTAGAGAACTCGTAGAAGGAAATGCATCAGCTAGGGGTCTTACAAAGATGTTATATAAAATGTTGCAGAAATCAGTAGAGCAAGCAGAAAATCTAAAAATAGTTTGGGATACAGAGTTTGAAGAGGAAATATCAAAGGATGAGTGGAATAAGATTTGGGATAGGCGAATATTGAAAAATATGTCTATAAGAATTAAAGAGAATTTTTATAAGCTAATTTGGAGATGGTATTTGACTCCAGTGAGATTAAATAGAATAGACAATAAATGTTCTCCAATGTGTTGGCGAGGATGTCAGGAATTGGGTACATATGCTCATATGTGGTGGAGTTGTAAAAATGTAATGGATTTTTGGAAAATGATTTTTGAGGAAATATCAGAAATTGTTGGAGCTGATTTAGAGGTATGCCCTAAACTAGCTTTGCTAACAATAACGGAAAAGATGATCGGTTCTCAAAATGTTAAAGAATTAATCATAAATTTGTTAACGGCAGGTAGACTAATGATAGCAAGGAAATGGAAAATCCAGCAAGTTTTCACTATTACTGAATGGTATAACGAAGTATGGGATATGGCTTTGAATGATATGTTGACTTGTAATATTAAATGCAAAAGGGGTCAATTAAAGAAAAATAATTTTAAGGATATTTGGGGTTTATTTTTGGAATATGTGTTTAAAAGGGGGAAAGGGAGTTTACCCTGTCAAGATATGTTGTATTTTTGGAATAATGAACAATTATAGAGTTATTGGATTGTTTGGTCCCATGGTGATGGGAGCACAATATTAGTTATGTGTGTGTGTTATTTTCTTTGTATTGTTTTAAAATTTAATTAAAAAAAAAATAAAAAAAATAAATAAACTTGCTGTACTTCCTAAAACTTATCCATGTTGCATTTGAGGAACATTTTTTTCTAAATGTTTGGCCCCCATTCTGGAACGGTGAGATCTCATCACAATTCCACCCTCACTGAACACCTGCTCCACTGGTGATGAACTTGCTGGAACCAGAAACACACTGAGAGCAGCCACACAGAGTAATCTCAGGTCCTTCTTCTGCCTCTCCCAAGTACGCAACACATCAATCAAAATAAATCTTGACACACTGTTGGGGCTGCACTCCTGGTAGCCGTCCATAGTGGCTGAGCAGCAGCACACCTCGCTTCCATGCGCTCTTCGCCGGCAATCACGCTCCTCTCCACTCCTTCTGGCACAGCCCAGGGATGTTGACGAGTCCTTGGTCTCGAGTCCCGAGTCGAGTCTCGAGTCCCATTAAAAAGATTGGGACTCGAGTCCGAGTCGAGTCAGAGGGGGGACTCAGTCCGACTCACGAGTCGAGTCCTCGAGTCCGAGTCCCATCCCTGGGGGTTGCACAATCAAAATGGTTGCCATGCACGCCCGGCATGTACTGCAACTCATCGTGGGTTGACCCACGATGAGCCAGTTGTGTCGTGTGAACTGGCCTGTATGTTTGCTGGGAAAATTCATTTCCCCCCAGCTACTTTGAGAATTACAGTAACTCAAGAGGGAATAGGGAATTCTGAGGGGGTGGGGGGTGGCAAATGACATCAGAGTCCCTGCAATTTAAAAAAAAATGCATCTGCTGCATCCCTGTGAGCCCTGGTCCCAGTGCACCACTGGGGTCTGGAGGAAAGGTGAACCCTCCACCCCATGTTAGACTTGATTGAGGCAGCCCTACATTTGAAGCCATGGGTGTACAGCCGTTACATTTAGCTTGGGCCTCAGAAAGAGAGACAACAGTAAATGAAGAGCTGGATTTTATTTTTTTTTCCAAATTTGTGAAATCAGCTATCCCTCTTGGATCAGTTCCCTGAAGCAGCTGGCATTTTTATTTCATTTTTGAATTTATGGGTTATTGCTGAATTTAATTTTCAGCATCCAGCTAATACATGTGCAAACTTAATTTCTTGTCTGCTGTATTAAGTTAATGCAATAGCAGCAGAAAATATTTGACTGTGCGGCGATTGCTGAGCTGCCCCTGGCTGCCCTGTGCATTAAGAGTCCTTAAGCACAGAGCATTCAGACGTTTTCTGCTTTCGCATCAGCAAGACGTTTTATATTTCACTGCTTCGTAAAAGGTACACAGAGGAATCCAACTGAGCGTGTGTGTGTGTGTGTGTGTGTGTGTGTCTATAATGGCCATTACTCTTTCAAGAAATTCTCCTCTGAGTTGGTCCTCTCTTGATGAAAGACTTCTCCACATCTAACAGATGTTCACTTCTCTTCTACCGTAGCAATATTACGCTCTTGTGTGTTGTGTCTCTCAGGGAACACAAAGCGACTGAACAACCTATGAAGAGTGCCAAGGGGCCTCTTCAGGCTTCAAATATGAAGGTTTGTAGTCAGAAGCCCATTTTATGCTGGCTCTCCCATCTTGAGACCCAAAAGGCTTTCTGCACTAGCCTGAGCCTTAGTAGCAACATGGCATTTCAGTGCAACCATTCACATCCCAAGAGGTCTCATAGTCGTTCTGCAGTCATTATTACGCAGATGGTATTTCATCCATCAAGTCACGTTTCTGATGCTGAACACAATCAATATTCACTCGCTTGCCGCAGCACAGTGGAAGCGCATAGCTGCATCTTCATCAGCCAATGTATTCTCTCAGTTGTTTTGGCTACATAAGGCTCCACACTCAGAGAACTGAGTTCCCAATTAGTATATAGGATAGATAAAAGAGAATAAGGGAGCAATCCTATGGCCCCTAGACATTGTCTGAGGGGGGCATAGGATTTTTCGGATTCCCAGGTCCAAGATCGGAGACTGCGCTCTGACCCTGGAGCTGCGGATCAGAGCTCTGACTCCCCTCCAGGGATGTTGAAGAGTCCTTGGTCTCGAGTCACGAGTCGAGTCACGAGTCTTTGGACCTGAGTCTCGAGTCCGAGTCCTTGGTCCAAAATGGTGACTCCCTGAGTCCTGAGTCCCGAGTCCTTCCCAAAGCTGACTCCACGAGTCCCTATTAAAATCCATGGGTTTTTTCCCCAACAAAACAAGGCTACTTCAGATGTGTGGCTTAAATAAATTCTAGGCACAAATGTGCCTTTTTATTTCAAAACTCTGCCACTGATTTTGACAAGAACAGACCAGGCAGACAAACCCAAAATAACCAGGCAGGCAGAGGAGGCAGGGAACCCCAAAGCAGGCAGGCAGAGAGGCCTTTGTCTTGGACAATTCAAACTGTGGAACTGGTCAAGAAGAGACCAGGCATGCAGAGGAGGCTGGGAACCCCAAACAGGCAGGCAGAGGCAGCCAAACCCAAAATGTCTGAAAGGTTGCATTTTAGGGAAATGATTTTAAAAAATAAAATCTTCGCCGGCGATCGAACTTCTCTCCACTCCTTCTGGCACAGCCCAGGGATGTTGACGAGTCCTTGGTCTCGAGTCCCGAGTCGAGTCTCGAGTCCCATTAAAAATATTGGGACTCGAGTGGGACTCGAGTCAGAGGGGGGACTTCGTCCGACTCACGAGTCAAGTCCTGGAATCCGAGTCCCCATCCTTGCTCCCCTCCCCTGCCTCTCTGCAGCCAGTGTGAAAAGAACCACACCAACTGCTCTCCGACGTTGGGAAAGTGACCTCAGGGGGCAGGGAGGGGAGGAGACTTGAGCGGCCGGGATACAAGGTATCCTGAAGCCACTCCAGCCTCCTTCCCTCCCACTCTGAAACACCAGGCCATCTAGTGAAAATGCAGAGTGGGCGGAGCCGGGAAGCAAAGACTGCCTCCGCCGCTCCTCCTGCTCTGCACTGGATGAGTGTGAGCCTCCGGGTTCAGGGACTCATGCTAATCTCCATAGGATTGCATCCTAAGGGCACAATCCTATGCATGTTTAGACATTAAAAAAAAAAAAAAGTCCTACAGCTCCCATCATGCTGGCTGAGGAATGTTTATTTATTTATTGAATACATTTGTATACCGCCCAATAGCCGAAGCTCTCTGGGCGGTTTACAACACTTAAAACCATAAAATACAATGTCAAATAAATATAAAATTTAAAACCACAGATTAAAAACAAACAGCAGAGCTAGCAGCAGCAGTTACAATAACAGAGTTAAAAACAACTACAAGATTTAAATGATTAAGAAGATTAAAATGATTGATCATTTTAATATTTTTGTTGCGAGTTGTAGGACATTTTTCCTGTCTAAACATGCATGGGATTGTGCCCTAAATCTATCAGCAGCTACTAACCACAGTGGAAAATCCATATACACAGGTAGCATACCTAAAGCAGACAATGGGGATATAGAGCAAGGGTGTTGACCTTCTTGCAGCCTGAGGTCCGAATTCCATTTTGGAGAAGCTAGCAGAGGCGGTATTCCAGTGGTGGGCGGAGCAAAGGCAAAGGGGGCAGCGTCCCAATTACCAAAAAATACCAGCATAGCTTCAAGCTCTTACTGCCAGCAACTAAGCCTTAGGAGAGGCATTTCAACCTTTTAGAATGGGGGGGGGGGGGAGTGCACAAAGCCAGGAAACCACCAAATGATCGGTGGATGGGGAAGGGGCATGGCCATCTGGGAAACCTCCAAGGGTTGGACTGGGCCCCTGGGCCTGAGGTTCTGCTCTCCAATATCGAAGGTTGTATCCAATGTTAATCCTACTTAGAGTAGACCTTATTAAATGAATGGGACTTAAGTTAGACTAACATTGGATACAACCCCAAACAGGTGAAGGCCGTCATCCTGCTACATTGTGCCTCTGTTTTAATGTCGTATTATTTTATAGGTATTATTATTTTTATGTGCAGTTTTATGTGCATTGCAATTACAATAGAAGAGCAGGATCAGAATAATTAATAAAATAATAAGCAATCTTCACATCCCGCTTGTGAGCACCAAAAGGCCTCTGACTGGCTGCTGTTTAAAAACTACTAACGCTCTGTGGCTACTGTGCCACACTGGGATGCAGTGACAGCTTAGAGGACAGGAGGAACACAGCATCCTGAGAATGGCTGTTTGCACTCAGTTTTGAAGTTCCCAAATGCAGAATTGGCCCTACCATTAGGCAGAGTGAGGTAGTCGCCTCAGGCAGCAGGTGCTGGGAGACAGCAGCAAGGTGTTGAAGGAAAGAGCTGTGTGCGAAGCAGCATGTTGTATGCCCCCTAAGCTAGCCTGCTGCCTTCAGGTGCGGTGGAGGATGTTGTCCCATTGCCAGTGATAAAGAAGCAGTCCAGTTGGCTTTTGCACATGGGATGGTAGAGGGCACCATCTTGTTTTTCACCTCAGGCAACAACACTGGGAAAATGCCATGGTACCAGCCTGTTTTGTTAAATGTTCAGAGTTCCAGAAAGCAAACAGGACTGCAAGAAAATGCTGCAGTGTGCAACACTCCCCGTTCAGATTCCAGCCACTCCATTCTATTTCCCTTCCCCACTGGTTTTCCATTCCCCACCCCCATGGCCTGGCCATTCCATTCCCTGGCCACTAGGCATGCTCAGTCCTCTTTTTGGAGTTCCCCCTTGGGTTTTTTAAAACCTCTGTACATGGGGCTCCCCCAAGCCTGCTGATAACGCCCTCCTGCGTGGGTGGTGCTATTTTTAGCTACATAAGCAACAGCACTCACAGCAGAGCATTGGAAATAGAAGGAATGATGGGTTGACATCCAGATGGGTTTTCATCCCGGATGTGTGTACAGGACAGAAGGTGGTTAAAAAGTTGGCAACCTGAGGATAGATGCAATGAGTTCAATCCAGGAGGCAAAAGGGAGTGGTGTTTCAGTACAAGCAACACCCCTGCCCCCCAATTACTATTCTGTGGGTGTTAGTTGCTCAGGAAACTGGAATGTTATTGTCTATATATTGTCCAGGCCACAAGTTCAAATTAAGCTTAAAGCCTCTATTGTCTGATGACTTTTCAGTCATGAGTGAGGAATGATACAGTTGGTCTAGCTTTTGATGAAGGGGTGGATGCTGCTGCTATATAAGCCACTGCAGCATAGAGCATCACAGGCATGCTCGATTCCGACACACAAAGTAAGTATTGACAGGCATCATTTCAGGCATGAGAAGACCTTTCTCCTATGGGTGATCCCCCTAGATGTGGTTTTAAAACCAGAGTTACTGGTAAGCCCCAAATCCACGACAGATAAAAGTTAAAATCCCATTCCAAAGAATGTGAGCTACACACTTTGAAATTAATGGCACTTAAGTTAGTGCCACCTAATTCCTCCCATTGATTTCACTGGGACTTAAGTGGATTGTAGCTTTCATACACTCAGATAAGGTCAGCGTAAGCAAGTGAGCATCATCATGTATTTCTATTACATTTTTCCTTCTAGAAAAAGTGACCATTGTATGCCAAGCTGAAATATACTGGTTAATGCTTCTACCGTTACTCATAATGGACACAATCCAGCCAGGAGATAAGTACCTTTAAGAATCACTTTGATTTCAATGGAAAAGTTAAGAGGCCCATTCCTCATACCTGGGGCTCAAGCTGATACAGCAGCAGGCTCCACAGCACAGCCGTGCTGATGCTGGAGAAGCATGAAAGTTAAGGGAGACCACTCAATAGCAGGAACTGGGATTGAAAACTGGAACCAATAGGTTTTCTACACAAGGCATTTGTTTGCGCTCGTCATTCCCTACTCAGAGTCATTTACGGGTTCTTTAGATGACATTGTGACCCTCCAGTTTTGCTTCTGTTTGTAAACAGCACTTTCCACAAGTTTTTTTAGAACAAGAAAAATTGAGTTTTATTTTTGATGTTGAAAGAAAGTGTGATTTCCTCTTGTGTGTTTGTGCTATTTTGCTATACCACAGTGCCACCTAGAGGTTATCTAGTAGAAAAGCAGAAAGATAATGCTCCTTGTGCAGTGCTCAGAACGCAATTCTGCAACAATACCGAAAACAGATGCAGTGGATTAACAGCCTCATGTAGAAAAGCCCCAAGACAAATGGTAACAAGAGAGAAGACTGCCTAAAAGAGACCTATAGAGAGCTGTTGTCCCAGCACAAGTGTCTGGGACACTGATTTATACCTCTACAGCTAGTCTCTCCCCTTCCTAGTTATCTGCTGGGTAACAAGGTCCACTTGGTCCCTCCTCCTTCACCCAGATGGTGAAGCCTCCTGGCAACTAGAAAAACACTCTTCCATCGGCTCTAGATTTCCCACTGCATCTGCCACTATCTCAGCTTGTGGAACTTGGAGGGTAATGGGGTCAGCTGGGGGTCATCAGGGGGCAAGGTATCCTTGGGACTGTGTAGATCAGCAGGCTCTTCCAAATCCCCCGCTATACTAGGGCATCAGGCTCCCACGTCTCTTCCTTGCATGAGGTCTCCCCAGGTCAAGCTGAGCCCTGACAAAAAGTTAAGAGCCTGATATTAGAGGACCATGCAGAATGGCTTTTATCCATCTTTTTCTTTTTTAGATTCCTACTGCTGCTGATTCTAGCCCCAGATTCTCTTGAAACAGTTTTATGCAAATCTGTCCTTTAGATCAAGCTTCAGCATTTGCAGGCAGTAATTACTTAACTAGATGCAAAATGTTTAAGTTTATCTATTTTTGTACTGGCAGGACTCTTGTGCCTTTAAACTGTAAGAGCTCAATGACAAATATTAACCAGCAGGTGATGTTAAAGGCACAGGAGGCTCTCCTGAGCCAACTGTAAGATAGAGGGTAGTGCCAGCTGAGCTGACTAACCAATGACTTTCAGTTAATCACCTTACATCTTTTCCGGATCTTCAGAGGAGAGTGCCTGTGCTTCTGTAGCCAAAATGGCAACAGCCATGCAGAAAAGGCACACATTTATTTATTATTTATTTATTTCCTGCCCTTTATCCAGCAAGGAAGCCAAGGCTGCTTACATAATCCTCCTCCTCCTCCTCCTCCTCCTCCTCCTCCTCCTCCTCCTCCTCACAACAACCCTGTGAGGTAGGTTAGGCTGAGAGTCAGTGACTGACCCAAAGTCACCCAGTGAGCTTCATGGCTGCGTGGGGACTAGATCCTGAGTCCCAGTCCAACACTCTAACCACTACACCACACTGGTATCAGCAGATTTGGGGAAATGCAGAGGTTTGCAGGAGGACAAAAAACAAACCTTGGGGTAGGGACACCCCAAAATAGGCCAATGAGGAATAAGCATGCTCAGTGGACATGGAATATAGACTATTGGGGGGGAAGGGCCATGGTTCAGTAGCAGAGCACCCATTTTGCATGTCCAATTCCTTGGTTCAATCCCTGGCATCTCCGGGTAGAGCTGCGAAAGCCCCTTGTCTGGTACCCTGGAGAGCTGTTGCCTGTCAGTGTAGGCCAGGAGTGTTGAAGCTCAGGCCTAGGCAACAAATCTGGCTTGCTTGGGGTCCCAATCCGACCCTCCCAAGTTTCCCAGAAGGCCTCCCTTCCCCTGCCCCCCCCCATTGCCGATCATTTGGTGGATTCCCAGCTTTTGCAAAGAAAAAAAAGAAAGAAAAATTCTAAAAGGTTGTTTGCTGGTCTTTGACCGTAATAAAGTTACTACTACTGTACTACTATTCTAAAAGGTTGGAAAGCCTCTCCTAATTCTTAGTTACCGGCATTAGTAGCTTTAAGCTAAAATGTGCTGGCATTTTTCATATTCTGGTCCTGTGCCTTTTGCCTCTGGCCCCATCTCCTTTTGCCTCTGGCCCTGCAGCCCGCTGGAATGCAGCCTCTGAGAGCTTCTCTAAAATTGAATTTGGACCTCAGGCTGAAAGAGGTTCCACACACCCCTGTAGACAATACTGGGCTAGATGGACCAATGGTCTGACTCAGTCTAAGGCAGAGCATCCTATGAAACAGAAAATCAGGTGGGAGGGGCAATGGAGTGGAGTGCTTGACAAGGAAGATGGAGGAAAGAGACAGACAGATATAAAAAAGATAGAGATCTTTTAAAAATAAAATTAAAGGAGTAGATGCTGCTTTTTTGTTTTCAAACTCAGAAATATTTATTATAATTTAAATAGAAATGCAGTACATCTCACCATTACGTGGAAGACTGACCAGGTGACCTGTGTGTCTGCCTGTTCAGTCTCCTTTAAAAAATTTTTTTATTTAACTTTATTTCAAACAATATATAAAAACAAATGAAAAAAAAGAAAAGAAACATACATATAACTATTGAAGTGCACCCATCACCACGGGGCCAAGAAATAATTTCTATCATAATACTCCCATTATTATTCAACATTCCAAAAATACATCATATCTAGACAAGGCTTACTCCCCTTTCCCTCTACTAAAACATAATCTAGGAATAGTCCCCAAATATCCTTAAAGTTATTTTTCTTTAATTGTCCCTTTTTACTGCTTTTAAAGAAAGGGGACAAGGAGGAAATGACTAAGTAAGGATGCAATCCTAAGCATGTTTAGACAGAAAAAAGTCCTATAGCTCCCAGCATGCCCCAGCCAGTATGGCTGGCTGGGGTATGCTGGGAGCTGTAGGACTTCCCCCCCCATCTAAACAGGCATAGGATTGCGCCCCCTAAATTGCCATTTGCCTAAATCTAGATGACTGAGGATGCAATATAAAACTATTTGGAAGGATAAGCCCTAAAGGACTATTTTGAAGGATTAGCATTTTGCCAGCTCAAAGCAGAGTAGCACTGCAATAGTGTTTTAAGGGGTGGGGTGCAAAATGCCACAGATCAGGTCTGAAAAAGACAGAAAGGACAATACTGAAAAGACTACAATGGCAATGGCTTGGTAGCAGCACCATTTGGATTATTAAAAACTGAGTGAATTAATGATGTCAGTTGTGGAGAAAACAGCTAGTGCGGAAGCAGCAGGTTTTTTGGCAGCCACAGACTTGTGTCATCACATGTTGTGCTGCCATAGGCTGACTTAGTCATGTACATGCAGATGCCATGGGCTGAACTCAGCACAGACCAGCTTTCCCCTCTTTCCCCCCCTTGCACACAGCCACAAGAACTGGAAAAGCTCCTCTCCTGCTGGCATGAAAGATGCTGATCCATGCTGAGATTTTGTGCATAGTATGCGCATGGCTACATTAGCGTAGGTAGTCGTACCTAGGAATCAATGGGGATTGACTTAATGCTGCCATGCACTGAGATGTTCATGCGGACGAGCCTTTCATGTGGTTCATCATGCAAAGACTTAAGATGTAAAATTAGATTTGCACTGTTTAAAATCAAACCGTGCATATGTGCATTTGCTTGGGATATTTTTTGAAAGTGGGAATGGACAGAGAAGAATTCAGTTCGAATTCAGTAATAAATTATCCACAGGGTTTTCTCCCTGGAGGAAGCTCCCACACACCCCACAAGCTGAAACAGTATGCCTTTGTGGAAGAAGGCGGAAAGAGAAAGCTGCTGACACAAGCAGTCCTACACCCTACACACTGGCGCTCCAGCACTCCCTCCTTCTCCGTCTGTGTCATGCTGACTCACTCTGCAGTGACATGATGATGAGTGGTACACGAAAGCCTTGAGTCTCCATACAGGCACACCCTTCAGATGAGAGCACCATTATTCACAGCCAGCTAAGCCTCCTTCCTTCCCAGTGGCTCGGGGAGATTAATTCCCTGCGCCGGTTATGGCTGTAGCGCGCAATAAGCAGGGCTCCACACAGTGTTGATGCTGTCTGACCTTATTTTGCTTCTGCAGTGTCATAATATGGTCCAGGTCATTGGCACAGTTCATCTGACTTCCCTCTATGCCAAGGCATTCAATAGTTAAGATCTCAAAATAGCATGGGGGGGGGGGATTGTCACCTGTAGGCTTAGTTTTATTAACTTTGGATTGTTATTTTACACTGTGTTTTTAAATTTGGTTTTTAATCCTTTAAACTATTCTGTATGTTTTATTGTTTTTATGCACAATCTGTTGTGAACCAACCACCCAGAGGGCTTCGGCTGTGGGGCGGTATAGAAATGAAATAAATGAAATGAAATCTGTGTCAGATGTGATCCAAATGACTGGGTTTTAAATCTTCATTCCACAGGCCCTCTTTTGATGCTGAATCTTAGGTTGCACGCAGATGTACCTGCAAACAGAAGCATGTGTGGGCCTTTCCGCTGTGGGGTGAACCTTGCTAAGCACCCTCCCCCAATCACTCCTCAAAGGGCACATTTCTGGAGCCAACACTGTCCTCTTTGCCCCTCCTCCCATGGCTCAGGTTGGCAGTTTGCTCTGTTTGTTTGTTTCCCTCCCCCCTCCCAAGTGCCTTGCATATTTACTTATTTTGGTCCCAATTTTCAGACAATTATTTTCTTCCAAAGAGGCTCGCATCAATAAAAAGAGGGGGGGGGAGCTATGCTGCCACGTCCCTCTTCTCTGGACAGGCGCCGTCATCCCAGTAGCTGGGCTGACTGGCTTGTGGATTAAGGGCGAAATGCTACGCATGTTTAGACAGAAAAATGCCCTACAACTCCCAGCAACCCCCGGAGAGCGTGGCTGGCTGGGGAATGATGGGAGTTGTAGGACTCCCCCCCCCCCCCGAACAAGCATAGGATTGCGGCCGAAATGCAGTAGCTGGTACACTTCAGTCCAAGAGGAACAGGCGGCAGCTGCCACCATCCTGATCACACTTGGGGGGCGGGGGGGGGGACGTGCCAATGCTGCTGCCTCGGTTGTCGGGGAAAAGGAGGAGCGGGCGGCGGAACGGGGAACCCGGCTCCTGGCTTCCGCTGCGCTTGCTGCCGGCCGCGGCTTGTCGAGGCCGCGGCTTGAACAATAGAGAAGGGCAAGGCGACTGCAGAGGCTGCGTGCGTGCGTGAGGCAGCCTCTGAAGTGTCTAGGCAGCCGCCCTTGAGGTGGGCGGGAAAAAATGACGTTCTCTAGCCAGCCCGGTCGGCCGCCCGGCCCAGCCCCGATTGCCGAGGCCGTCGCCTCCTCTTTCCCTTTCTCCGTCGTCCTTGGTGAAAGTAGCAGCAGAGTTAAAAGTAAAAGGGAGAGGGAGGACGACGGGTAGAGGGGCGCAGGAAATTCCCCGTGATCTCGTTCAAGCGCACTTGAAAAGAGTCCGTGCAAAAATTTGAATTAAAACAGCCACACACCCCATGCAAGATCTCCCCTCCTCTCTCCTTTGGGCCGAAGCAGGAGGGATCTAAGCATCCCGGAAAGAAAGGTTTGCAAGAATTTGCTTTCCGGGGGGGCGGGGGGGGGGGAAGGAGGTCTAATCCAGAAAAGTGGCCATGTCCCACCTCCAGTGGGGTTTTTGTTTTGCAAAAGGGACATTTCCTTTTCCATGGCTGCATTTTGTTTAATTTGCAAAATTCTTGCCATCCTCCTCATTCCTCTGCAGCAAGAAAATTTGCAGTACGTGCTTCTCTTACGGCGTGTGATACAACAACATATTAATTATTCTCGAGTCAGGGAATCCACAGAGAGGCGTAACCACGCCACATCCCCTGACTGTTTGCTTCAGTTAGAAATTGAGACTTGCAGCACATCACGGAGGCTGAACATTTTATCGAAGAGCCAGAGGCAGGCAACTAGTTTTTATGCCTCGTGAGCCAGACTGACCTTAAGCGCAAGAACAACAAATCTGCAAAATGTTTGCAAAGCTCCGCTGATGGGCTGGGAGAAGGAGAGGTAGAGAACCACCTCTGGTCAAGTTTGTACTTTTGAAAAGAAGAAAGCAAATACCTACACACAAATACTATGATAACCAAGCAGTGGTTGCAGTATTGGACTTGAAATCCTGTTGAATGTTTGCCTGCCGTGCAGCTGTTCAGGGCACAGGAGCAACCTTATTTTCAGAATGCACACTAGAAAAACCACACTACAAAATTAGGCTCCAGCATCTGACTTTTTCTTATGATCTATTTAGATTTTCTTTTTTCATCTTCTGTAGATCCATCAGTATCATCAATGTACTGCTGTATCTCTGGATGATAAAGTTGAACGGTCAACATGAATGTCAAGCACGCTTTTAGTAAGACACTGAGGTCCCTCCCCAACCAATTAACCCCTGCACAAAATCCCACTCCACCCACCTCCTTCCCATTGCACTTTCCTGCCACAATGAGAGCTGCTGTGTGAGGACAGAATCAAGATTATAGGTCTTCACTAGAACACAAATGGTCCAGACACGTCATTTGAAGTGATTGTTTCGGCAATTGCTCAAGATTTGGTTATGAGAAATGGCTGAAGGAAAAATAGAAAGCATTTTCTCACCATTTAACATATGACTAGAAGGCTGCCCACAAAATGGTGGGAATGGGTATGGAAAGGTGGGCTGCATCTAAACGGGGAGATGTCAGCCACAGCTTCCCCACCTTTTCTCAGATGGTTTTCATAGATTTCATAGATCATAGAGTTGGAAGGAGCTTACAAGGCCATCGAGTCCAACCCCCTGCTCAATGCAGGAAACTAGAGGAGGGGTCTCCCATCCAAGTAACAACCAGGCTTGACCCTGCTTAGCTTTCCATGCTCAGACAAGCTGAGCCAACGTAAGCCACAGGCCTGTAGTTTTGTTTGCCTCATTTTTGTTTTCCATGGGCCCTGCCTCCTCCACTCACGCCTTCTTGGGCTCCTGGTGTCCTCCATCCGTCCTTGTCTTGACTCCTTTACGTTTGCCTCCTTCCTCATCTGCCACCATCTCTGAGGCCTTTGCCACCTCTCCCATGTCGGCCCCCTGCACTCTCCCTAACTCCTTTCCTAGGACATCCGCTTCGTCTAATAGATTTCCTATCTACTTTCAGGGCCTACTAACCTTCTATTCCAAGCTGTTTCATAGCGATACTTTTAAAATCCAGACTTTAGCTGATGGACACTAATCGGACGAACTACAATGACACTGGAAAGAGCCAGGAGGACCAGTAGACCACTGGTGCCAACTGCATTCATTTTCTAGGTCAGGCTTCCCTAACCTGGTGCGCTCCAGATGGCTTGGACTACAACTCCCAGCATTCCTGCTCATTGGCCATGCTGGCTGGGGCTGATGGGAGCTGGCATCCAAAACATCTGGAGGGCATCATGTTGGGGAAGGCTGTTGAAGGCCTTGCCTTTTTATATGCTTTACTGCCATGGGCCGTGCTTTAAGTATGTCTAATCGCTTAATCACACAGTTGCTTAAATAGGCTATTTAAACAAGTACGTAGTTGAAATATATTTAAGTCACGGTTAATATCTTTGTTTTGGAATCTGTAGGAAGTAGGCAGAGTTATGCAACAGAGAGGTTACTATGGCAATTACTTGCTGAAGAGTAGGATAATTAAAACATAACATATCCCATAGAATATGTCACTTCCTTTGCAACTTGATTTACTGTACTTAATCCTTTTAGGGCAGTGCTCAAGTCTTGTGGCCCAACACATTGTTGTCCAATGAATGAAACATTCGTTTCTCATTTGTCCTGCGCTACCTGCCTGTCATCTCTCTGAGTATGGTATTTTTCTTGCAGAAGTATTACATTTTCCAAGGTGCTGAGCTGAAATGGTAATATCTTGTAATGGGCATAATGCAATACTTCCTGTAATAGGGCATGCTTTCATAATCGCTGTGTATGTAACTGAGGATTTGGTGCTGCCCCTGGACCAGTGCTGGGAATGCTAATGTATCCTTTTAAAAGGCATACGGTAATTGCAAGTCCCCATCCCGGAAAGCCTCCTACCAACACCAAGGCTACTCCCTCCCTCCATTTTGTGTGGTCAGGTTATTGCGCTACTCACATCATGCTAAAAAATCTCCTATATGTGTGCCACCTGTCCCTTCAGTTGGAAAGGCTCTCCGTCAAATTACCTGTAAAAGTGTATTTTGATTCTTCGCTGAACATCATATACTTGAATAGACCTGTGAAGGTGTTCTTTTTCTATTCTCCACTCTCCTATCATGCAAGGAAGGAGAGTGGAGCCCAAGCTCTGGAAAATCAGGGTTCTACTGATGGAAATTGTAATATTGCCTGCTTAAATCAACGAGGTAATGTAACTACTAGTTAGAGTGGGAGGAAAGGGTTAATTGAACAATTCACCAACGTGCATGTTTTCTAACCCCTCCTCCTGGCCTCTCTGTGGCCTTCTCTCTCTCTCTCTCTCTCTCTCTCCAACATGATGGACACACACATTACGAATAAAGGGCCTGTAACTAAAACTAATAAATGTCCTTATTTGTTTTAAACCTTGTAAGAGCCTTTTAGCAAGGTTTTAGCAACCCACATGGCAGTTTCAATAACCAGGCTGTGCATAAGGGGGAAAACTCTGCTTTGGCCTAACCAGTATAGGACTGACTCCTTCCCATATCCTTCAACATCTACATCATGCAGGGGGCGTACACTGGTACAAGAGGCTCCCCACCAGGTAGGCAAGGATGACGGTGACAGGATGGGGTGGGGTGGGGGCAGAGCTAGCGTGCTCATCCCCATTCTCCCTCCTTGGGTGCAGCATCTATGCAGAAAATTCAGGGGAACAAGGGATTGATGCTTAATATCTATCCCTTGTTCCAGGCCTGCCCAGAGCCAAGGGATAACTCGGGGGGGGGGGGTGGCTCCTCCCCCCACCCTGCATTTGCTGTTGTGTAATGCCAGGTCCATTACCCCAAAAACATCTTTAATCCATGACTTGATCCTGGATGAGGGTGTGGACCTGGCATGTATTACGGAAACCTGGCTGGACAAGGCCGCTGCTCCAACTCTGGCGGCCTTGTGTCCGGCTGGATTTTCATATGCCCAGCAACCAAGGGTTGGGGGACGGGGAGGGGGAGTGGCTGTTATCTACCGGGAGTCCTTGGTCCTTACCAGACTCCCCCTCCGGGAGACCAGGTTTATCGAGTGCATGTACTGGAGACTGGGTCCAAAGGGCAGTCTGGGGATTCTGCTCGTGTACCGACCACCCTGCTGCACAACAGACTCCCTGGCCGAGGTGCTAGAGGTGGTCTTCGATGTGCGTGTGCAGTCCCCTAGGCTATTGGTGCTAGGGGACTTCAACGTGCATTTGGGGGCTGCCCTCATGGGGGCACCTCGGGACTTCATGAAGACCATGGCTTCCTGGGAGCTGCACCCTGTAGTAACTGGACCTACCCATGTAGCTGGTCAGGCACTGGACTTGGTTTTTGTTTCTAGAGAGGGGGGAAATGATCTGGAAATCGGGGGTATATCCACCACCCCCTTGTCATGGGCAGATCACTATCTGGTGGGGTTGGATTTCTCGGTGCCACAACTCCTCTGCAGGGGTGAAGGACGTATTAGGATGGTCCGCCCCAGGCATCTTATGGATCCGGATGGGTTCCTGAATGCGCTTGGGGAATTGGAGCATGCAAACGGTAGCTTGGTTGAGACCCGGGTTGATTATTGGAATGCTGTAATCACCAGGGCATTAGACCGAGTGGCCCAGAAGCGCCCTCTTCACCTGAACAGAGCTTGCACAGCATCTTGGTTTACTCCATCGCTGCGAACTCTGAAGCATGAGGTGAGAAGGCTAGAGCGCAGATAGCATAAATCCCACTCCAAGGAAGATCGGACTCAGGTTAGAGCTGTATCTTCAGCCTACCACATGGCGGTGAAGGCAGCAAAAAAGAATTTCTATGCTGCCTCCATTGCATCTGTGGAGTGCTGCCCCAGGAGGCTGTTCCAAGTGGTCCGGAGCCTGGTCGGTCCAGTTGCTCCGGATCTGATGGAACAGTCTAAGGCCTCCTGTGAGGCGTTAGCGAAGCACTTCGCAGATAAAATTGATCAGATTAGGAGTGGGATTTCATGTGTCGTGAACACGGAGTGAGCGGGAGGAGGCCAATGGCAGACTGGTTTTGTGGGATCGGCTCCGGCTTCTTCCATCTGATGAAGTAGACAAGGTACTTTCATCTGTGAAGCCGACCACCTGCTTGCTTGATCCTGGAAGGACTTTAACACTTCCCCCTACACACACTCTGGTCCCAGTATGGATCATGAACACCCCATGCCTGCAATTTACATCAGAAGGAAAGCTCTGGTTTACACCAGTGGACGACCCCATGACTTCAATGGGAGAGTTAAACATACGGTACAGCTAAAATGTCTTCTGTTGAAACCAGTGGGACTTAGAATTATCCAACTTTGATCAGATTACACCCTGTTCTGTGTGTGTAGGATTGCAACTTTACGCATTCAGCTGTGCACTTCTGTTCTATTAATTTCAACAGGACAGAGGTGCATCAAATGCTTTCTGGATTGCACCCAATGTATACATAAAAGACAAAGGAGAACTCAGTGGTTAAAAGGCAACATTAGCAGGCAGGCCTCCTTCCGGCAGTCAACACATATGGTAACAGCTGGTCAGCTGTTTCAGCACTCTTTCCACCTCTCTCCCTATGATACTGGCCTGGAAAGACTCCCTTTATTCTTGATGAAGTCTACAGCAATCTTACCCAATCCTATGCTTTGTTTTTAAGAGTGTGTTGGCGAAACCAGCCTTCCCAAACCTGGTGCCCTCTAGATGTTTTGGACTACAATTCCTAGCATTCCTGGCTATTGGAGTTGTTGAAGTCCAAAACATTGGGAGGGTAGCAGGTTGGGGAAGACTAGTTTAGAATATGTAACCAATATTTAACTGCAGGCATGAGTTCTTTTCAAAAAAAGGTATGGGACCATCCATGGAGTAGGTCCATCTCTGATCACTTCCCACAATCATGTTTTCCATAGTCCTCTATTTTCAATTCAATATTGGCCAATACCCTTTAGCCCAGCCTTCCCCAACCTAGTGCTCTCCAGATGTGTTGGACTTTGACTCCCCATCAGCCCCAGCCAGTGTGGCCAATGGTCAGGAATTCTGGGAGCTGTAGTCCAAAACATCTGGCAGGCACTAGGTTGGGGAAAGCAGGTTTAAGCAATATTCTCTTAAAAGCAAAGCATAGGTTTATACAGTACAAGGCAGGCCTTCTGAACAATATTGGCCACTATACACTCAACTTTTTATCATATCTAGTGTCCCTTAATATGACTTCATAGGAACCACTTAAATCTAATGGCCGCAAACATCTGACAATTGCTATGCAAACTATTGGAACACTTTGACTAGTAGTTGTCAGGATCTCCTGCTATTTTAATGCAGAATAAATAGCAATTTCCCCCTTGTTTATCAGTGTTGGATTTATCCTACGGTGTACATTTTAGCTTCTGATACATTTCTGGCCAATGCAAAAAATATCAAGGCAGATAACCACTGACAAAGAAACTAATGCAGCTTTATGTGTCTCAGCCATTTTCTGAAATGTAGTTATAATGGTACCGTAGTTTGATTTGATCCATTGGTGTGATGGAATGGCTTGTTGATGTTAGTCTCTCCCTCTCTCTCTCTCTTTCTGGTAATGGGAGGTGAAGAACCAAATTTCACAAGATATGCTAATTGTGGAGAAAGCCCAACTGTAAAAGGAACATGAACACACACATGTTCCTGTAAAAGGAACATGAACACACAATGCACGCACACATTTCCCTGCCAAGCTCTGTCTGCATAAACCTCTCCACAGGGGGTGGGAGGGGAACTGGAGGTGCTGGCTCCCCCAGACGAAACCTGCAGACCAACAAAGAAGTTCTCGGTCGGAATCCACAAAGGAGAGTTGTGGACCATCAAGAAGACAGGACAGCCACTATGAGCTGTAAAGTACACCCCAGACCAGGAGACGTCATCTTTTTCCCGGGCAGGCATAAGCCCACCTGCCACACAGGGGGCAGGGATAAGCCCACCTGACAGGCAGGGGGCGGGAGAGTGGGAAAAGGTGGGGTAGAAAACCCCCGTGCACATCTTCTGGGAGTTGTTGGGAACACGGGTCGCTTCGGCAAGTTCATCCCCAGTGGTGGCTGGGATAAGCTGTTCTCTTCCCCGGATCAGGCGGATCCGGAGCCAGGCATGAAACTGACCAGCGCAGAGTCTCTGGTCTAAGGTAACTGACTTTCCTCAATACGCTAGCCTGGGAACCCATTCATTGATAAAACTCGGAGATCACGTCAGGTCATGTTGACGTTGTAGCATACCTAGAAAGCTATTAGTTCTGCTCCATTTAACTTGTAGTAAATAAAAGCCTTATATGGTCATACAAAGGGCTCTGGAGTCTCCTTTTGCCGCGCAAACCTCCTAGTCAATTTCAATCGCTTGTACGGGCTGTAGCTCAGTGCCGGTTAACCCGTTAAGCGCCGAACTCACGCAGAGGACCCAGGTGCTGGTCCTCCACACTAATCATAATCTTTAGTCAGAATGCATGATGGCGTTGGCAGTATTACCGCATCATAAATCATAGGCAAGAGACAAATTGCTTTGCACTCTACCGAAGGCTGGAAATATGTAGAAGATGGAAAGCTAATAATGAAAGGCTGGTTCACCCACGAATTTTCATGGGCGTAAGAAAAACGATAAACAAAATGTGTGCACCCTATCATGGGTGAAAATTTGAGACGTTTTTGTTTCGGTGAGAAACTGCTGCGATTTCATGTGCAACTGTGACAAAATAGACACACTTTTTCATCAGTGACAGTGTATGTTTGGTCCACAGTTATTCCTACACTTGTGAAGGAAATGACTTCTAGCAGGCTGAAAACCCATTGGTACTGGGCAAAGTCTAAGGCAAGCTGATCTGAACTAGAGAGCAGGCATCCGGATGTAGAAGCAAAGAGTAGGGATTCTGTACAGTCCTATGTATATCTGCTCAGAAGTAAGTCGCATTAAGCTGAGTTGGGTAAACGTGCCGGGTAAATATTGCAGCCTAAGAGGCAGCTGTTTAAACTTGAACAACACAGGACATGAGATAATTCCCAGAGATATAGACCCAGTTTGCACACCATAAACAACCACGGTTTGTTAACTGTGAGTTGTTGATAATAAAGTGGGAACAAGGGAGCATACTGGCTCCTGACTGCCTACCCACTCCACTGAATTAAACAGCCCAGGGACACTCCATCCCTGGGTTGTTTATTATGACATCTGAAGCCAGAACTGGAGGTTGTTGGGGGTGGAACAACCCAGACTTCTAACCCAAGAACAAACCATGGGTTACAAGTCTGATTGTTCCCCCAATAACCTCCAATTCTGAGTTTGGATGTCACAATAAATAGCCCAGGGAAGATGTGTCCATGGGTTGTTTAACTCAGTGGGAGAGGGTAGGCAGTCTGGAGCCAGCATGCTTGCTCACTCCAGCTTGTTCACGGCTGCCCAGGGCTTGTTTAAACCCTTCTGTTTAAACCCTGGATTGCCATGCTGTGTGAACCAGGCCAGTGAGTCAATCCAAGGAAGGCCAGAGAAGGATATCAGGAGGATGCCTGGGGGCGTGGGGGGCATCCCAAGAAGAATCAGGATCAGAGCCCCAAAGCAAGTGGAGCTGGTCCCTTCACTGTCCTTAACTTCCCAATTTTCCAGAAGTCATCTCTTTTTAAAGATGATCCATTCTTCAGCCTTTCTAAATCACACACAGAGAAATGTTGCTCATGTTACACCAAATTTCTGCCCACACTTTCGCAGTCCACTGAGTGTGCAGTGGAGGATCACCTCCCACATAAAACGTATAGCTATTTGGCTGTGTGAAATGTGTTTTGAATTCTGGAGATCAGACCTGTTATATCTATAGCAAGGGTAAACAATCTGGTGCTTTCCAGATACTTTGGACTACAACTCCTAGCATCCCCGACCATTGGCCATGCTGGCTGGGGCTAATGGGAGTTGCAGTCCAAAACGTCTGGAGGGCAATGGGTTGCGTATAGAATGAGGCTGCAATAAAACTTCAAAGCAGGGTGTTGCCTTGATGAAACAAAGCTTATTCTTTCTTTTGTACAAAACTACAGTTATGAAAATACTGGAAGTGTTTGGTGTGCACATTTTTCTGACAGTTTCTGGGAAGATATAATTTAGTTTTGTTCTACAACTGGGAAATCTAAAGATCTTATCTTGCTCCCTTTGAAATCTTCCTTTTTCGCCCTGAGGATCAAACTTCTCATTACACATAAACCATTTCCTTTTATACCTCTAGCCAACCACCTCTCTTCAAACATCACCAACATGGATGTATTTCAGTGCAATTATAATAATGAACAAGGCTTCCTCCTTCAACATGTCTCCTAAATGGTGAGATGTTAATGACACTATCTTTGCAGTTCTTTCATTGCTTCCATGATGAGTAAGAAGCTGGGTGGGGTTTTTCCTCCCCCTTTAATGACAGCAATTTGTGCAGATGGTATGGTGGATGAGAAGACCACACAACAGGATAATGCTAAACTGATATGAATATAAATATTATGCACACATATTACATAAGAAAGCAATTCATTATGAATAATTTCCCTAGAATAAGCCCAAATGTGAGCCCCCTCATATCTCTCTGAGTAGTACTATTTTCCCTAGAAAGTTGGAGATGGAAAAAGAGAACAGATGTAACAACAGATGAGACTCCGGTAAGAGGAGTGCCAATCTGTATCAGAAAGCTACTGTGTGTGTGCTTACCAGGTAGGTCCAAAGGCTCGGGAGGCTGGTGACTCCTATGTCAGTGGGGCTCCTTATCCATTGCAGGTTTTATTCTGAACCTTATAGGAACTATCCATGGTGCTCCATGGTGATGAGACTATTTTGGGGATGGAGTACAGCACCATGGATAGCTCCTATGAAGCTCAGAATAAAACCTGCAATGGATGACGAGCCCCACTGACATAGGAGTCACCAGCCTCTTCCCAACCTCAATTTTCATACTGGTCATTTTTACAGAAATGCACCAGGGCTGGCCCAAGATATTTTGCTGCCTGAGGCAAAGGACTAGATGGTGCCCTCCTCCCATTCCATGTACAGAAGATGACTGGACTACCAGTTGAATCTTCAACACTGGCAATGGGACAGCATCCTTCACCACACCTGAAGGCAGCAGGATAGCTTAGAGGGTGCAGGGCAGGCCACATCACACACAATTCTCTCCTCCAACACTTGGTGGCTGCTTCCCAGCATCTGCCGCCTGAGGCAACCACTTTGCCTAATAGTAGGGCCAGCCCTGAAATGCACTGTCACAAGAGGAGGAAATTTCTTCCCAGTACCGAAGCATGGCCACACTCTGGAAAGCAAAGTATCTTGCTGAGGGTGCTTCCAGATGAGGCTTTTATTGTGCCGTTGCCTGGCCTCATTCATGGAATTTTATGGGGTGGGGGCCTCCAGATGCCATCATCTTCCACTCGTAACCCTCCCATATGATGGATTAACTCCATCCTTAATGGATTTTCTGTGTTAAGTAAGCCTATGGGAAATACGGGATGTTGTCTGGACCCTCCCTAAAATTCTGTGAATGAGGCAGGGTGATGGCTCTATAAAAGCCTCACTTGGAAGCTTCTCCCAGTCCAACCTCCTGCACTGAATTAGGACTGCTTTTCCTACCAGATCTTTCACGGATCAACCTGGATGAGACAATACATTCTACAACTGTGGCTGAACCATGTCCTGGATGAAAAGGTTATTTTAGTAGTAGTAGTGTAGTAGTAAATATGGGAGTGAACCATGATCTCAGAATCTGCCTGAGCATCTACAGTATTGATCACAACACCAGAAAAGGTAGCATGAATGTATCTAAATTCTTCCACTCATCCACAAACAGGATGTATTTGCTGAGCAATTATTTCTTTTCTTTGTTTCTTTTTTTGAAACTTAACCCCTTCTCTCACCACTGGCCTTGTTGGGACCGACAATGAGAAACTAGGAGATGATATATTTGTGATATTATCCCTGCTTTCCTGTGTTTACGAGAATAGCAGAGTTAGTCCCCTTTCAGCTTTAAGTGGAAGCTTGGATCTGCTAGTTACAGCAGTATTGGCATTTGGTAATTCAGGATACTTTGTAGCAGACTGAATTTCCCTGGATTGGCCCCCGTTTATCTCCCTTTAAAATACCAATCAAACAGTCCTGTAAAAATAACATTTAATCACTCAGATGTTGCAGTTCAACTACAGGCAGACTAAAAGATATGTACAGTTGTAAAATACTCATTCATCTAGGTTCATTGGATCTCTGAGAGATGAGCTCGGATCAGGAGCAAGATCCTACATTGCTGCCATGATGAATTCTAAGATTCAAGTCATTGTGTTTGTGTGTCCGCGGGCAGGAAGAAGAGAAGCAATAAGCTACGCCCACTTCCTACCAGAGGACATCAGGGAATTTGCCTCACACAGAGTCCTCTCTGGGAATGTTCAAGAAAACTCAGGCAGCCTCCCTGTGGCTAAACATAACTCTATGGTTTTGACTGTAAACATCCCACAGGCCTTTCTGGTAGACAGAGTGAGGTAGCCGCCTCAGGTGGCAGATACTTAGGGGCAGGGAACAGTGGTGAGGTGTTGGAGGATAGAGCTGTGGGTGCCATGCTCTATGCCCCCAAATTAGCCTGCTGCCTTCAGGTGCAATGGAGGATGCTGACCCATCCCCCATGTTGAAGCCAGATTCAACTGCTAGTCTGGTCAGTTTATATACCTGGAATGGGAGAGGCACCATCTTGCTCTTTGCCTCAGGCAGCAAAACGTTTTGAGCCAGCCTTATCTACTCTCTTGGGGTGTTTTCAGGGATCGGATATGTTTATTCACTGCATCCAATTCCGCCATCCATGTGTCTGTCAAGCCTGGTTCACATGCTATAAAATCCATGATATGGAGTGTCCTTGTAGCCACAGCTGCACGGAAGAAGTAACATATGAGACAATGGGAGCTCATAGCTTCCTGTCAGCCATTTTCATGAGAACATTGCTTACCTCCTGTGCTTCTGTAAATTTCTGGCAGGAAGCTGCATAATCCCATCAGTTTTTATGTTACTTGCTTCACCCAGTTGCAACCACAGGACTACTCCACCTGAGGGATTTTACCATGTCATCTCCAGCAGTGTAGTACATTTTGAAGTGCAGGTGCTCATCACGACAGTCCCCATAGCCACACCCCCAAGGAGAGTCCAAAAATGCAGGGAGCTGTATTGATCCATCTCAACAAACCGATTCTAGCAGTTTTCATCTCCATCAGGAGCAGGTCTTCTGTAAAACTAATGGGTTTTAATTGCCCATTCAGGACCAACCCAACCCAAAAGACTTTGTATTACAACAGGGACAGCTCACAACAATATAATGTTGCTGGGAAAATCTGTTCCCACCCCGCCAGCTACTGGCTGGGTTCAGACAACATGATAACCCTTGAGTGTGGGTTATCATTGAACTGTGGATTGTTGTTGAAATGTGGGTTGCCATATTGTCTGAACCCAGCTGTGCTAACAAGCCATGGCTTGTTAACCATAAACAACAACCCATGAAGACAACCCATGGTTTGTTGTTGGGTTGTGAACTGTGGGTTGTTCACAGTGGAAGACCGACAACCGGGTCTTCTGCATGGGTTCAATGCTAAGGGGGTAGCGAGTCCTGGGGCGGCCTTCTCCGAGATCCCCAGCGACTATCACCCTTAGCCCAGAACAAAGGGATAACTTATAGCCACAGAAGTATCTTTTAGAAAACAAGTTTATTTACAACATTACCTTCACAAACCCAGACACACGCCAGCAATACAGCTTATCAGTACGGTACAAAGTAGCAAGCAAGAAGTCTTAGGGACACCGTGATTTCAGGGCTCTCAGCTAGTTAGTTCAGCTCGGGTCCCGGCAAAGGCCCGGTCAACCGCACGCTGCTAGCTGGGTTCCCGGCGGAGGCCCGGTCTACCCAAGCGGCTAGCTGGGTTCCCGGCGGAGGCCCGGTCTACCCAAACGGCTAGCTGGGTTCCCGGCGGAGGCCCGGTCTACCCAAGCGGCTAGCTGGGTTCCCGGTGGAGGCTCGGTCTACCCAAGCGGCTTGTGAGTGATTTCAGCTTGGTTTCCCGGGGGTCCGGTCAACCCAAGCGACCAGTGATTTCAGCTAGCTGGAGCATGCCGGGTGTGGCTACCCAGGGTTGCCGATCCTTCGTTCTCTTACCCCAGGCATGGGGCAAGATTGTTGATCAGGTCCAACAACCCAGTTCCCTTGCGCAGGGTGTTTTATACCTTGGTGTTTCAGGTAGCCCCTCCCTCCGTGATCAGGTGGGTTGACACCCTCCCTGAGGGGCGGCCTTTTGGGTCAGGTGGGGTGATGCCCTCCCCCCGTGGGGTGGGGTCCCTTTGAAGCCACTTGCTTAATGGTCCCATCCTATGGTGTTGAGTGGCCATTTCTTAGGGGTGCCGAAGTGTCTGCTCTTGGAGAGGTATTCAAGTCTTATGTAGATGGGGCTGATATGCGAGAGCATTGACAAACCTGGGGATGCTTCCTGCCTTCCCCCCTGGGGTGATTCTATGCAGATGTTGTTTGTCCCCTTTTGCATCTGTGGAGACTGGCTGTCTCCCCCCCCCCCTGGGTCTCCTTCCCCCCTCCTTGGTGAGTGTGTGTGTGTCAGGCAGGGGGCTTAGGTTGGCTTTCTCCACATTCACCATGGTTTGTTATCTTGGCTGGGTTCAGACAACATGATAACTCACATTTCAACAACCTATGGTTCAATGACAACCCACGCTCAACCCATACTCACCCTTTGAGTGTGGGTTATCGTGTTGTCTGAACCCAATCACTCTGACAATTGCAACTAAGCTCAGGGGAAACAGGGAAGCCTGAGGGGAGTGGCAGATGACATCACCATCCCTAAAAAGTCCTGGTGCTTTGACCCTGTGAGCACTGGCTCCCCTACACCACTGGTCAACTGGGCCTTGTGTCTGGTATGACTACCAGGAGGGACAACAGTGGCCAGACCAGGGCAGGCTGTGTTGTCTACATACTCCAAGGTGGAATGTTAACACGAGGTTCTCTCATGCATGCTGCATTGTGCCTTTTTTGTTTGGCAGGTGGGATCCTGAACCTCTGGTTGGACCTCAAAGCACTGGAATGAAAGTGGAAGAATCTCCCATTCAGGCAGGTTCTGTCTAGGAAATACAAATATGCCCAGCTCTTGTCCTTGTTCTCAAACTCTTTGAGTCAGAAAAGAAGGGAATAACTGCTGCCATATGTGGGACTCGACAATGTATTGGGAAAGAAATGGGTGCACTCTCAAACTTAAAAAAAGAAAGTTCTTCTTCACTTGTCCAGGCACATTCTTAACTAAAGCATTATGCTGGTTTTATGACGTAATCCGTGTGTGCCTCCATGACCCTGCCTCTTTACCTGAAGGCAGGTGGCAAATTAATAGGGAAGGAATAAAGAAACTGAAAGGAAGCAATCCATTGGAGCCTTCTCCTCAACAACAGTGTGGAAAACAAATATGCCCATGTAAACCTGGTGCACAACACAAGGCATTAACATTCAACTGTTGAAGCAATTTGGGCAGAACATAATCAGAGCAACAAGTTAAGGCAATTCCTGTATAAGATTACTGCCATCAAACCAAGGAGAAATGTCAAAACATGCATAAGAGATACAAAGACTCCAGAGAAATGCATCACTAATCTTGACTCACTGTGGCTGTTTGATTATAAAGCTCAAGGTAGAATTTCAACCCCCTTTTTTCTTGACTTCTCCATTAGTCACTATACCTCTACCCCTAAGACCCTCCTGCTTTCTTAAATAACTCTACCTGTTCTCCCTTGTTTCTCCATGCAGTTGGAACTCCCACCCATGGTTTAGTTTCCTGGAAATCTGTCTTAAAATTTAGTTTCCTGGAAATCTGTCTTAAAATTTTTACTTCCCCCACCTAATTTTACTCTTTTTTTAACCTCATCTGCAGCTGGGATGGCCACTTACAAGGAAGAGGAAATGCATCATCAAAAAAGAGGACACCATACAGGCCTGTAGCCGGGGTGGACTAGGGGGGCCTGGCCTACCCCTAATTTTTTTCTGCCCTCCCCTAATTTTTTTTTTACAAATACTTTAAAAATGGTTTACAATTTTGTCTTTAAAAGGCCTGCAAACCAGATGAATTGCCCCCCTACTTTTAGGCTGGCCACAGGCCTGAAAGCATTTGCTATTTGAGATGTATAGATGCAGATTTAGAGGTAATTACTAGAATTTAAAAAGAAACACATCTCAGCATGGAGGAAGGGCGGCGGGGGGGGGGGGGGGAGACTTGACCAAGAGATCTGTGTGCCTGCTCAGTCTGCTGTCCATTTGCTAACAGTGGATGGGCAACTTGAAAGCCCCTCCCTGCTCTCCTTTGTTATGGTTCTTGATGTTTAAACTGGACCTAGATTGGACAGCATTTCAAATAGAGGACACCTTCAAATAGAGGACTGTCCTCTGTAAAGTTAGACCCATGGTCACCCTATCTGTAACTGAAATGAAGCTTGAGTGCATGCAAGTCCACTTGCTCATGCTAATGTTGGAGGATATGGGAAAGGAGTCGGTCCTATACTGGTTAGGACGAAGCAGAGTTTCCCCCCTTATGCGTAGCCTGGTTATTGAAACTGGTTCTCACCACGTGGGTTGCTAAACCCTGCTAAAAGGCTCTTAAAAGGAACGGATTGTCCATACAAGGTTTAAAACTAATAAAGACATTTATTAGTTTTACTTACAGTCCATTTATTCATATATGCAGGATGCATATAGGCAGATATTAGAGTCTTGGGTGTTAAGAGTCCACTTCATTGAAGATCACTGGCTGGAAGCCAGCTCAGACCTCCATCAGGTTGGAGATGCAGAGAGAGAGAGAGAGAGAGAGAGAGAGAGAGAGAGAGCTGGCCACAGAGAGGTAGGGAGGAAGGGTTACAAAACATGCACCCTGGGGATTGTTCAGTTAACCCTTTCCTCCCACTCTAACTAGTGATTACATTACTTCGTTGATTTAAGCAGGCAATATTACAATTTCCATCAAATAATCCATCATTACCCTTCCCTTTCCTATTGCTTTCCTCCCTCCAGTATTGTTTATTCCCACCACTATGCCCCGCACAGTCTAAATGTAGATCATAAGCTCTCAGGGGCAGGGACCTTAATATAAACCTTTCATATATTTATATTAGTCTGTAAAGCTCCATTTAAAGCTGTTTAAAAAACATCAAGCTACTACCGTTCTTGAAGCTTGTAATGTTTGGGGTCTACTCCACATTTTCTATTCTTTTTCTAGAATCTGGAGCAGCCCCAGCCCAGATTTTACTTATGACACATTTGTTTCTCCACAGGTTAGACCTGGTCAGGCAGCCATGAAATATTCTGGGAGTCCTCACTCTAAAATGCTTGCTTGTATCAAAATTGTTTTAATAAAATCAGACTGTGCCTTGATCACTTAACGTTTTTCTGGGTCATGAAGAATGTTGCAAAGCAGCTGTTACAGTTCTGGGGATGAGGCCATGGACTTAAAGAAAGTGTCAAGACGGGGAGAGGGAATTGTTGTCTTGGGTCAATGATGACCCCAGATAATGCCAGTTCCCCAGAAGCCCATTTCTGCACCAGGAGCCAATCTTGCTACTATCTCCCTGGCGTGAGGTGGTCACATACCCTCCAACATTTCACAGATGAAAATAGGGGCACACACGTGAATTTGTAAGAGGTATGGTTAAGCAACATGAAGGTGTGATCAAGAGGGTGTAGCCAGGCAACATGAGGGCGTGGCCAAGGGTATGGTCAGGCAACCAACAGGCATGGTCAAGCACACAAAATCTTATATATTATAATTATTACATTATTATATTATATATTATTTTATAAGTGGCTTTTGCATTTTTTTTAACCTTACTTAAACCCTTAATTGTTATCTGGTGTTTTTCATGGGGGGGGGGGATCAGTGCTTGCAGGGCAATCTCTTTCTTTTTGTTTTTAAATTGTCAGGATTGGCACAAATTCAACAGGTGAAGCTTACCCACCCACCCACCCCCGACCATGGAGCTTCAGAGAGAAGGGGAAGTTTCTTGCATTTCCTTCTGACACTGTAACCTCACCTGTCAGAGGCAGAGGCAGCTCTGTTAGGAAACAAAATCTTTAGCAATATAAAGATAGGAATCATGTGATAAATTCCCTCATTCACCTCTCCCTGGTCCAGGCCAGTGGGTGCAGCCTCCACCTCCTTTTCTTTTCACCCAGCTAATCCCTTTCCCTGTTTGAGCCTAAGCAGAGAGCTCCTCTTAAAGGGGCCATGGGCAAAATTGCAGCTAAGCTAAAACTGCAAGCTTAGCTGCAATTTTGCCCATGGCCCCTTTAAGAGGAGCTTAAAGTACCATAGCTTGCAGTTGCAGGAGAATTCGGGACTCTGCATGACAAAGTGAGAAGCTGTGATGGCTGACTTAAGGGTTTTCTTGACAGTCTTGGCATTTTCTGGGCAATTGGAGACTATGTGGTCACACTGCCATCCTCTGAGTCTGATGACTCTGGGCCGGAGGTCCCAGTGGAGCCACAGTCTCCCCTCTGCTGTTGGTGACCATGGTTGCTGAATCAGACAAGACCTCTTTAACTGTAAGAGACTGTTGCCAGTGGAAGCAGACCTAAGCACCCTGATTGAGCTATTTCGGTCTTAGTCTGGGGTTGTCTTGTATGGATCTCCAAACTGAGTGCCATATGGAGCTATGCAGTGGAACCTGAATATTATTTTGCCTTGCCTTGCCTTGCCTTGCCCTGCCTTGCCCAGCCCAGCCCAGCTCAAAATTGAGCTTTGCTTTGCCTTGCTAGAAATTGAACTTTGTCTAGCTTTGCTTGCCTGACTGGAACCTGAACTTTTGCCTAGACCTCCCCACTCTGCTTCAGCTGCAAGTTGCAACCCCATCTGACTGAGAGACCACCTGAGACAGAACAGCTCTCTTGTATTCTGACCTGATCTGGGAATTGTGCTCAGACACAGCCCTGGGGCCCACTTTTGTGGGTGGTCTTTTAACTGTTAAAATAAATAAATAAACAAACAAACATATAAATGGCAAGCTCTGAATCTAGGAGGGAACAGATAAGTCTTTCTTAGCACAAAGCCTATTCTCACTACCTGACTAATAAATTTCCCACTCCTTCTCTCCCAAATCCATTTTCAAAAGGCAACTTATATTGAAAGGGAAGGAAGGTGCGGTTTTCATGATGAGCTAGCTGATATATTCATGCCAAGTATCTCATTGTAAAACAACAAAGCTCAGCCTCCACCTTTTAGCTAGTAATCAAGTATGCTTACCAGTATCTATGCAAGCGTTTTATTGATCTATTGTCCCACCCTTCCTTCAAGGAGTCCAGGGTGGAGCACATGGGGCTACCCCCATTTTATCACCACAACTGCTAGACAAGGTTGAGACATAATGTCTTGCCCAAGTTCCTCTGGCAAATCAGCTCTGAAGGGTTTTGAAGCCAGTTCTGCCTTGTCCTATACCACCTGGCTCTCATAAATGCATGGGTCCCAGGAGGTCCTTGGCAGAGGTGAGATGTGAGACAGCAAGGTTAATTTAGTCAAATCAGAACAAAAAGACACACACACACACACACACACACACACACACACCTGCTGCACGCAACTTAGCAAAGTCTTTGCAGATCACATACATACCGTCTTAGTTCCTTTTCATATCAGGGACTTGTAAGCAAATGCTTCTTGCTAGCAGTTACACATGCTAGCCTTTATCAAACACTAAAGTAGTGGTAATGTTCCAACCCAGCAAAGTCAAACTCAAGAAAAATATGACATTGCCTAACAAAATGGGGAGGTGGGGAGAGAGAGGTGTTGTTGCTGTTGCCCAGTAGATCTGCCCATTTTATTGCTCTTTTGTGAAGGCCACCAGTTAGGGCAAACCTAAGGCATTTTGCCCCTCTAAGGGAAATAGTAAATGAGGATGAGTCTCCACACCAGATTCTAGGTCTTATGCTCCCTACTCACTCATGCTACTTCACCATATGGCTTAACTGAACCATTTTTAAGCTGGATCCCCTGACACACTGTCATACAGCTCTTGAACAAAGTCTTGATGCTTAGGAAACTTCAACATTGACCCAAGGTTTTATTGATAAAATATTATTTATTTAATTAATTAATTATATTTTATACCCCGCCTTTTTCCTGCAAGGAACCCAAGGCGGCTTACATAATCCTCCTCCTCCTCCTCCTCTCCACTTTATCCTCACAACCACCCTGTGAGGTAGGTTAGGCTGAGAGTCAGTGACCTAAAGTCACCCAGTGAGTTTCATGGCCGAGCGGGGACTAGAACCCGGATCTCCCGAGTCCCAGTCCAACACTCTCATCACTACGCCACACTGGCTATTTCCCTGATTCCCCTGCTAATACTTATTAGTTTTGGCCTGTCATACAAAATGTGTATTAAGAAAGTCTTGACTTTTTTTTTTTTAACAGATGGAGGGTTGTGCATTCTGGCAATTGCGATGTAAATGGACAAACTGGGCATTATGGTGGCGTGGAGGCTGAGCTTTGTTGTTTTACAATGAGATACTTGGCATGAATATATCAGCTAGCTCATCATGAAAACCGCACCTTCCTTCCCTTTCAATGTGTCAGAATGTGAGCTGTGCCAGAGTCCCATAAAGTGGCTGTGGGTGGGGTGGTGATTTCAAGCGCACCATGGGGAAGGCAGCGGCTGAACCCATCCCTGCTCATGCTTTCCCTCACAAAACACCCTCCCACCATCACTTCTCTTAGAACCCCTTCATGCCCACCCCTGCGGTGTTTAAAATGCCCTACCCCGCTCTTCACCTCAGCCTCCCCCAACTTCACTCCTTCCAGATGCTTTGGACTACAGCTCCCATCATCCATGACCATTGGCCATACTGGCTGGGAGTAATGGGAGTTGCAGTCCAACAACATCTGTAGGGACCTAAGTTAGAGAAGGCTGCTTGATAGGAATTCAACAGTAATTCAGTTCTAACACACAGGCCTGCCACCACTGTGTCTAGTTTGTTCCTTACAAACCAATCGGATACAGGCAGTCCCCAGGTTACAAACAAGTTCCGTTCTTAAGAATGTATTTAAGTCGCATTTGTACATACGTCAGAACAGTATAGCGTAGTATACGGCATTTACGCAAATTGCATAAATTACATATACTACGCTATACTCCATGTAAACGACGTAGAGCCGGGGAACACAGAAGTCCGTTCATAAGTACGAGTTGTCTGTAAATCGGATGTTCTTAACCCAGGGTCTGCCTGTATTATGGTTTTCGTAATCAATCTCATGGTTGCTACAACAAGGCAGGTGAAGCAGAATAATGAATTTCCATAAGGGTAGCTCTATTAGTCTACTGCAGCAAAAACAGTAGAGTCTTGTGGCGTTTTAAAGACATCCATGAAAACATATCCCATAACAAATGTGTTCGTCATTAAAGTGCAACAAGACTCTTTGTTGTTTTAGGATAATTAAATAATCAGAAAACTCCAGGTAACTACCCCTCTTCCCCTCCTTATGTTTCCCCTAAAATTTAACTGTCACACTTCCACTTTCCCTTTCTCCCAACTGCTTTAGAAGCAGATTGCAGCGGAAGATCCTTTGGTGTCAGCTCAAATATCCTCATATCCCTTGGTACTCCCTAGAAGATGGGTGACAGATTTGATGGCGTGTCAGCATGCGTTATGTACATTATGCTTTTAATGTCTTGGCTTAGATTTGGGGGCGGGGCGGATATTGCCTTCATTCTCTCTGTTTCTAAATAGAAACCACATAAGGGAAACAAAACAAAAAGCCTTTTACATCAGCAAGCTCTTCACTGCAGGTGTCAAAGTGCTGCTGTCATTTACCAAGCCTGATTCCCAACTCCTAGCCATTGATCTCCCCCAACTACTTTTTTCCAGTCCTACTGGAATCCTTTGCCTGTTATCTATTATTTTCTCTTGTATCTCTCTAGTGTCCGATCATTTGTCCTTCCATCACTTCTTGCTCTTCCTGAACAGCAAACATGTGTTCCTTAAGTTATACTGAGAAGTGTGTGTGTGCGTGGGTGGTGGGACCCAAAAATCACCAACATTCCCCACCCTGGTGCCCACCAGATGTTTGGGACTTAGACAGCTAATGTCTAAGTTGGGGAAAGCTGGGCTATACCTTTATTGGGACCAACCAAAATACCATAAAAGAGCATGCAAGCTTTTGAGTTCTCCAGAGCTCTTCATCAGGCTAGAGGTGCTTCCAGACAAGTCTTTTATTGTGCCATCGCCATGCTTCATTCACGTATTTTTACAGGGGGGTTAGACCAGGGATCCCCAACACAGCGTCCTGGGTGCCATGGTGCCTGTGGACACCTCCAGTGACACCCATGGAGGGGTCCCCAACATGGTGCTCATAGGCACCTGGTGCAAAAAAATCAATTTTTTTATTTAAAAAATCCTGTTTTTTAACATCCATGTATGTATCCATTTCATACATGGATTTGTATGAAATGCATACAACTTTCTAGCAATTATAGATAGGCTTCACCAAAAGTGGACCAAATATCTAAATAAGCATCTGTTTGAAGGTGGCGTCTATTATTTATTTATTTATTTATTATATTTATACCCCGCCTTTTTTCCTGCAAGGAACCCAAGGCGGCTTACATAATCCTCCTCCTCCTCCTCCTCCTCCTCCTCCTCTCCGTTTTTTTGTCCTCACAACAACAACCTGTGAGGTAGGTTAGGCTGAGAGTAAGTGACTGGCCCAAAGTCACCCAGAGAGTTTCATGGCCAAGCAGAGACTAGAACCCTGATCTCCCGAGTCCCAGTCCAGCACTCTCACCACTACGCCACACTGGCTCTCATGTCTATATGTCACCCGTTCATATATCGAAAACACTGTAAGGTCCTCAATCCATTGCATTATAGGAGGTGAATGTGTATCCTTCCAATGTTGTAATATCAGTCTTTTAGCTGTCAAAAGGGTGTGGAGAATCCATTCATGTTGGCCATTTGTTAATTTCCATGAAGCAGGAAAATAATTTAAAGTAGCGTGTATATCAGTGAATAGTAAAGCCTGTTCCATGAAGCATTAGCTGTATTGTAATGCCAGCAATTACCTGAATTAGGCAATCCCTTATTAAAGAGACATTGCTGTTTCCAATAGACACAAAACAAAAGTTTTTGCTGAATAAGATGCAGCCTAAGATCCATAGACGCAATAGGTAGATGCCAAAGTGGTGATCCACTGATTAGGCATTTTGTGGTGGTGCCCAAAGCAGTTTCTCAAATTCCTAAATGTGCCCACACAGGTGCAAAAAGGTTGGGGACCCCTGCTCTAGACATTGTCGTCTTCCACTTGTAACCCTCCCATGTTTTCCCACTGCTTCTTTCATCATTTTTCTTACTGCAGAAAACCTGTTAAGGAGAAAAAGATGAAGTAGCTGCAGAATTCCTTCTAACTGGTAGTGAAGGAAACGAAATAGTTAAAATAAAATCTTACAAGAGATTCTAGCCAAGCATGTAGACAGATTGCCAGGGTAATGACTGTGGCAATGACTGACAATGGCCGACAATGGCTATGTTGATTCAAAAGGGTTGAGGTGTTTTGCTGTCTCACCCTGCCTACGTGACCAAGATCAGATAATACCTACCAGCTGCTTGATTGTAAGATCATCCTCCTGTCTCCTTGTAAGGAAATCCCCCTCCCCTAAAGCAGCCCCCTTTTGTCTTGACCTTGCTAACCAATGTAAAGAACTGTTGCCAAATGACCAGACTTATGTATGCTATAAAAGTGGTTGTAAAAGCCCCGCCCGGGGTTCTGCTTTGCGACACAGTCCGCAGGACCTATTGTGCACAATAAACCTTTTTCCAATAACCCGAGTTGGTCCTCGTTGTCCTTGTCTGAGGTAAAAGGTGACCACTTCATCTGGCAAACCACGAAGGGACAGCAAGGAAGCTTTGTAGCTTGCTTGGGGCACAGCCCACCGCTGCCCCCTAAGGAGAGGCCTTGCGGAGCTCCCAGCGCGCATCACAGCACTTGGCTGTGAGGGAATCCAAACAGGGGGCCTGATGGAGCAGCGGTCGGACGGTGACTCCAAGAACCAACAAAACTCGGTGCGGAACTAGGACCAAGGGGGCCGGACCGGCGGAACAGGCGAGTATACTCTAGGGTTCCTACAGGAGAGAATAGGAACAAGGGGAGGAGGATTGGCCATCCTCCGGGGATTGGACCTACGAGGCAGCTGAAAAAGGCTGAACTGGTTTTTTTTCCCTTTTGGTAAAGGAATAAAGGATTGGGCCTACGAGGCAGCTGAAAAAGGCTGAACTGGCCTCCCTTTTGGTAAAGGAATATAAGAGATCTCGGGAGGGAATGTGTTGGTATGTGTGGTGAAGTGTGAATGCCGCTGCAGTTCCCGTAGGTGACCGTGGAACGTCCGGGGCCACGGGTCAGCGGAGCGTATGTGTGAAATCCCTTAACGTCTAACAGGAGAGACCCCTTACTCTCCTGTCCATACCCCACCCTTCTGTTTCTGTTCTTGTTGTTGGTCTTAGAATTAAGAGAATGGGGTGGGAGGGAAGCAGCGTCCCAAGGACACAGCTTCAATGCATGGAAAAGAATTTCAAAGCAGGGTTTGGGAGAGACTACGGGCGAAAACTTAAACGCCAAACTCTCCAGACCCTGTGCAAGGTAGAGAGTGGCCATCCATGGGAGTGGGGTGGCCAGCACAAACCCACCCCATGGTTAAAAAGGAGTGCAAGATGGGGGCAGCACACATGATTGCCTGGAAAGAGACCCTGCCCTGGCCCAGAAAAGAGGAACGCGCCAGACCAAAAGAAAGGCAGAAAAAGAAAAAAAATAAATAAGTGAGTGCAGTTGTCCCTTTAAAGTAAAACCTCTGTCTGCTCGCCCAGTTGCCTAAGAAAGAAAAGCACAGACTAGCTAATCACATTCATAATGGATTAGAAGTCAAACACAAGATCTAGGAATGGCAAGAAGTACTGGTACTCAAAGAACCCTGTGTTGTGTTAAAGAAATACAACAACAAAAATGTTTGTGAGCTTTTTGTGCAAAGAGTTCCTGAGCATACGCAAAGTTTTGGTGCCTTTTGGAGTCTCCACCAGTCCTGTGTTTAGTGAAAAGGAAAAGAGTGTGCTCCTAACCCAAAGCACATACTTCCTCAGATCTGAACTAGAGGTGAAAAGTCCCAAAATGAAAAGAAATATATATATATATGTTATAGCTGCTAGCAAAATCAAACAGTTCTCCAAGGAAATGGGCAGAAATGAATTGAAATACCTCCTTTTCATTTTCTTCTGGCTCTTGATTATTGCATTGTGTTATTGTTATTGATGTTGAAAGGTTTAAGGTTTAGAAAAGAGGGAAACCTTCAATAAGGGTAGTATACATGTGCGTGTGAGAATGTCTGTGTGCATGAATTAGATTCATAAGCTGTTGAAAGACAGACAGGCCCATCTCTCTCTCCTTCGCTTATTAGAATTCATAAGCTGTTGAAGCTGGGGATTGTGGGTTCGAGTCCCACCAGAGTCAACAGACAGGGACACCCCCCCTTCTTTCCAAACCTCCCTGCTGATGAATGCATATAAGTCGCTGAACAAGATCTGGGATTAAATCAGGTCAAGACGCCCTGATCTCTGTTGCGGCAGAGTTTCAAAAGCAAGTGGGCCTGATTGAACCCCCCCTCCCATGATCCAGTGACATGTGAATGTTGTGTGCCTGTTTGTGAATTAAACCAAACACTACACACACACATACAGAGTGAGGAGCTCAAAAGGTAGAATTCTGTGCCACAGTACATCATAGGTGGGAACCAAAATGCTCCAAAAGGGGCACCTTTAGCAATAGTACTCCAAGAATTTGCCTCTTTACCTAGAAGTAAGACTTTGTCAAAGACATAGTGGCAACTCTTTGTACTGAGGAATGGCCATGCAGAGGGAGAAATACTTGGCCCAAAATGGGTCCTAAGAAAAATGAAACCTGAGAGACCTTCTGGTGGCCCTAGAGAACAAATTCCAAGGACAATTGGATGATTGGTATGTTTAGACAGAAGTGAGATTTCAAAAGCCTTCCGAAGTAGGTTCACCAGACAAAAGTGCTTCATGATGCTTTAAGAACTTTAAGAACTCAAGCAATTGAAAACAGTTAAAGAATGCTTGCAGTTGTCAGCATAATCTCCAGCACAATTTCTGTACTGGTGAAAAACAACAAATCCACTTGTTTAGAGGGGTAGAAACTCACTGGGTGACTTTGGGCCAGTCACTGTCTCTCAGCCTGGCCTACCTCACAGGGTTGTTGTGGGGATGGGGTGGAGAGGAGGAGGATTATTATGTGAGCCGCCTTGGGTTCCTTGCAGGAAAAAAAGGCAGGATATAAATAAATAATAAATAAATAAATGAGCCTTTAGTAATATCCATTTGTAAAAACATTCTCAAAGGGGGAAGAAAAAACATGTAAATGAGATTCTGGCTACTGCAAGCCATGTGTGTAGCCAAAAAGAAAAAAGAAGGTTTATGTTCAAGTTAAATGTTTATTCTTCCAAGTGGGGCTAGTTGATGGTGTAAATTGAAAAGGTTTTTATTTTGTTTTGAGTATGGGTTAAATCTCTGAAGTAAGCAAAAAAAATAATAAATGTTGCTTCTGGTTATGCAAATGCGAGGTTGCTTCCTCTTGTATGGCAAAAGCAAGTCTAGAGATGTGAGAAGATTAGCAGCCACGAATTGCAAAGATTGAAAACAAACAAACAAAAACCCTCAAGTGACTGCAGGTTTCCTGGTATGCAAGAATTGGCCATTCACGCTCCCAGAGAATCAGCAGCTAACCACTAGAGCGAAAAACGATACTAAAGTGTTTTTTAAGAACTGTAATTGAGAGAGTCTGAGTATTGAGAATGCAAGTTTTCTGAGCATAAACAAAGTGTTAGTGCCTTTTGAGAATTGAACTGTGTTAGCTTTAAAAGGTCAGAAAAAGTCTGCCCCTGATCAAGGCAGGTTTTTTCTCTAAGACTACAGCTGATGCAGACTAAGCTCAAAAGAAATGGTTAACTATTTTTCACAGAAAATTCAAGAGCTTCACCAATGAGTGGAGCCCAAAAGTTTTTGAAAAAGGAAAAGAGATGATTATTAAAAGGCATGTAGGCTGTCCCCTCTGCCCTGAGGAGAGGGGGGAGAGAAGAGGGCCATAGAGAAAGAAATAGTAAGTAAAAAGTTTAAAAAAAAAAATGTAGGGGGAAAAAAGATAAAGAAAATAAAGACTAGGCAAAGAGAAAGGTTGGACAAGGGCAGATGCAAAAAAAATATTAGAGTTGCAAACAAAGGGCATAGAAAAAGAAATAAAACCCTCTCTGCCCAAGGTATGCAGGAAAAAGAAAGTTGTAAAAAATGTAATAAAAAGTAAAGATTTTGAAAAAAAAGCTATTTGAAAGAAAGTTGTGTAAAGCAGTGTCAAAAAAACAAACAAAAAAAGAGAATGCGTATCTTTAAATATATATATATATTGAGAAGTAACGTGCAGTTCTGTTCTTAACAAGGCAGAAAAAAAAAATCAAAAGTTTTCTTGTCTTCTTGAAAGAAAAAATGAAAAATGGTTCTGTTAAGTCATAATAGATTGTGTAAACTAAGGGCTACAATAGAATGTAGTCCCAATTCTCCTGGCATTTGCTGAGTCTCTGGGGAATGAAAAAAAAACAGGGCTTTCCGCCAATATTGGCTTTGGTACCAGCAAAATGTTAGGCGGAAAACCAAAAAAAAAAAAAAAAGAAGTAAGACTCTTAAAGTCTACTTCTCTGGTTCAAACAGAAGAAAAGGGAGATATGCTGCAATATCCACTCCCTCGAGAAGCAATAAATGCTATAAAGCTCATTAGGTAACTTTGAGTCAGTCACAGACTCTCAGCTGTACCTACCTCAAAGGGTTGTTGTAAAGAGAAAAATCCAAAAAGAAAAATTGTAAAATGCTGTGTCACTTAAAACCTTGCCACCTTGCTGCTGCTCCCAACAGAAGGGAAGGGTAGGCAAGGGGAGGGGGGGCATGATTATTTACAAGCAATAAAAGAAGTGCAGCTATCAAAGATAAATCTAAACTACTAACTCAGTTTCTGTACGTTTTAGTGCCCAGTTTTGTTGAAATGGGCTTTCCTGAAATTTTACCCTCTTTATTGTCTTTTTTAAAATGTATGCTTAGTTAGTTTTTGCCAAAGGCAACCCAACAGGGCAGCTTTGGTAAATTTGAACAGTTTAATTGCAAATTGTATGCTTGTCTAGTGGCTTTTATAGCAAGCTAACAGAGCACTTTTGTAAAATAAGTATTTAAGTGTAGCATAACGCAATGGCACCAAAATACCAAAAGAATTGCAATCCTTCTGTTGTTGTTAAGTTAGTTTTCAAAAAGTTGTACAAATGACTTGTTGTGTTTTATATAATTTTCAAAAGCTTGGTTTGCCTTGCTAAAAATAAAAGTCTGTGGCTCATGCTGGTTCTCAGCTTGTCTAAGTGTGGAGGGCTGAGCACAGTCGGGCCTGGGTGTTGCTTGGATGGGGAGCCCCTCCTCTGGTTTCCTGCATTGAGTGGGGGGGTTGGGCTTGATGGCCTTGTGAGTCCCTTCCTACTCAAAACAAGTCAGTTTCTCCTGCATTCTTTATAGCAAAGTCACAAATTAGCAAGTTGCTTTCCTGCTAAAGACTATGTACAGCGTCAGTCAGAAAAGCAGATTTAGTTGTTGGTTTAATTGTTAACAAAAAGAGTGGTTTGAATTTAATTTTACATCTGCAGTAACTCAGTACTTTGTCCAGTGTACAGTGTGCCAGGCTCATAATACTGGAAAACCTGTAAAAGACAGGGTGAGCATACAACCTCACCCTGAAGACCTTTTTTGTGGTGTACAATTTGATTTTGTTGAAATGCCTAAGTATTGTTCCTATAAATATGTGTTTGTAGTTGTTTGTATGGTTCTAAGTAAGTAGAACATGCCCCTGTGTGAGAGCTAATGCCACGGCAGCGGGCAGAGAGAGAGAGAGAATCCTTTTTGCTAAAATATTAGAAGACAAGCTGGCCAAAGTATGCACAGAGACAAGACTGATGTGGCCAGATGCACCTTCCATGGCCCTTGTGTGTGTGAGATCCAGGCCAGGTCGAGTGGTGAGACCTGATCCCTCGTAAGATGTTGATGAGACAGTCAATTCAGAATTACTGCAAAGCCCTGGTGAGATGTGTGAAGACTCTTCATTCACGGGTGAAGGCAGCTCAGCACCAGCCGAGCATGGAGGGACACTCTGTCCCAGGTGAATGGATTCATATTCAAGTACAGCGAAAGGAAGTGTACTTAACGCTGTGAAGTGCCAAGGACTTCAGCCATAAAAAGCCTCTAACCCCAAACAAGAATGAGGACATAATAACGCCTCCAACGATTCGGGGGAACGTGCTAGAAACCTCTTCCCCTGAAACAAAAGAATTTGTGCCAGAACATCAATATCATCTCAGACCTCGGACTGGACGACCATCAAAGACAACACCCAGAGGATCGGACGAGATGAACTGATGTCAACTCCAGCTCAGTCTGAACCAGCCTTACCTATCAGCCCTTAATTAAAAGTGACACTCAGTGTGCATTCACTTAGAATCAAAAGGAGAGAATGTGGTAAAGTGTAGTTTCAAAATGTAATTTCTGTATTGTATAAACGCATAACCTGTAGCCAATGTTTATTGTTATTCTGCTTGAATGTAATCCTATGGCTTACATATGCATCCAGTCCAGACCTAGGAAGGGCTCGATCTAGGAAAAGCTTTCTCTAGATGGTTCTCCAAGTTACCAGGGTTGCAAGCGATAGGGCTAATCGCAATGGGTTGCATCCTGCTCCCTTGTATCCTCCCTATTGTGGTCCGGACAATCCAAAATAGCCTGAGCCTATTGGCAGAAAAAGGGCGGCTGCCCAGGTCCTGGCTGTGTGAGAGTATCGCCCCATCCCCCAGGGTGAAACTCCAGATAGGTGTTGAAGTTTCAAGGGGAGGAGTGAAGGAAACGAAATAGTTAAAATAAAATCTTACAAGAGATTCTAGCCAAGCATGTAGACAGATTGCCAGGGTAATGACTGTGGCAATGACTGACAATGGCCGACAATGGCTATGTTGATTCAAAAGGGTTGAGGTGTTTTGCTGTCTCACCCTGCCTACGTGACCAAGATCAGATAATACCTACCAGCTGCTTGATTGTAAGATCATCCTCCTGTCTCCTTGTAAGGAAATCCCCCTCCCCTAAAGCAGCCCCCTTTTGTCTTGACCTTGCTAACCAATGTAAAGAACTGTTGCCAAATGACCAGACTTATGTATGCTATAAAAGTGGTTGTAAAAGCCCCGCCCGGGGTTCTGCTTTGCGACACAGTCCGCAGGACCTATTGTGCACAATAAACCTTTTTCCAATAACCCGAGTTGGTCCTCGTTGTCCTTGTCTGAGGTAAAAGGTGACCACTTCAGTAGCACTAGGAGTCATCCATCTGTATGCACCCTGGATGGTACAAAAAGTAGGGGATGGAGGAAGAAACAGAAATGTCAAAAAATGAGGCCAAACGTTGTGGCCATGATCTCTGCAATTTAGACTTGGTCTCAAGATGGGGATTGCAGACTGAATGAATTGGTTCATCCTTCCCTAGCCTGCCACCCTCCAGATATTTTGGACTTCAACTCCCATCAGCCTCAGCCAGCATGGCCAATGGTCATAAAGGCTGGAAGTTGTAGTCAAAAACACCTGGAGGGCACCCAGTTGGGGAAAGCTGAATTAGTCACTGGTAGGTAGTAGGTGTTGCAGGTATCACATTACACCTATTCTGGGATAAAGAAATAATATCTCACCCTCATTTCTGAAAACATAAAAGGCTGGTAGTAACTCAGATCTGTCCCAAATTACTGCTGTAGGAAACATGACATGTGAAAATGGAACTACTCAGAAAAGAAGTGACAAAATGTTACAACTGTGACACAGATCTGTGAAAATTCTTCTATCATTTCAGATATTTCTACCTTAACCTATTTACACTTTCAATGACAAATCAAACATTATGGGCAGACAGAAAATGTAAGCGCCTTTTGGCACGAATGAATATTTTATTGTTCCATAAAATATACAACAAAGGCCCACGAGATCCCCACACAATCAGCTGCAAAGCCTGTGAATCATTGCTTCCAAGGGAAATAGTGGCAGAGAGAGGATACTGCAGTGTGTAGGAAACTCATTAGCTGTGTTACATCACCAGATTAGAATGAATTCAGATAAAGTTATACCTTCTCTGTGTGCTGTACATATAAGGGCATTAAAAGCTTCACGAGTATCAGGGGAGTGACATGAGATGGTGTCAGTAATGTGATCTGTAAAAAATTATAATATCTCCTCAAGGAAAGGTGAGCTAAGTGTTACCTTGAATCAAAGTGTATGAACAGATTATTTTTCATAGATTTCATAGATCATAGAGTTGGAAGGAGCCTACAAGGCTATCGAGTCCAACCCCCTGCTCAATGCAGGAAACTAGAGGAGGGGGGTCTCCCATCCAAGTAATAACCAGGCCTGACCCTGCTTAGCTTTCCACACTCAGACAAGCTGAGCCAGCGTGAGCCACAGGCCTGTAGTAACAACTTTGTAAGGTAACTGTATTTCAATCAATGAAAGATTAATTCTACTGACACTGATGGACTGGACTGGATCTGGTTCTATTTCAATACATTGGGCTTTATCGTACATAAATCATAGTATCCAACCATGTATCTGCCATTAGAATTTCCAGCAGTTGCCATTTTGCACTTCATCCTTTTGTCTTTCTCTTTCCACTGCACAAAAGGAAGAATAAGGCTATCATAAGGCCTCCAGTATTGGAGGTAGTGTCTCTCTCAATACCAGTTGCTGGAGAACACTAGCGGGAGAGTGCTGTTGCACTCCTGTCCTGCTTGTGGGCTTCCCAGAGGCATCTGGCTGGCCACTGTGGGAACACAATGCTGGACTAGATAGGCCTTTGGTCTGACCTAACAGAGCTTTTATGTCCTTACATGAGACACTTCTTACAGTGCCAACTTCTTATAATCAACCATATGCCCCCAAAACACTTTTGTCGTGTCCGCACTGCAGCCACATCATTCTTGCATGCTGCATTCCAATCCTCCCAATCAGCTGAGACCCAATGCATCTGCCATGCACCATTGATACAACTGATATATGTGGCTGGATCCCATGCATGTTTACTTAGAAGTCCCATCGTATTCAGTGAGGTTTATTCCTAGCATGTGTGCATAGGATTGCAGCCTTAATGTCCTCTATTTGGAATGTAATGCTTTTGTAGATTAATAATTTAAGGATTATTATGAATTTACTCCAGGTCAAATTGGCTGGTGACACTGGAGCTTTGCTTTTTTCTTTTCTTCCTGTAGTCTGTAGTTTAGCTTGCTTGGAATCATCTATATGATTTGCTTTGCAGACACACCTATCTGGGGTGCACCTGCTCGGTCTCCATCCCATAGAAGTCTGGATTGTGGATGTATGAAAGGATGGATAATTCTCCCTTTGGAACAGGAAGTTGGACTTGGTAGCCTTTTATTGTGTTCCATCATCACTCCAATTTTGCTAACTGTACTTACCAAGGAAAGATCAGCCCAGAGAGGTAAAGTCACCCAGACTGCTCCAGTTGCAGAACCTGTGGCCTCTTCCTCACCTACTGCTGTTACTTTGCCTCTTTCATGGTTATTTCCCAAAGTGGATGTAGTCTTCAAATAGAAGTATTAAGTAGCTATTTTCTGTGTCTGTGTATATCATCGTAAGTTACAGGTGTTATTACCAAAGTTAGTATAACCTAGGGCTTCTCTCTGGTTCTGGATTCTCTGTGGGATTAAGATCAGCTCCTTTACACATGTTTTTCCCCTGGTGGTTTTCTTTCTCTGCCTTTCTGTATGTTCCATTACACAACCACAAAGTGGCACTGCAGTATAGTGGAATTGCGCAAATACATGCTCTTCTCATTCTGGTTCATTCCACCATTTCCAGATAATACTGCACTTTCCTCGCTCTAAAAAAAGCCGCCGAAATGCTTAGAAAGGACAGGAAAGGTCCTGGAGGATGACAACGTTGTGAAAAGGACTCGCAAACTACCATGAATTACGCATACACAATAAATGCCTTGTGCAGAGAAGCCCCTAGTGGAAATTTAGGGGCCTTCCTGTTGACAAAACAATGAGTTATAATTAATCTAAAAGTAGCATTCGCCCCAGTCCAGTACCAGTGGGAGAGCAGTAAGCCTTGCTATAGGTAATAATTTGTTTGTAGCTTTAAAACATCAGGGGAGATGTTTTCTGGAGAGGGGAAGTGCACAGCTTCCAAGGAACTAAAACAAATAGGTGTTTAAAAAAAAGAAAAAAAAAGAGACTCAAAGCAAAAAGATTACCTACAACACCCTTCTCCAACCTGGTGCCCTCTAGATGTGTTTGACTACTACTTCCATCATTCCCAGCCCAACACTTCTGAAGGGGCCCAGGTTGAGAAGGTAGCATTACATGATGAGAAAGTGCTGTGGAGGGAAACAGGGTAGTGTGTTGGTATTTATTTATTTTTATCTGTTTTAAAACACTTACAGAATGCTCTGTGCTTGAGTGCTATAGCAGGGTGAACTAATGTTCTACAAATGTATTAAGAAGAAAGCAGATTTTTAAAACAAAGATATACAAAAATGGGACAGATTTAGTCTTAGCTTGTGTTACTCATTACAGTAATGTCACAGGTGCCGTCCAATCAAAGGCTATGGTGCTTGTACAATCAGAGTTGAAGCAACACTCACACTGACAAAAAGATGCTCTCAAATGGGGGCAGGAAGGGGGAAGTGACATTTTTTCTGGGATAAAACATTGTGGTTTCCATGGTGGGAAAATGTGGTTTCGTCCAAACAGAAACACTACCTTGTGAAAAAGTATCTGGGTTCCATGCAACAGCTGAGCAGCAAGTGCGCATTTTACACACACACACACACACACACACACACACATCATCTGCAATGGCTCAAACTTGTGGTGGTACGCAAGCACCTTCGTAACTGAAACCGTCTTCTGTGCCCCACAGTAGTTTAACTAATGTTAATCACTGCTATGGTTCTTGGTCATAGAAACAGATCACAAACAGAATGCCAACACTATTTCACATGTGTCAAAAATAGTTTTGAATATATGTATATTTCTGTATGGATGGCATCTGAAAAAGAATTTTTGGACACTCCTTTTGCTGGGATTTTCAACATGCTTATAGCTGTGCAAGCTCAACATACGTAGATTTTCAGAACAGAGAGATAAATAGGTGTTACACAAAGACAGAGGCCTAATTTCTAAACAGGGTGTGAGCTCCTTTGTTGAGATATCATCACGGACATTTGGGAGTGGTGCCTTGGGAATTACATGAGGAATATGTCTCTACTTGTCTCAATTTCTGTGGCCTCAGGAATGAGAGGAAGCCATAGGACAAATGGAGAACCTGAATTGATGCCATCCATAATTAGATATCTGATGAAAAAGAAAAGTGATTCCATTGCTATGTTAAGCTAAGTGTTAATAGTTCCTAATCATGCAAAATATGACAGTGTGTTGTGTTCCACCTATTAAATGGATATACTTTTAAAATAGGAATTCATTATGAAATGGAGGTGGCATTGAAGTTTCTATCCTGGAATGCTATCCTATGTAATGCTATGAATTATGTACCTGAGCAGGAATCTCAGGTTTTATCATTTTGAAGCTTTAGGATGCATACTTATTACAAGTTTAAATGTCTGCATCTGTATTTCTAATATTCCTATATAGGGCCATTTTACCGGGGAGACACATTTGCAGTGTGTTCACTATAGGCCCATACTCTAAACCACAGTAATACCTGAAGAAGAGATGTGCTTCTGTAAATACAGTGGACATATGCCAGGTGCCAGGTGCCATGATTGGCCATAGCTTGATGGTGCCTGCCAATCTCTCCGTTTGCCAGTGAATGTCCCATTAAACACAACGGTGTTCCTTGAATGAACAGCTTTGGAAGCACGTCTCTCATGCAAATTGCGAGCTGTCCTGACACAGTCTTGAGTGAGGTGCTAATTTCTTAGGACCTTATTTTTTTTCCAAGTAGTAACACATATTTTGTCACCAGATTTCCCTGACCTCCAGAAGTCCTGCCGTTATAATTTGAAATGTGCAGAAATAGTTATTAGTTATGAGCAACACTTTCCCCTTCCCTTCACACCATTTTCAGGCACTTAAAAGACTTCTGGCCCAATGAGGCTGAAATTCTCCATCTCACACCTGCTTTTCAGTGTTTTGGTTTTTATTTTTACCTTCAGGTGCGAATGACACAATAAGCCACGCTGCGTAGCAAGCTACGCAGGGTGGCATATAAGCCACCCTACCCCTAATGCGCCTGACAGACGATGGGGCACATCATGGGTAGGGTGCCCCCTCCCTCCCCCCTTGGTCCTCCTGCAAGTATCCCAGGGAACACTGCAGGAGCACCAAGGCTTCCCTCCCTCCCTCCCTGCTGCCGCGAGCCCTTTCAGGCTTGCCGCAGCTTTCCCCCCCCCTTTTACCTTTTCCCCCTGCAGAGATCACAAAAGGCGACTGTGAAACTGCCTTTTGTGAACCCCATTTTGGCAGCCACAAGCAGTCCCTCCAAGGTGCCCTAGTGGCACCTTGGAGGGGCTGCCCATGGCTCTCCAGCATATTTTTTAAAAATTTGCTCACAGAGATGTGTGCAAAAAAAATATTTATTTTTATTTTTTTGCACACAAATTGGGAGCCCCATGGCAAGAAGAGCAAAGTACCCTTGCCACTCTTGCCATGGGGCTTCTGGGTGTGCACCAATGCCAGCTGCCCCCAAAGTGCCAAAGTGGCACTTGGTGGCAGCTGTCACTGGCTTCTCCCCATCTCCGCCGCCGCCGTGAGCCATTTCAGGCTCACCACTGCTTGGCTTTCTGTTTTAAACTTTTGTGCCAAAAAGCACTTCAGCTTTATTATTATTATTATTATTTTTAACTTCAAACCTTCGTAGTTGCGCAAGTGTGGGGATTTGAAGCCTTGGCTGGGGCAATGTCCAGGGGGGTGCCTGCTGCCAAGGTAATTTTAAAATGCCTGTATAGGCAGTTTTTACTTTAGTTGGTTTGCCATGTTAATGTAAAACCTACATTGGCAAGAACACTCCTTTGCATCACACATGCCTCTCTTCTGCTTTCTCTTCCTTACTCATGACGATTAGACATTACGTAAGTAGCAAGAAAGAGGCTCAAAGGTAATTTAATACTATAATACTATCCCACTTATTGCAGGGTAACCTTATTGAACTCAGTGGGATTTACAGCCTGATCCTATCCAGTTACTCTGAAATAGGTCCCAGTGTATTCAATGAGTACTGCAAAGTAAATGTACTTAGCCACACAACTAAGGGCTCAATCAGACAGCAGCCTTCTTGTGGGCGCAAGTTGTTGAGTTCCGGTTTTTTTAATGCAGAGCTTTACGAATTCTTTCCACACTACAGCATCTTCCCGGTATTTTTTGTTAATTTATTCTGACATCTAGTGTGATCTCCTGCCCACATTTGTGGGCAGAGCATATTAGGATGCAACAATACCTGCCTGTAATCCCTCCCCTTCACCACCAATTTCTTCATCCAAATTCTGTTCTTTTGGGCATTCACACAGATGAGTTGTATCCAGCGGCACACATACCTTCTTCCCCCCAAAACCTTTTTTAAAGTTGGAAGTGCACTGGAGTATCACGTTGGAAGTCCCCCTTCTTCTTGAGTGAAAGCGCATTTGGGGAGTACACTGGTTTACTGAAATGGAGCTGCATTCCTTACTCCTCTTGCTGAAATTGTATCTCAAACTTCTCATGTCTGCTTTTGATGTTATGGCTCTGCAGTGTAGTGTTTTGGCTGAACATGAGAAGGAGGAGCTCCATCCTGTTGACGGTGACGCGCCATCCCTGTCTGTACACAAGCTTTTCAGTAGTCATAGGTGTCCATTGATCCGCAGTAGGCGTTCCAGGAGATGACCAACAAATGCTATTAGTGCTAATTCTGCTGCCATCATAGCCATACCGACCTGGGCCCACTGCCAGGTCGGTGGTTGGTTTTCCCTAAAAGTAGCCATTGGTGGCATAGAGATGTTCTCGGATTTTGAGGTGATGACTGGTGGCTAGCTGAATCCTGCATGACCAAGGCAACCCTCTTTGAGATTGCAGATCTACTCCATTCACAACTACAGAGGCAGAGAATTATTATGTGTGAGCCCATCTCCATTGAGGAGCATGTGGTTTTCACAGTAAGGTGGCTGTCCAACTACGCTGGGCAGTGCTAGGTACTGTTCTGGGGCTCAGGCCCATAGGACAAAAAAAAAATGCACAAATTTGTATATGCTAATTTACATATATTCTAGTCTGTGTGTGTGTGTGTGTGTGTGTGTGTGTCTGTAAAGAACCCTGTCTCCTAAGGACACCCCTATTTGTAAAAAGGGATATATGGACGGGGAGAGAAGGGCATTTGATTTCAGGAAAATTCCTCAGGCAGAAAGATTCAAGGGTGGGGGCCAGCAGGAAGGGAAGCACATGTTGGCAAAAAGCCAGCTAGTCCAGGGGGATCAGATGCAACAGAGATCATCAGGGCCCCTGTACGTTTCTTTCAGCAAGTGCCCAAGGACATCAGGGTGGTGGGGCAGATGGCCTCCCAGAGATTTGGGGCTCCAGCCCTAGTGGGCCGCCCCCTAGCACTGCCTCTGCCACTAGGGCAGCTGCTGTGAGGTTGCTACGCAGTTCAGACTGGGGAGGTCCACAGCCAGAGAAATCATGCTCAAGGTCTGCTTTGCTACTGAACATCTCATGCTACGCAAGGTTGTCAGCCTGGGGGTGAGATCAGACCAGGTTCAATTAACCAAAATCAACACCTTACAAACATACACAAAATCAAGGTATCTTAAATGTATGATCAGAACATATCTTTCCTGAAAAATACAGAAAATATTTTCCTGGAAAAGCATTTCCTGCAGAAAAATTAGCCTGCAAACTAATACAGAAGTGGCAGGAGCAATTGCTTTCTAAATAACTTCTGAAATATCAACTCAGTCCTACACACACACACACACACACCTAAAGCTATGAAACCCTAAATCAGCCTTCTCCAACCTGGTGCCCTCCAGATGTTTTGGATGACAACTCCCAGAATTCTGGGGCTATATGGATGTCGATGTTCAAAACATCTGGAGAGCACCAGGCTGGGGAAGGCTGCCCTAAATTATATGATAAAACAACAATGTCATATTTCATTTCAAAAGTTTGGTCCCACTGTGCCTTGATTCCTCTTAGATCACATAAACAGAACTTAAAGTTGGAAGTGAAGGGGTTAGAGAGCCATGTAGAAAATACTTCCATTAAAACGTACTTTCTTTAAAACTAAATGGCCTTATAAAGTCACGGAAAAGAATAAAAATGGTGTGCTACACAGATGGTAGCAGTAAACTGGAGCCCAGTCATAAAGGCTGCAAGAATGCTTCATTCTTGTTTGCTACTTTCCCACCTGCTATTAATGCAAGGAATGCTTTGGTGACTCAGGCATAACAGTCCAGCCACTCCCATTCATTTCCGCAAGGTTTGTGCAAGGAAAGCCTTCCACATATTCAACTGACTCACTTAAGGCCACCCTAAATTATCAGAACTAAGCTATCTTCAAGCAGCACCTTCTTCCAGGTGTGGATAGGATTGCTCCTAAATCCTCCTGTGCGCTGGTGAAGCACAGTGCTATACCAGTGGAAGAAATCTACACTGGCCTAGCAACATCCTTGGATCAGTGGGAACCTACTGTTGACAGAAGCTTTCCGCTGGTGGAATGCCACTAGTACAATAGGCAAAGTGTGGGTGAAATTGTGGCATGTCAAGCAGGAGCAGAGCTTATGAGGAATCCTACTTGAGCACATTTCCACCTCTGACAATAGCATAACATTGGGCTGGTTTGCACGTCAGGACAACCCATGGGTTGTCAGAGATGAGCGGAAGACATTGAGCACACTGCCTCTGGTGTACTCATCATTTCCTGGCAACAAGCCACGGTGGGTTGGTTGTTGTGTGAACAACCCACAGTGAACCCGTTAGATTATCAGGTTCAGCATGGGTTGTTAGCCTCCTCACTTGGTCCTCCTGCAGGAATCCCAGGGAACACCGTGGGAGGACCGAGTTGTTTCTCCACTCCCCGCTGCAGTTGCGACTTGCGAGCTGTTCAGACTCGCCATGGCTTTTTTCCCCTTTAAACGTTTTCCCCTGGAGATTGCAACAGATTCGCAACCCCTGTTATTATGACAGCTATGAACAGTCCCTTCAAAGTGCTGCAGTGGCATGTTGGAGGGGCTGCCCATGGTTGCCAAGCATTCCCCCCCCCCTTTTTTAGCATCCTGAAATTTTCACAAAGATTTGTATGGGGGGGGGGAATTACCCACATTTGCACAATGTGAATGTTCACAGCATAACAGAGAAGACACTAGGGAATATCAATAGATGATTGATTGGCCCTCAGAGCATGTTCCAGGAAGGTCAAGGCAAAGGGTCTGATTTGCCCTTCCAGGCCTTTCTGTTAAACTGAAGCCTGAACAAAATTTACTTCTACAGCAATTGTAGGTTGTTAATTGAAAACGGGAGTGACAAGCACGCCTGAGGCCACACACTTGCTCACTCCTACCAGATTTTGGCAATTCATGGGTTAAATAACCCACAAATTGCTGCTATGTATGAACCTGGTCATTGTGCCAGTGAAAGGGGTGGCAGAGGTTAAAACATTGCAACTGAAATCAGTGGACAGCTCCACACAACTGTCCCCTGAGCTGCAACATAGGATAGGATTCCAACTAACTCTGCAGCCAGTCACGACACTCCATTAGCAGTAAACAAGCCCCAGTAAGGGAACACATCAGGACATACAGTATGAGGCTACATCACTCTGTCCTCATTTCCATATAACAGGGGTGGGCAACTTGTGGCCCTCCATATGTTTTTGCCTACAACTCCCATCATCCTTCACCATCGGCTATGCTGGCTAGGGCTGATGGGAGTTGCAGGCCAAACCATCTGGAAAGCCACATTGCCCACCCCTGCTGTATAACTTAGAACACCCAATAGGAATTTGGTGAAGGGTATACTGGTTAAGGCCACTTTGCACAAACAGCCAGGGTTGACAACAAAGTGGGAAAGGCATATCAATAACACTTGCTAAGTGCTTCTAGATGAAGGGCTCCTAGCGCTACCAATCAAAAGGTATTGTGCAGCAACTCTTCCATGTTTTCCTCCTTAGCAGATTTTTTTCTGGTAAGAAAAAAGATGGAAGAAGTGGTGGGGAAACACAGGAAGGTTACACACTGAAGACAATGTCATCCATACCTGTAAAATTCTGTGAAAGAGGCAGGGCAACTGCACAATAAAAGCCTCCTCTGGAAGCACCCATCTTCTGAGAAGCCTTATGGGTACTCCGCTTTAGGAGCCCCAGAACCCCAACTATATTGCTGCAAGGACCAGGCATCCCACACTGGTACCTAAAGGAAGGGCGGCTCAGATCTTGCACTGGAGTCCTGAACACTCTCCATTCCTCAGCCATAGCATGTGAAGGAGTGCAAAGCACTCAGATCAATGTATTTTTAAAAAATTGTATTTCCAGACTGCCTTTCTGAAGCCAACCAATAGAAAATGTTTATAAAATGTTCAGAAAATTAAAAAAGCTATAATCAAATAAAAACACAGTAAAACGTTAAAAACAACCTTAGAAACCATTAACAACCATTTAAAAAGTCAAGTTAAAAAGATGCGTCTTGACCCTCTTCCTGAACTCAGGGGGAGTGGGGACCAGTCACAGTGCCAAAGGGAGCACATTCCAGAGTTGGGGAGCAACACAGGAGAAAGCCCTGTCAAACACCCATCACCACAGAATGTCAGCCACATGGCAATAACAGAGTGGCTAAACAACCCTCCATTACTACATAGGTTGCAGCCACAACCTTCCACACAGGTGACTCAAGATAAGAATGGGGATTTCAGAAAAGGGGTCGGTGGGGACCTCAGCCTCCCAATGCAGGTAAGCTCTCGTCTCGCCATGTACTGGTGAAGCCAATGGGGGGAGAATAGCCAGTTTTGTATGTGAATAGCAGGCAACTTCGCTCCATTCATTGGTACTGCTGACCAAACCCTCATGACTCATTCTTCCTTACAGGATCAGAGAGCCAGAGGCCCTGGAGGAGAACAAACAGTCACGGGAGACAGAATTCCATTGTAACTCCTTATAAGGGATAGGTTGAATATTGATGCAATGAACACCGTTTATCTCCCCCCTCTGCCTAGATGGATGATGGCTACTAAATGTGACATGGCTCACATGCTCTTATGGGGAAGGCTAGAGAAATAGCCTGAGTTGCAGGAGGAAGCCAGGGAGGAAGACCAAAATCTGAGTTTTTTTTCGCTGATTAGAAGAAAGAGCCTTGGGGCCTCTGAGCATACATGGCTTTGCTTTGGGGAAATCTGCTGCTGCTTCGAAGAGAAGTGCTAATGGTTCTGGTGCTTGCCATCCTGTCTCAATTTGTAAATAAACAGCTCTCACAACAACAACATCATAACTCATCAGAGTTCTTTCCTTAAAAGAAATAAAACCTTGTAGTGGTTTCCCTTGGAACATCTTACCCTGAGGAAAGGAGGGAGCAGCACACAACTATGGTCAATTTGAGCTAGTATGAGTGCACCTTGAGTACGTGCACTTTTAAAATTGTTGATATTAAAGAATAAAAATATAGAAGAAAAATAAATACATAAGCTATCCCTTGACAGGGCCTTACCTTTTGGAACCGGAAAGCCAACATAGTTTCCTTCTCTTATTGATAGCCTGTCAATAATTAAGCGAAGGGCTCATTCACCTTGAGTCACTTCTGCTTTAGTTTCTTGGCAGAGACATTTCCTATTCCTTCCTCTGCTGTACAAATTATATTTGCTTTTGGGTCAACAAATCAGGAAGTCTGATGAGTGCTATTTTTGCACACTTTAGCTCCTTGTTTCCTTTCACCGGGCTCTAGCAGCGCCTCTTCCCAGAATGGTAGCAGTAATTTGTCTTGTCTGCTTCTGCCTGTAGCTCCATGTTTGACCAGTGAGAAAACAGTGACTATTTAGCCTGTAGCCAACAACACTGTTTCCAGCAAATGCTGAGCAATATTGCATTTTAATAACTGGAGGGAAAACCTTTTCAGAAGATCAAATTGTGTTTGAGGTGTGCAAGGAAAAATAATTTTGTTATTCCAATCATTTTCATTACTCAGTTTGTTATTCATTCATTAAAATCACATTCCTTTCATTACTCATTTGATTTGCTGTGTCTATGCCATTTCGGATTTTATGGCTTCATGTCTTATTTTGTATTTAAATTGTTTTTATGCTTATTTATTGTAAACTGCCTGGTGAACTTCATGTTATGGGGCAGCATACAAACATAATGAATGAATGATGAATGTGGTCTGCCTAATCCTGCAACCAGCCTTTGCAAGAAATGAGGCAGAATGCAATTTAAAATTACGTCATCATGCAAAGAAAAATGCAAGAGGCAGAATTAAGGATGGACAAGAAACTGGAAGCCTATATCCTTTCCGAGAGCACCTGAATTTGACAACTAAGGCTGCAATCCTATGTACACTTAGCTGAGAGGAAGTCCCTTTGAACTCAATAGGGCTTACTTTTGAGTAGACATGTACAGGATTGCACTGTTAATATTCTTTTCGGTTTAATTGTATGTACATGTAACATCAATCTGTTGTTGTTTTTAAAGCACATATTTAGAACCTCACAGGGTTGTTGTGAGGATAAAATGGAGAGGATGAGGATTATGTAAGCCGCCTTGGGTTCCTTGCAGGAAAAAAGGTGGGGTATAAATATAATTAATAAATAAATAATAAATAAACTGAAGCTTAGAGCATCTAGCATTTGAACTACATCAACTAACCATACTAGCTGTCAGAACCCCCATAAAATTTTGTGAATGAGGCAGGGCAATGACATGATAAAAGCCTCATCTGGAAGCACCCAATGGAATGTTAGAAACACATCCCTCTTTAGCTGATTACAAAAATGCCTGTTTATTTGCACATGTTCATGAATATACAAATTTAATGCATGCAAATTTAAGCTGATCATTTCCTACCACTAAAGATGAGTAAAAACACACTGATCTGGTTCACAAAAAATGCTAACCCATGGTTTATTTAACCCATGGCTTGTTGAATTCTGGATTGTCGTGATATACAAACCCAGCCGTGCTAACTAACCATGGATTGTTAACCATGAACAACCCCAAACGAGAACACATGGTTTGTTATTGGTTGTGAACTCTGGGTTGTTTAAACCATGGGTTGTCATTACGTGTGAACCCAGAACCATGACTTGTTTCACCAGGCTACAGAGGCAGGCAAGAGTGGTAAAAACACACACAAAGCCACTCTACATGCCAGTACGACAGTGCCATAAAGGCATTTGGGATACAGGGAGGGAATGGGTGACAGTGGAGGGAAACAAATAACCCTGTAATTGAGAAAACAAAGCATGGTTTGTTCAATAGTCTGCAGACAAACCCTGGGTAACACAACAAACCATGGGTTAACTGTGGGTTAAATAAACCATGGGCTCTCTGTCCCTCTTGCACACACACACCTGACTTGTGACCAAAACTCTATTTCAAATGACTACACTGCAGTCGATGTATATCTAACTTCAACCCAGAGTTGGAAGGACTTTTTTTTTTGAGTACTCATTTTCCTTTGATCGCAGGATCAGGGAGTTTCTTCGAGTCTCATCAAGATTCGAATTTTTCGCTATTTTCGGAACCTTCCTCAGTTTCTATTAGTTTAGCAGCTGCTGGGCAACATTCTCTATAAAACATACTAACAGTCATTTGGCGCTGGTTTGAGAGTCTGCTGAATGTTCACATCTGGATACTGTTTTGACATGCAGCCAGTATTTCCACATGGAAAACAACCATGAACGTTATTAGCATGGGATTTCATGGGACTAAATAAAGCAATCTTCTCAACACAAAAGGCTTCCTCTCTGTCAAAGTTTAACTGTTAACACTGAAGTAGTTAAGAGTTTCTTTTAAAAGTGTGGCAAGATGCCTAATATTTTCTATTTTAAGCAATCTATATATAATACAGTGGCTCCCAAGGGCTTTTGGTGATTGTGAATGAACAGCTGGCCAAAACCCTTCAAAATATCATTCATAATAGGATTATTTTGGAGTTTTGTTTTGTTTAGCAATACCAAGTTTACTGGTAGTATTAATTCCTTCCTATTGAGGGTGTTTACCTGACCAATTAACACAGCAGTTTATTGAGGGCAATAATAAGAGAAGTTGTTGATGAAGTTGCTGCAGTTTTGTATATCTTGGTCCTCAGAAGATATGAACACCCAACTATGGAAGTCCTTGTGGGGAAGGTGAGAGGATAATGCTCAGAAAACATTCTCTCTGCCAAGGCTACTTGCCTTCTGCAACTATTGTAACTGAACCTCCGTCGAGGAATACAGTTACCGGTAATACATAATGAGAGCAATCCTATTCCCCCGACATGGCATCTGAAGGGCCATAGGATGAAGCGAGTTACCTCTTCCAAGGCTGTAGACAGAGCTACAACCTCAGAGGAGATCTCCTCCAGCAGTGGCTCCCCCACCCAATAGTGGGATTCTGACCTCAGGAGGGGAAGAAATGGGTATTGGGGGCAGTCCAGTGCATGGGGAGGGGAGAGGCCATGGATCCGCTAGATTCAAAGGCCTCTCAGCTCCCATCTAACAAGTTAGGTGGGCTCAGAAGCCCAAAATACTACAAAGGAGGGTGGAGAGGCAAAAATAGCTTCTGTTCAGCAAGAGCCTATCAGGGCTTAGGATGGACAGAGGGCTCTGAGATCTAAGCCCTCTGTCCTTTTTTCAGCTTAAATACCCCTAGGATTGTGCCCTAAATAAATATCTCCACTGTATTCTTTATCCTCAGCAGTGTTGTGAGCAGGAAGAGAGGAAGAAAAACAATTGCTTGTCACCTTACCTTACCTCACTATCTCAGGCCTTGGCCCTACAAGGTATGGTGTACCTCAACTCATCTGTTCTTGTCTCACAGTAGAAAGTGCTGAATTTCTGAAGCCATTCTTATGTACAAACAGAAGTTATAGCACTGTTGGAATACTATTGGTGTTAACAACACATGCTGAGATTGTATACATCTAAGGCTTGTTGATATTTGTCACATCTTCATTACAATGGCAGCAAGAGAGTCAGAAAAAGATATATACGGTATGTATTGCTCCATAGCATTTGATGCATCTAATACAGCTGCAGTCATTCCTGAACTTCGGCTCCACATTCATCGGCTTGCAATCCACCAGATGACACCTTCGAAAGGCACAACCATCCATCTGAATAGTTTACTGGGTAATAAGGAAAGATACATGGAAACTTGTAATAAAGGAAACTGTTAAGGAGACAGTTAATTGCATAAACATCCTGTGAACACCACTGAATATAAGAAACTGCCTCAGGATAAGAATTAAAAACAGGCCATTCAGCTCAGGACTATCCACCCAGATTAGTGTGGTTATTTATTATTTTAGTTATTAAATGTATTAAAACTACCTGAAGTGAGGTACAATTTATACAAACTCAACCAGCTAAAAAGAATAAAACTGTGTGTGTGTGTATCTCTCTCTCTCTCTATCTACCGGTATATATATATATCTCCCCAGCAAAATAAAAATACTTCCATTGACATCAATCTTGGTGGAGGAATTAACAGTCTAGCGTTTTTCTCTCAGTCAACCCCATAGTTTTAGGCCAACCTTCTCCAACCTGGTGCCCTCCAGATGTTTGGACTACACCTTCAACACATCCTGCTAGGGGATGATGGGAGTTATAGTCCAACACCTTTGGAGGGCATCAGGTTGGGGAAGGCTGTTTTACACCATGATGTTATTTTCCTCCTTTCAGTTCTGGATGTGTGCAGTGTCCCTGAGTATGACTCACTGAGCAGTGGGGACAATCTGATGTACTGTTAAATAGAAATAATTTGGTTTTACTGTTGTGAGAAGTTCAGCACCATCTCTGCAGAGCTGATCGTAAAAGTAATCATTGCGTTGTGGAAAACGGGGGCAGGGTGACAACAACCCTTGGAATAATAATGCGGAAGAAAGAAAATGCTTCAGCTTTGGGCTTGAGATTCCCAATTTATTTGGATGCTAATCAGTCATCAATATGGAGCTCATTACATCAGCCCACACCACCAGCAGTGATCAATATGTAGCAGCAGCAGTGGCAGCAACACAAGTCCATTTCACTAAGAGCAAAAATAAACTGCTGCCAAAAAAAAAGCACTCACAAGTAACATCCAATCCATTTTGCTACCTCTGTCCCTGTATCTATTCTCCAGCAGTGTGAATTCATTAATACCTATACTTGTCTTGAGCCCTAACAACCACTGCTTTAGAAGAGTGAGAATCCTCTTCTCTCTGACATATGCAGCTTGTTTCAATAATACACATTACATGATCTATGCATTTCTGAGTGTGTGTGTTTTAAGATTGTGTGTGTGTGTGTGTGTGATCTGGATTGGTGTGCGTGGTCCTAATGCAGACAAAACACACATACACAAATACAAAGATGTACCATATTTAACACCGTCTGTAGTTTGGCTGATAGTACACAAGATATCAGAAGAGAACCAGACCCACAACTTTTCCTTATCAAGCAAACCTATTCCCACCAAAAGCCAAACTCCATCAATATCACATGCCAGAGAAGGGCAGAGCAAAGAGCCTCTTCCATCAGGACTGCAGTGGAGGCTGGTGGCTCCAAGGTCACTGGGGTGGCATATCCACTCTGGGTTTTAGGATGAACTTTAAAGCAGCTATCCATGGTGCTGAACCCCAAGCCAAAATAGGATGCTAATTTGGTGCTGAACCCCATGACCCCCAGATAGGTTCAGCACCATGGATAGCTCCTTACAAGTTCAGACTGAAACCAGAGTGGATACACTGCCACCACTGACACTGGAGCCACCACCCTCAATTTCCTAACAGTGCCAGGAGCACCTTGAAGCAGCCGTTCCCTGCTTGCCCCTCACCTTACCTGGTTCAGTTGGGAGCTGCCAGGAGCTGTGTGAGTGAATGTTATGAAGAGGGGTGGGGTTGCCGAAAAAATTTGCACACATTTGGGGCACTTTTTTTTTTTTTAAAGGGGTGATGAACCAGTGGCAGCCCCTCCAGTGTGCCGCTTGGGCACTTTGAAGGGGCTGTCACTTCCTGTCAAATCGGAGATCACTTTTGCTAACTCCGAAAAAGGGGAAAAAATGAGTAAAAGGGGCAAGAAAGTGCAAAAGGGCCCACATTTGTGGCAGGGAGAGCAGACAAGATGGGTCCAGCTGTGGGGGGCCCTGGAATAGCTGTGGAAGGAGTGGGGGGAAGCAGGGGACAACCAACACTGACCCCAATTGTTTGTTGGGTGCACTGTGGGTTGTTTCACAAACAACCCACCCTGCGTAGCTTATTCGCAGGGCGGGTTGTCATGACATGCGGACATGACCAATGGATCTTGTGACAACCAATAGAACCATGTGGTATTGGTTCAAGTTCACAACTCTGAATAAACTACTTCACTAAAACACTTTGGTATATGACTGCATAAACAAGAGATCAGTGAGAGCATCTCTGCCATCTTCAAAAGGGGGGGAAATCTCATACTTTTTATCTTGGAACACTCTGATAGGTGGTTAAAGGAACTCAGCCTGCATCCACCCAAAGTAACTTGTAAAGTGCTTTCCCCCCACCTTCTATGAACTTACATTATGTTCTGAGTCATATGTGCAAATAGCCTGATGGTAACCATGGCTACTTGGAAACAGATTTCATTATGTTAAGCAGTGCTTTTTTCCTGGAGAAAAAGGTACCGGAACTCTTGGATTATGTTTCCTCGGGAGTAGATGGCGATTAAATTGTAATGAAATTAATAGAATAAAAGGTGCTGGAACTTAGTTCTGGTGAGTTCCACCAGAAAAAAAGCCCTGATGTTAAGTAAGATTTACTTGGAAGTAGCTATAGTGAGGATGAGAGCCTCTGACAGATGGAAGTTCTTTTGGATGAATAAAATCTATTGACTGAACATTTTGCACAGTAGTTAGTGGGGTACGCCTCATCCCCTCTGCCACTATTGTTTCCCCCCTTTGTCTATGTGTAATTTAAAGCAGTTCTGTGAAACAGGGAAGAAGAGCCCACTATATCAGTGGCCAAGAAGAAAGGATTAATAAACCACTGAGTCCTTCCGTAGTAAAGGGGGCTGTCAGATAAAATAGAGCCTCTAGAAACATTCCAGTTCCACTACCCTGATAAGGTAGTAGATTATAAAGCTTGATCACATGTTAACATGAAATAAACATACACAAAGCTCGGAGTATCCAAGTCAAGGGTTGGGTTCAACTTTTAGGAAATGTCTAATCTCCAATATGTTCCAAGTGGTCACATTTATTTGCCTTATCCTGGTTGTAATGGAACCCTGCCTGTGTCCAGTTCTCACTGCAAAATGCCCTCTCCAAAGGGGAAACCCCCTTGAAAAGCAATTGGATGGGGTGGGTGCGTTAGGAGGAGAAACATTATCTGTGTGTGTAAACGTTAAGCAACTGCTTCTGCCTGCCAAATCTTGCCTGCAAGGGCTGCTCCAACCCCGGATTAGTATTATGAGGAAAACATGGGGTTCGTATTCATGTTTCCCTCATAACATCAGGCCTGGTGGCCCTAAGACTAATGCACTTACCTTACTAGGGAGTAAACTCCATGGAAACCAGGGGGAATTCTGAGAACAGCTCAGGATCAGTTATAGCTAGCCATACCAAATTGTACTGTGCAGCTCTCTGAGCCAGCATTTGGAAAATGTGTAATTTCATTTGGCAAATGTGTAATGGCAGCCTCGTCCACATTTAAATCATTAGAAAAATGAGTAATTGTTAATCAATGGCTGCATATGTAACAGCATACACCTAACCTTAGACTGAGGGCCAAACCAAACGTTCTGTCTAGCGCACAGAGCCATGCATGCTACTTTTTATTACCTCCATGTAAGGGTGTGTAGCCCCAATTTGGATTGGGACCGTGATGCTCTGGTGTGTGTGTGTGTGTTAAACCTCCCCCCCCACATTTTTTCCCATGAAATTACATCACCACCCCGGGGTGGGGGGAGGGAAGAAAAAAGGCAATCCTATGCAAGTAGGTCCTATTGAGTTCAAAGGTGCTTACATCCAGGTATGTGGTTATTTTATTGCAGCCAGTGTTACCTAATCAATTTCCTCCCACTTGATGAATAAAGAGACCAAAATGATATATTTCTCTCTCTCCCATTTTCACCCTTATTCAAAGAGTAATTCAATTTCTTCTAAACCCAGTCATTACATTAATAAATGAATACAATTAATTTCATATTTTTTTAATGCCCTGAATGTCTCATTCTGGTCAGGAACATTTTCTAGCCCTAGGCCAACTGCTCCAAGAGGGAGCAAACGAATAGCTTTTTTGCCTCCTGAACCAATAAATACTGGAATAATCAGCAGATTGGGAAATGGTAGCAACACTTTATTACTGCCCAAGTACAAGAGCCTGGTGGGGCAGACTGGGGGCTGGGCCCCCCTAGATAGCATGGTCAGTTCCATATCAATGCCTACATCTGCATTTCAGAGATAGGCCACCCATGAATATCTGACCTCTTTTTCCCCCCCATTGATTTTTTATTGTGAGTTTCAATAAATCAAAACAAAATAAAATAAACAACATAAAAAATAAAATAAGATGAAGTATTCTTGTTCTCTTATATAAGATCTGAACAGATCAGTTACGATAGTTACATATGCAATGTATACCCCTATATATTTTATATAAAGCAAGATATACTACTATCCATAGGCATAGTTATACATAGACTTCAATAAAGGCAGACTAAATATCCTTATATTTATCCATTCCTAGATTATGCCTAAAGACCACCCCTTCAAAAATTGAAAGCATCATTAAGTCCTAAACCCATTGTGTTATCGAAGGTGGTCGTTTGTCCTTCCAGTGTTGTAATATTAGCCTTTTAGCTGTCAAAAGGGCACAGAGAACATTGACCTTGCATTAAGTTACAAGAAGCTGGTAGACAGTTAAGAAGAACATGCAGATTGGTAAATATTGACGAGCTTTCCATCACAAAGTTTATCACTATTATTACCTCCTCCCCAAAAGAGGCAGTCATTGGGCACTGCTATAACATATGGGTAAGAGAAGCATTAGCTGTATAACACCTCCAACAGTTAGATGATTTAGACAAACCCTTATTAAAAAGACGTTGTGTCATCCAATATACTCACAATCCACAAACATACTCAGGAGATTGATGAAGCTGTTTCTCTCGAACAATATTAGAAAATAATCACCCTTGAAAAAGGCTTAGGCCGAAACACATCGGGCACAAATAAAAATACACAAAGATCTCTATTGGCACTTGGAATTTTTTCTCTCTTTTGTCTTTGATCCAATATACACGGAACATAAGTTTTTGCTGAATTAGATGTAACCTAAGATCTGTTAACCATTCTGAGTCAGATGCCAATGCAGCAATCCAATGACTGGGCAAGCTAGGACAATCCAATTAGCTATTCCATTCTTGCTTAAGACCCTGTGTATCAAATTTATTCACCAATAATAGATATTTATAAACCTGGATCTTGGGTCAATATAACTGCTCAGCCTCAATCAATGCTTCCAATAGCAAAGAGGACTCTGAAAATTTAAAAGCAGCAGGGCCAAACCTAGATTCTAGCAAATGTTCAATTGTATGTATTGCCATTCAGCCATGGCTGACAAATCATATTTAGCACGCAAAGCAGAGGATGGCAGAAAATTATCATTGGCACCCACTAGCTGATCCAAAGTAAAAATCAGTTTATCCATCCAAGTCTGCCAGACAAACATTTTTTAACCAGTTTTTAAATCTGGGTCTCCTCATAGAATTAATTGATATGATACTATGTGCCACACATCTCTTACCGCTGTAACTGTGGGAGGTACCCTATCTGTTTTAGTATATCGAGAGCCCAATGCATTCCATTTGGGGAGAGTATCCAAACATGAAGATTCCTAAATTGACCAGGGGGGAAAGTCTAATCTGAGCAGAAAAGACAAAAATTTAGTACAAGTCAACAAATAAGACCAATGATATAAAGCAAGTTCAGGGAAGCCAAATCCACCCTCTTTGATTGGATGCTGCATCCTTTTCAAACATAGTCGTGGCACAATGGAATCCCATAAGAATTTACAAAACAGACCATTAAGTTTTTGGAAATACTTGCCAGGTATAGAGATACCATGTAAAACATAAATAATTTGAGGTATTACATTCATCTTAAGTGTGTTTACCCTACCCCATAAGCTCAACTTTAAAGACCTATCAATATCTTTAAATCTATCAATATCCCGTAAGATCTCATTAGTCAGCTTATTCAAATTTAGCTTAATCATTTGAGATATATCTCTAGGGATGAGTATTCCCAAATAAGTAATGAAATCTGGGCAGGATCTGAACTGCCAGTTAGCTAGTATACTATGGGATATAGTATCTTCAATGGACATCAATTCAGAGTTTGACCAGTTAATTGAATAGCCCGACAAGTAACCAAAAGTATTAATTGTCTGCATCAAGGCTAGAACAGACTGGAGTTTCAAAGTAAACAATAAAAGGCCATCAGCATAAAGAATAAGTTTTAATTCTGAACAATTATGCACAAATCCATGAATATTAGCGTTCTGTTGAACAGCACATGCCAGGGGTTCCAAACATAGATCAAATATCAGTGGGGAAAGTGGGCATCCCTGTCTGGTACCTCTCCCAAGTAAAAAAAAATCAGGTAAGAAGCCATTGCCCCTAACTCTCACTCTTGGAGTTGAAATTCAAAATTTTAACCCATTTCAAAAATTCTGCAGGAAAACCAACATTTCTCAACATAACTAAAATAAATTTCCAATAAATTTTGTCAAAGGCCTTCTCTGTATCCAGAGAAACAATGACAGCTGCATCTGTTCTGTTTGTATTTAGTGCAGCAGGTTGACAATCAATCTAAGATTATCTGCCCCCTGACTATTTTTAATAAGCCCGACCTATTCTGGTTGGACTAATGCTATAATAGCTTGTTGCAATCTATAGGCCAAAATTGAAGTTAATATTTTAATATCAACATTAATTAATGAAATAGATCAATAATTAGCACAATAGGTGTGATCCTTATCAGGCTTAGGAACCACAGTAATGTACACATCATTGAGTTCTGACAAAATAAAAAGATAAAGATAAAGTTATGCAAACAATAAATCTTTCGTACTAAAAAGCTGGAAAATGTTTTATAGCACTCAATTGGAAATCAGGTGATTTCCCAGTTTTCATATTAGTTATTGCTTTTAATTTCCTCAAAACGCAAAGGTGCCAAAAGAGATTGCCTTTGCGAGGAGTCTAGGCAGGGAAGATTGACATGAGAGAAAAAAGCATCCATATCCTACTCTGATATTTCACTACCTCTACTATACAATTCTGAATAGAATTTTAAAAATTGTGAGTTTATGTCTTCAGGAGAAGTGTGTATGTTGCCACTCTCATCTTTAATAGCCGAAAAAAATATTTCAATATTTTTGTTGTTTGAGCCGGTGAGCCAAAATCTTACTAGGGCATTCAACATTTTCCCAATATGCCCATCTTAAACAGGTTAGCGCAAATTCCACCTCCATAGAGTTGTGCAGTTGGAGAAATGGCAAAGATTTTTCAACTTTTCACTTATCTGAATATCTGACCTCTGATGCATACATTAGGAGAAGGCTATGAGTATGCCTATGTACACCAGTTGTTGGGGAACACAGGCAGGAGAGTGCTGTAACACTCATGACCTGATTGTGGGTTTCCCGTGGGCAGCTGGTTGGCCACAGTGTGAGCAGAATGCTGGACTAGATGGACCCTTGGTCTGATCCAGCATGGCTCTTATGTTCTTAGTTTTTAAAGATGTTGTTGTTGTAGTTTTATTTACATTCCTGCAAAGGATATTCAGCAGAAAGGCATTTTCTACCTCAATATTTCTGAGAAAGCTACTTCTTCAAATGATAAGAGATTCTACATAATTTCCCATGAAAAAAATGTGACAAAGAGAAGCTGCTTTCTGGGGGAGAAGAGAGAAATGAGTTGTCACCAAAATATACAGTGACTGGTCATAGGGTGGTCACTTTCCCCCCTAGGCAGGATTCTTGCACATTTAAAACCTCTGTGTCAGGCAGATTACACAGAGATTACCTTTAATTTCTACCCCTTGAGTTTCTAACAGCTCTGAACAACAGGCCTAGCAGATGGGGGCGGTTGCCAAATGGCAGAATCCAACTTGACACTACCGCTAACATAAATGACGTTGCACTAGTGTGAACAACCTCTAGCATGATGCCAACCGTGCTTGCTGGCATGTCAGGTTTCCCAGAAAACCTGTCTCACCAGCAAGCACTATTGCCCTTGTGCTAGAGGCTGTTTATGCTAGTGCAATGTAACTTACATTAGTAGTAGTGTCAAGTTGGATACTGCCCAATGTCTCCTGGCAAGAAGGGTACCTCCCTGATGCTTTGAAGGAGGCAGTGGTGAGATCTCAGCTCCAAAAGCCACCATTGGTACCCCACTGACTTCAGCAGTTATGAGCTCCATTTTTAGGCAAGGGGAACAACAAGCAGGTGGTAGCCAGGCAAATTCAGGTGATCTTGGATAAAGCTGACTTATCTGCATGCATATCATTCTGATTCTCAGCTTGGTTTCAGAACAGATTTTACAAGGATCTTGTCCATGGGTAAGTGCACTGCCGAATAGAATAATGTAGCAGTATAGAAAGGCCATAGCTTAAGTGACAGGGCACATGCTTTGCCCTCAGAAGGTCCCAGGTTCAGTGCTCGGCATCTCCAGGTAGGGCTGGCTAAGAAGCCTAAAAATTTGGGAGACCTGCTGTCAGTCAGTGTCGACAATACTGGGCCAGATGGACCAGTGGTCTGACTCAGTATAAGGCAGCATTCTATGTTCCTAAGTGCAGCTTGGAGCTTGTGTTTTAATTTCACTTCCAGCTGATTGCGGAAAAGCAATGCACGACTAAGGGCTCCAGCGTGGAAGCCATCTGAAGTTCCAACAAAAATTACACTGTGGCCATCCTCCAAGAGCATCCTTTATTTATAATCGCCATCCCTATCGAACATTTGTCTTGCAACACATCATCGTGTAAGCGGTGCTGTACAAACCCTGAAAGTCACACAGTTCTCTGCTTAGGAGGCTGGCAGTGTCTGCACGACTCGCCCGCTTTCTCTGCAGTATTCCAGCGTCTGCAGCCTTATCTCAGGCTCGCATTCCTCCCACTAAGACTTCTTTCCTGTGGTAGCCGCTGAAACCCAAAACCCACAGCTCGCTCGCCCTTTCCTGACGCTCTTCCTCCCTCCCTCATACCCGCCCTGCAGCCACCGCAGCAGCACGAGACTCCCCCTGGCCTCGCTTCCGCACTGTCTCGTGCCTCGCCCAGCCCAGACTTCCAGGGTTGTCTATGCGCGAGAGAAAGAGACGGGCGAGGAAAGAGGAAGGCGGGGCGGGGGGGTTGTAGCAGCATCACCATGGCGACAGTGACGTTAGCTCACCCTGGATCTAATTGGAGGAAACCCCGTGGCCCCAGCTGCAGCAGCCCACGGGCCAACCGAGCTTGTGCCCGGACTCGGCCCACCTCCGCGGCAGCGCGCAGAATCGGAATTGGTCACAGAAAGTGAGAAGGCGGAGCCGCGGCTCGGATAGCGCTCAGCGATAGGCTAAGCCGCGGGAGCGCGGTCCTAGCTGCAAAGAGGCTTGCTTTGTGCCAACGCCCTTTAGCAACGCTGTTCCTCTCGCTTGAGACGGGAGCGGCTTTTTCTTTCTCCCCCCTCTTCCTCCTCCTCCTCCTCCTCCTCCCCACCTTCTTGATCCAGCCCCGGAGCGGAGCGAGCGCAGTCGACTCAGCAGGCGCCCGCCGGCCCGGCCTAGCGCCTCAGCAGACCCAGGTGAGAGCGAAGGTGGCCTTGGGGAGGCGAAAGGAGAGGGCGCGTCCCCGCCTCGGGTGCCTTTCCTCCCTCCCTGGCTAAGCTCTGCCGCGTCGTCCATTTTGTGGAGGCGGCGCGGAGCTGGGAGTCCCCCGCCGGGGAGGGGAAGAGAAAGAAGGAGGGAGTGAGCCGCTGCCGCCATTTCGTACCGGCCTCTATAGCTGCTGAGGCATTTCCTAGGGACCGCGGGAAAGGAAAGTCGGAGGAATGGGGCGGCTGATCGTTTCCGTTCGTGCTCGCCGCGTCTGTCTCTGACTTGGTCCCTCCTCCGGGGACAAAGGCAGCTCCGTCCTGGGCGTGGAGTCGCCGCGGCTTTCCCTTGGCTCTGTGGGAGGTGCCAAGGAAAAAAAAGGGGGCATCCGATCTTTCCTTCCTTCCCTCGCCTCTCTCTCCACCCCCGTTTTTACCGCCTTTTCCTGCCACTCTCCCGGGAAAACGGGCGCCTTCTCTTATCTCTGCTTCCCTTCCCTTCTGCGGACAAAGATCCGACACCTTTTGCGCACCGTCCTGCTCCTCCTGGGCCAAGTAAGGAGCGCTGCGTGCTTGACTTCCTCTACGCGCCTTCTTCTCCCTCCCCAGTCCGCCTACGAGGCACTGCACATTCTGTCCTTCGCCCGAGAGAGTGAAAGTGTTACCCGCCCTCTTCCCTCCGCGCGGCCACTTGCCCCTGTTCTCGCTTTTGCTGCTGGCTGGGGCTCTTCTTCTCAGCCCCCTACCCTGCGCGTCTTTGCCCCCCTTCCACACCTCCAGGTACTGGGTTATTTATCACACCTTTTTAATTCTTCTATAATCATGCTTTCTTACAAGGCAAGGTTGGATTTTTATTTTTGCAAATATGTTCGGCTTTAAAAAGTTAAGATTGGTCAAGGGGATTTTCTCTTTCTTGGGCCTTTTTGAGCCGTACCTGCTGTCCAACTAAGCAGTCGTTTACCTGGGATCTGTATACTGCACTATTTCTGACCACCATTTCTAAAGGCCTGGAGTCCCATCCACAAGGCTTTCATGACCTGCTTGGGCTTCCTAATTTACCTGTTTTGGAGATCAGCGTTTGTTCTGCTCTGGTCTCTAGACTGGCAGTATTAATTTCTTTTTGTAGACAGAAGCATTTTTTTTCTTTTGCCAGCCTCCTGACTGGCTGTTTGAATTAGGGCCTTCAGTGACTGGTTTCTCAATACCCTTCATTAAGTCTCTGTCTCTCTTGCTGATCCAACTTCCTATATTCATAGTACCTCCTACAGCTCATAGCTCTTGATTCCTTAAAATGAGTGTAGGTTTCAGAATGTCTCTCTGTTGTTGCAGGTTTTGAGGTGCCTTCTTTTTACTGTGTAAAAGACCCTTCTCTTCCTACTAAATCAGTTGCCTTGCTGCTTGTACCACTGCTGGCCAACATGGAAAAGACCGAGATGATCCAGAAAGCCAAGCTGGCTGAGCAAGCTGAGCGCTACGATGATATGGCTACCTGCATGAAGGCAGTGACAGAGCAAGGTGCTGAATTATCCAATGAAGAACGCAACCTTCTCTCCGTGGCGTACAAGAATGTTGTGGGGGGGCGACGCTCTGCTTGGCGGGTGATCTCTAGCATTGAGCAGAAAACTGACGGCAATGACAAGAAGATGCAGCTTGTCAAGGACTACCGAGAGAAAGTGGAGTCTGAGCTTAAGTCCATCTGCACTACCGTTTTGGTGAGTTCGCTAGGCACATTCTGGCTTCAACTTATTGTATATGGATAATCTATCATTGGGATAAAGGTTAAGGCCTAGGGGAGGGCTGAACTGCATTCTGAGATGTTGGTATAAATACTAATAATGGTCTGAAACATTTGATGAATAAAGTTGATACAAAATGGGCTTACAGTAGTTATTAGGGGGCAGTTTAAGACTGACAAGATTATTGTAGAAAATGTAACAATGGGGGTTGAACTAAAAGGTATTCCTTTACTAAGGCTACATATAAACTATTCTGTGGCCATAACTGTTGCTTTGCTTTTTAATGTATAGAAGATGCTAGTCTATGCTTTATTTTAAATCCAGTGAGTAGGAAAAAGTTCATAGAACTTATTTGGGATAAACTTCTACCTCTAGTTTTGCTCTTGTCTCTTACTACTATTTTGAGTTCTGGCACTGACTTTAATATCACCTACTGGAAGTGATGATGAACTGCCAGGAGTAATAGTAGCAGGAGGTGAGGTTGAAGAAAACGCTCCAACTGCCTACTGTCTAAATCTGTTCAGAGCTGTAGGCAGTGCTCAGCAGCTAATCATAGGCTGTCTTCTTTGGGGGTGGGTGTTTAAATTAGTTTTCCTAACAAATTATGGTAATGTTGACAGGACAAGGCTCAAGTACTTACTGTTTTGAAGTGATTTCTTTTAATGGATTATAAGTTTTAACCTGTTTCTATAATAGTTAACTAGAGTGTGATAGTGATAACTACTAGTAGTAGTACTTTGACTAAACCTACACTTTTGGTACAGTAATACCTTAGATTGCAAGTAACTTCATCTGAGAGCGTTTTGCAAGACAAGCAATTTTTTAATATAAATTTTGACTTGATAAACAAGCGACTGTCTTGCAAGACAAGTCGTAGGGATGTAACCGCTTGCCTCGAGCGGGCGTAGCGGGCCGAAATCGGCCCCGCTCATGCCCGCCAGAGACTCGCTTTGATATGAGAGTGTTTTGGATTACAAGCACGGTTCTGGAACGAATTATGCTTGCAATTCAAGGTATTACTGTATTCCAAATCTGCAGTCTATTGGCATGGTTGTATGTATTTGTTCCACTGAAGTTTTGCTCCATTTCCCATTATGCTGACTAAACTTTAATTGGAATTGTGATAGGCAGGTCAGCACCCAGTGAAAAACAAATTCTCCTCTGGTACTTTGTTCCATGTATAAGCAAAAAAAGGGCTTCTGTAACCCTGGCACGCATATAGCAATTCCAAATGCGAATTCAATTTTGTACCCAATTCCCATATACCTAGTCACAATGTAAATATTTGCCTCTAATATTAATTCCTTGCACCAAAGGGGGCTTTGATTTTGTTTCTAAAAACAGCAGCACCTCATGCCACATAACAAGCTGCTTTTTGAAGCTTATAGTAGTTTCAAGAGCAGTTTGATTACGGTATTCAGGTCTGCTGTTCTGAGGCAGAAATCCTACTAGGCATGCCCAAACCCTTGGGTGTGCCTACAGTAGCTTCCTGGATCCCAGCCAATGTCCTTAGTCACCTTTATTGCATATTAGCAGTTTCACAAATATAGAAATGCTTTTTGATTTTTAGCCTGAACTTTCTGATTTAAAAGATGGCTATCTGGGGTGAGGTAGAACTGGTGACTGGTAGATTTTTCTAACCGTTCAGAAACCTGTTTTTTTGCCATAGGATCATTCCTCTAGGACAGTGATGGCGAACCTTTTTGAGCCCGAGTGCCCAAACTGCAACACAAAACCAACTTATTTATTTCAAAGTGCCACCACTGCAATTAAACCTGAATACCGAGGTTTTAGTTTTAGAAAAACAACTCATACAGTTGTCCGAACTAATTAACATCTTTTGTCTTAAAAGAAAAACACAATAACAGAGCTTTCAATGATACAAACAGTTTTTTGTTGAAAAAAAAATCAACTCAAAATATTATTATAGTACTACATTGTACACATAGCCTGAAGGGAATTTATACAAACTTTTTAAATAATTAGGCACATGTATTTTTGGATAAGGGATTCTCAACTTGTAATATGATTATATGCCAGACTGAAATTGTATGGGGCAAGCTTTACCCCGGGTCCTTTCCCTGCTTCTACAGGTGTCGGATTAGTAAAAGTAAAAGTCAACCTGTACTAGGATGAGCAAGATAAACAAGAAAACTAAACGTGCTTAACACATTTTAAACACTTTATGTCTTGGACTGCAAACACTGCATCAGGTAAAAGTTTGCATTGGGCATGCTTTTGCACAATAAATGTGATTTTTGCTATTGCATGCATGCTGATAATTTGTCAAACCTTGGCTCACACTCCGTAAGTTTGAGAGCAACACATGCAGCACTCAGGTCAACTGTTAGGGCTTTACATCCAAGCCATGCTCTGTGCATCATTCTTCAAAATCTTTTAAATGTGTAACAATGTATGAATTCTGTAACAGGAATTCTAGAATAAAATCATTCTGTTCCACACTGTGAGAAAGAACAAAATCATTAGTGTTTTGCAGAAGGGGACAGTCTTTTCGCGCTCTTGTGACCAATGGCTCGAGTGCCCACAGAGAGGTCCCTACGTGCCAGCTGTGGCACCCGTGCCATAGGTTCGCCATCACTGCTCTAGGAATACAGACATATCTATATTAGTTTTTTCCTTCAAAACCCTGTGCCCTCCTAACCTATAAAATGTTTAGTGCTGAGTTGTCACTATGTATTGAATATTTTACCAAAGTTGTCTTGTTTTAACTGTAAAGTAGGCATTTTAATCAGTAGGTAATTTCCCACCAGTGCAGGAAGTGTTTTAGATTTTATTGCTCCAGGACTAGCTCTACTCTTAATATGTTTATTTTGCTTTTTTCTGCTCTGAAGATGGGAATTGGAGCAGTGTACTCGATACCCATGTACTGTTGGAGATCTGCATAATCTAATGTACAACAAATATATTTTAATTCTTCTGACAGGCTGATACTTGGTAAATGTAAGAAAAATCAAGCAAATGGACAGTTGGCAAGATACCTTGGAATTGGAAGTACAGCAATCTGCCTATAATGGAACATAGTGTGTTCCAATATTATCTAGTAGCAGATAACAGTTCACCAAACTCCCAGGCCTATTTGAAGTGCCTTCAAAAGCTAGTTTCATATTGGGTGAGGCTGGGGCGGGTGCGGGTGCCATTTTGAATATGCACCCACCCCCACCCCCGGAGGTTGTCATGTTTAACCCTTGCTCAGTGGGTTCACAACAGTCCGCATAACCCATGGTCTGTTTTAGGGTCATGTGAGGGGTGTTTAACCCTCACATAACACATGCTCACCAGGTTCACATGACATGACAACCCCCAAGCGGGCTGGATATGTAACGTGGCCGTGATGGCTCGATGTCTGAACCCAGTCACAGTCTTTAATTTGCCAAGAGTATAGACTTGCTGTTAGACCTGATTTGACTAAACATAGAATCTGGGGAGGCACTTAAGTTTATATGTCCAGAGGTACATAGAAAACATGCCAAGTTGTTCTCCCAGCATAGTGTAAGCAAAGCGTTTCCCCCCAGCATAAACCAGACACACTTAAAGTAATCGGGGAAATGCTTGCCTATTAAGTGCTGTCTTAAAACACATTACACATGTTCCTAATCACAGTCCTGTTTTCAAACTTACTAGGCACATCCCTCATTCAACATAAATGTATGTTCTCAGGGTGACTAACAAGGTAGTAAGTAATAGTACAATTTAAAATTAATGATATAAAGCAAACTAGTACACCAAGCTAAAAAAAACCAAACAAACCAACAGTCAATTCAAATAGACAATGAAATCTAATTGCTCTAAGTAACAAATGCTAATATTAACAGTTCTTAAAAGCCTGGGGAAATGAATGCTTTTTCCTAGTGCCTAAATGATAGCAACAAGGACTCCAGGTGGACCTCCCAGGGAGGGCATTCCAAAGGCAAGGAGCTGCCACCTTAACAGGCTCTCCAGTTGCCATCCAATGCAGTTCAGGTGGGGTGGGGGGGCACCCAGAGAAAGCCCTCAAATGACCAGCTGAGTGAGCAGGTGAATTGATGCAGAAGCTGGTCAAACAAGTATCTGGATCCTAAGCCATGTAGGGCTTTAAAGTTAAGACCAGCCCTTTGAACTGAGCTTGGAAAATTTTCTTGGGAACCACCGGGGTTCTCAATGCAGGCAAGATATGATCTCTTTGCCCAGTTGCTATTAGCAGGTTTGCTGCAGTGTTCCAACTGTTTTCAAAGGCAACCTCGTGTAAAGTGCATTGCAGTAATTTAATTTGTCAGTTACTGTGGCATGGATAACTGGGCAAGTTAGTATGAGTGCATCCTACCTGGGAAATCCGGTGCTTGCATGCATTTTTTCCCCCTCCACTGAGCTTCTGTATAAGCATTTTTCACCAAACTGCTCATGAAACACAGTTTGGGGCTTCCCTAGGCATCCTGATAGGAAAGCGCCCTATTCACTCCAGTGTGCTGAGCAGGCCCCTGGATCATGACTGGTACCTGCAGGTTACAGTATTGATTTGTGTACATGCACTTGTGGAATTTAGGCAGGTACCGGTAAGTAGAAGTAGTGGTCTCCTATTAAAGGGTGGTGAGGGAAAGGAAAGGAGAGTGCTGTTTCTTTGCTGGGCTTTACAAAGATAACTAGATACTAAGGGATACAATTCAACCAGAGTTTTAAAGTGATCACAGTGGGAGAGTTGAGCATGTGCTTAAAATGTGAAATCAGTGTGGCTTAAAACTGCCTACCTTAAAAGTTTCACATATGTTCACATTTTGTTGTAGTTGATCATAGCAGTACAATAGTTTTTCTCATTTTCTCAGTTCTTTGCTAAAATAACTATGGCAAAATATGGATACCTTTTACATGTAAAAAGGATTTAATTGAAGGGCTAGTAATTCAACTACCATAATGGCTAAGGAAGCCATGGATTCTGAATCCAGTATAGATGATGGCACAGTTGAGTCAATATATCTGTCACGTCTCTCTCACGCTCCTACTCCCCTCCCTCCAGCCAGAATGTCCGTGCACAGCTCCCAGGTTTCTTTGGAAAGCTTTATTGAGTGAAAGTTAGGGCAACTCAGATGGTTGCAAAAAAGGGTTACACAAAAGTAAAGAAAGTAATTCAAGGACCGTTATCCCATCAATGGGAAGTCATGAATGTTATAGTTGCTCCAGAACTGAGGATTTTCGTGCACAATCACAACTGAGAGAACCTCCTCTGCCCCTAGGGCGGGTCAAAAGTCTTGTTAGCCAATCATCACGGAGGCTTGCTCCCCCCTTCTCATCATGAGTTCTTCCTCCCCTCCCATCCGGAGCGCCTTTCCCAGGGATTCTTCTACTCCCCCTTCCTCCCCGGCAAGACTTCTTCTACTCCTCCTTCCTCCCCGGCAAGACTTGGCCGCTGCAACCTTGATGGTATCAACAGAGAGTGTCTCTGCTTCCAACTCCCCCTCCTCTTCCGTTTCAGAATCCATTCCCATGGGATCTGACCTGTGCTGTTTTGGAGTTAGAGAGTCAGAACTTGAGGGGCTAGGGAAGCTAGCCCCGACATCATCTTTCTTTAAATTGCTTAAAATAGGATATCATGAGTAGATATGTGAAGGCTTGGGGGGAGAAACTGGGAAAAAACTTTCTCCCTTATGATCCCCAAAGCCCCATGCTGAGAAACCATTTTGTGTTGATGGGGAAGGGGAGAGCAGCTTGAAAGTTTGGGCAGGTAAGCTCTGGTCTGGTGCACAAGCAGGATGCTGCATGTGGCCCTCTGAACCCTGGCTGCTGTTAGGATGGATACCTTTTGGCTATTATTAATTCTCTATCAGTGTCATAGTAAGAGTGGTGTTTAAATCTGGCAAATTGGAAATGGCCATTTTTAAAATTTGGGGTGAGGGGCGCTATTTTCCATACCTATTCAAAGGTCAAAAGTATCAGTTACATCCAGGGAGGGCAAGCTCTAATAAAGTGATAGGCCGAAGTTGCTTGATTGCTTATGGGTACTGTTGGGACTAGAACGGGAAGCTCCAGTGGAAGTAGCATGTCTGAAGTACTACACTATCTCCCCACCCTAGCTTGGTTTGCTAGGGCTAGATCCATTGGGGGGGGGGCACACTGGGACAGGGACGCAAGCTCTTGTGTTTATTTGCATCACTATAAGATGCTGCCATTTGCAAGACATAGTAGAAGGCAAAGATTACCCTTTGGTAACAGCAGCCTCATATTCTGACTATCCAGTGGTGTTGCATGTGAACTTGGATTGACAATGGGACTGAATCTGAGAACACACTTTAGTACCTATATTTGACATAAACCTTCTAGATTGGGGTGGGGAGTCATATTTGGTCTGGGGGCTGGATGACCCCTCAGGGAGCCTGCTTCACCCCTCAGGGAGCCTGCTTCACCCCTTCCCCTTGGCTATCATTCTTAATAGGTAAGAAAGTCTTCAGCTGAATAAGCTCTCAGTTTCCTTTAGAACAGATTTCCCTAAACTCCACCTCAACCAATTCTTCACAAACAGCCAATTCCTCACAAACAGATGCTGTGCACCAGTCTTTCTCTGCCTCAAGCTCTTCCTACTTCTGGCTTCTAGGATGATTCAGATGTTTCAGGGACTACTTGCTGAAGTTCCCTTAGGTCTAACATACTATAGGAACTTAAAACATATATTTAATTCGGTATAAATATATGTAATTATCATGTTCACTACATTAAACTTAAGTTTTAATTTATTGAGACATTAATTACAATTTCACTGAGTTTACTTTTAAATGTTTTTAATTTTAATGATAATTTTATGTGCAAAAACAAGTAATACATAATACATTTTATGTTCCTGAAAGTAACAAAATAACCTTAGATTTGTAAAGAGTTCTAAAAAAATTAGTATTGTATATTTTTCTATTTCCCCCCAACTTCCATTTCTTTCTGAAGCCTCCCCAAACCTCCCAATTTCCCCTCCATGTCTTTTTGCCAGAAAAGTTACATCTCTGCTTATGATTAGATCACATTCCCTGCTTTGTGTATTCTGTAATTAGCAAGCTTTGTTGTGAATACAGATTATATAAAGTTGTGAGCAATCTTACTGTCGAAGGCTGCCTGTGCACATGGATCCAAAGGATCTAGCAGCTTTGGACTAGGTTCAGAATTAATTGGGCTTCAGAATCAAATATTATTTCAGACTTCACTGAAGTACAACTGAAACATAAGACTCTGAAATATATGGTAGCTAGAGCTATATATGTAAAATGTGGTAATGGGTGCAGAACTTGTCTTTTTGAGAACCTGCTTTGTTTGTAAAGTTTCTAGTCCTGCAGCTGTGAAAAGATGTTTAATGTTTGCTATAATCTCAGAAGCTAAATTAAGTTCCACCCCAACCACAATATCAAGTATCCTTGCTCTTCTCTGGACTAGCAAAACCAGAATATGTATTTAAATTTGAATTATGCAGAATTTAGCTACTATTGATACAGAATTTGAATTGGCTAGGTGCAGAATATTCATTCTAGTTGACAATATGCACAACCCCAATATGTTAATAAGGTGTGTTCCTAAGCATGTTTACTTGGAAGGAACTTGTAGGGATGTACACCCCCCCACAAAGCAAGCACCCCCCGCTGCTCGATTCACCTCGCCGGCAGCATGGACTCCCGTTGCGTCACTTCCGGCTGCCAGGAAGTGACGTGACAAGGGCCCCGCGCTGCGTTTTTAGCATAAAAACCAGGGCAACCCGGCTTAAAACAGCCGCGAATAGCAAATCACGCGCATTTTAATCTGGGTTGCCCTGGTTTTTACGCTAAAAATGCAGCACGGGGTCCCATCGTGTTACTTCCGGCTGCCAGGAAGTGACGTGATGGGACCCTGCGCTGCCGGCGCAGCATGGTTTGAGCGGCAGGAAGGTAAGTCTTGGGAGTCTCCGGGGGGCCGAGCGGGCCACTTTCGGGCCACTTTCGCCCCCCCCCGGGAGACTCTCGGATACATTCCTGGAAGGAAGTCCCACTGAAATTGACTTTTTTAACTGAGCATATCTGAGATTTGACTGCAGACCTCTATTGCTGGGCACTTGTTTGAGGTTAGTTCAATTTTTAAATCTGATATTCATCTATAGAGATTCATATCACGTTTTTGGAACAATTAAAAAATTGGTTGTACCAAGAATAATCTGGTTTACAGTAAAGATGGGAGTTGCAGCATGTGAGGGGTTGACTTGATTTGGAAGTATATTGCAAGGAGCCATAGTCCAGAAAATAATGGACCTTGTTGTTTGCATGCAGAAACGCGTTGAATGAATCATGTAAAGCTTAAAATAAAAAGTAAGAGGTGTTATCCAATGCCTTGACATAAAATGATCCATTAAAACAAAATGGATGCAAGTTCTGTGGTGTAATTTCTGTGTGTCATGCCAAACCTGAATGGTTTTGGAATGTATGAATTCCATTTATACATCATGGCTATTTTTAGAGCCCACAGGCCACAATGAACATGCATATGTTTCACGTTTGCTATGTTCATGATGCATGTAATCTAGAGTTGGATTTCTTGCAATATTCAGAACAACATCTAAAGTACTCCAGGCTTGAAAAATCCTGCTATGGGTTAGAAAATACAGGTGATAATCCCATATTCAAAGTTAACAACCAGCACTTTCCTGGCCTTTGCCCCCCCCCCCCCCCAGTCTGTATGAGTTTTCATGTTTGATTATACCACACCTTCAGTACACAAGTGACAGCTGTTGCATTGTGTTTGATGCTAACATGAAGTTTCTTAGAAGAGGTATAGGTGGGGTATTGGAAGAATTATGTGGATGTCACTTTCCATCAGCTGAAGCTGGAGCTGACACTTGTGGCTGTCTGCCAGGCAATTTCCTCCCTCTTATACATGAATACATTTCATGTTGGTATGAAGCTGGTTGTAATGTGACAGTAGAATTCCATTGAGTAACTGGTCTTATTAGCACAGAGTAGGAATTGGCCAGTTCCTGTTGGTTTTCTTGTAGACTGAAGGGCTAAGGAGGATACTGCACAATACAGGCTCTAGTACATGTCTGCAACAGTGCCTGAGTTATTCTGAATGCAATCTTATGTGTTACTATCCCAGAAAATGTGATGGTTCAGACCACTCTACTCAATTGCCATGTTTCCATTTTAATGTATATTGCATCCTCATACATTCTGGTGGAAAACGCCTATACTCCATGAGGTGAATGGTAACTGATGTCTGTGGATGACAGTTCAGGGGGGAGGCCAGAATTCTTAGCAAACAGTAAGGCCACACTGTTAGCCTGCTTCTAAGAGCATAAATCTCATTTGGCTCTAAGCCATATCAGTACTAAAATAATAATACAAAATAAAATTCTCAAACAGTACCTGCACAAATATGTTACATTACCTGGCTGTAGCTTTGCATAGGGCTACATATGCGCTATGTAGAACATAGGACTAACCTCAGGCTCTGGCAAAAAGCCCCATCCATGTTGGTACAGTTGGGTTAATCATCATATAAGCATATACTGAGACACCATCCTCTTCTGCTCAACAAATGACTTATACTCTGTGGTAATGCAAACTACTTGAAGCCTGCATCTTTTCTTTAACCAAGCCATTGGAATGAAGTAAGACGATGGTAGTAAAAAAAAAAAAAAAGAAAACGAAAAAGCACTTAACAAAAGGCTGCACCTTTTATGCTAATGAAATGTACAACATTTTATTAAGTAGTAGATTGCTGTACTGTACATTTCCACAGAAAGGCAGAGTGTTGGTTGGTTCCAGGGTATCCCTTTTGCAGATGAAAGGGCTCCTTCCATTCATGGAAGTGACTGAGAACCAGTGGAGGTTCATGTTGGAGGAAGTGGAGAGTGGAGGAGGCAAACGGGGGGCGGGGGAGAGATATTTGTGTACTGAGCAAAAAATAATCTCTTCACTTTCTGGATGCATTCCTCAGCACTGGTACAATGGAACTTAATGGCATATTGGAGTAAATCCACTTGAGGGGGGAAGAGTAAAGTAGCAAACAAAACTTGGAATGAAAATCCTTTGTTGCAGGCAAAGCCCAAATATTTGGCATCTGTGTATCTTCCAGAGAAAGGGATCTATTCCCAACGTTTAACTAATCATCTTTAGAACCGCCTTGTTGGGCAGACTTCTAGCTGGGCAATTCTAAATACATTACTTTACTTGAGTTTCAAAAGAAGACTATGTATAGATTGTTCCTGTATCTTGGGAATATAGGAAGCTGCCTCATACTGAGTCAGACCATTGGTCCATCTAGCATTATCAACACTGACTGGCAGTGACTTTCAAGGGTTTTAGGCCAGATTTTTTACTCACCCTACCTTGGGGATACCAGGGATTGAACCTGGGACCTTCTGCTTGCTCTACTACTGAGCTATGGCCCCTTTTACCCAGGTGCCTCCAGACTTTGCCATGTTGCTTGGTTCTCTTAACACAGGGATGGGGAACCTCCAGCCAGCAGAACCTTGGGCAAGGCCCTTCCTCTCTTCCCAAACCCCTGCCCCCTCAGAAGGGAGTGGGAATGGGAGAGTGACTTGGCCATGGCACAGGATGTGTGAAGGAAGTGCAAAGCACTACAGAGTACCTTCATGCACTGTTCTAATTGAAATGACAAGCAGCGTATAAAGCCAGTGCATGCCTCAGCCAGCATTAGCAGCAGCTCTTTCAAGTGCCAGCCAAGTCCCTTTCTCCATGCAGAGAGAGGCATGGAGAAAGGCAAAATGGGCAGGGAAGGGTTGAATTATGTTGGGGGGGGGGGGCTTCAGAGGGCTCCAGTCCCAGCCCCCATCTAGCCCATTGCATTGGTCCAAGGGAAATCTGGCCTCTGGACCAAAAAAGGTTCCCCACCCATTTTAACACATGTAATGGCTAAAAGTTAGCTGTCCGGTGGCAGAGATCTCTCAGAACTTTTAACAGAGCTATTTCAGACTGTCTTGTAGATGTGCAAGTGTAATATCCAAAGTTCTAACTGGCTTCTCTTTCCTACTATCCAATCTGGAGCACAAGTGATTGTTCAAAAGCAGAAGTGAATTTGCTGCAGGAGATGATTCCTATGAAGCTGGTACAGCAGGGGAGGGCAGACTTCAGGTGTATGGGATCTACTTTGTTTTTTTTGCGTAGAGCCCCAAGGTTCACCACCTGGAGCCAGATGCAAAATGGGGGCTTGCAGAGGGCAGAGCCAATTACCTGCTGAACCCCAATAGCCACACAGCAGGATGACCTGCATAAACAAAGACAAATCTACATCTGAGTTCTAGTAGATCCCAGTCTACATTCTGCCCGTCCCTGTGGTACATTAGCTTTTGGGCAGACATTATTTGGCAGATTAGAAAGGAAATAAATAAAATACAGCAGCTGAACTGGGTACTAAATGGAAAACAGGCTTGTGTGAGGAGGTTGGGGAAGGCAGAGGGACTGGAATGTATCATAGGGAGGTAGCAGTCCTTTAAATTGTGTGTTGCGGGGTGACTGACTGGCAGAGCAACCCTTCACGAGGTTTCACGTTTCAGCTATAGCTGTAAATACATATTGGCAAAAATCGCACTTGCAAATCAATTAAAAAAAACAAAACCCATTGGAGATCAGTGACTAAATTAGCACAAGGCTTTTAACATGACTATGTAAATTACAGGAAGCTAATATTTAAATCAAATTTGTGGTAATAGAGCAAGATTATTACCTAAAAACTGAAAGAGTAACCATTAAGTGTCTTGGGGAATCATGACCAATGAGAAACTACAGCAGGGATATGATTTCCTGATACAGGACTGCCATATGAGCCGTAGTTGTGTTGGTGGGTGGTTAGCTGCAGAGATGGTGGATATAACATTTGTATTAAGCAGGGTACTTGTGGTGGTAAAAAAGCTACTGTTTCAGTGTTTTCTGCAACACTTCTGTATCTAGTTCTGTATCTAGCTTCAAAATGACTTAAAATAGAAACAGTGAAAAGATCAACCTAGAATAGTTGTACTGCCAATGATTCATGCCCACTTCAAGACAGTTGGATCAAATATTTGTGGAGCATATTTTTCTTGTGAGCTATTGATGTGAATATTTCCCTGGCTTAAAAGCTTCTACTTCATCTTCTGAAGTATCAGTCAGATAGTGAAAGGGTGGTGTAGGCATGTGTCTTCAATTCCCTGTTAGCAGTTTGGATAAGATTTGCTTCATACCTACTATATCTGATTTCACTGTTGAGAGTCAAAAAGGAATTTGGTCTCAACATTTTCTTCCTATTGCTTCTGCTATATATGTATTACAGAATTGCAAGACAGCCGTGAGAGACAATTGATGTCACTTTTTTAATTGAATAGTCTTTTCTCTTGCTAAAGTGCCATGCTGTGTCTACTTACTGCATAATATCTCAAATTGTCTTTGTAAGAGATCATACGTGTGTGTGTGTGTGTGTGTGTGTATCCATACCTATTGTATGAATAATTGTGGAAAACATGACTTTGCTTTTACCCAACTAATAAATGGACCTAACCAGGCACACTCATATTGGTTTTTCTTCTGTTAGGAGCTGCTGGACAAATACTTAATACCCAATGCAACTAACCCAGAGAGCAAGGTGTTCTACCTGAAGATGAAGGGAGATTACTTCCGATACCTTGCAGAAGTTGCAAGTGGAGATGACAGAAAACGTGAGTACCATGCCATATTCATATATGCCTCTATTTTTTAGTAAGGGCAAATGCAGTGTAGTAATAACTTATTTTAAAAAATCCTGTGTGTGGAATATTGAGACCTGGCTGACTTCCCAGCTTGTTCCCCTTACCGGTTTTTGTTGTTTTTTCACAGAAACAATAGAAAATTCACAGGCAGCTTATCAGGAGGCATTTGACATCAGCAAGAAAGAGATGCAACCCACACATCCAATTCGTTTGGGCCTAGCGCTTAACTTTTCTGTGTTCTACTATGAGATCCTCAACAACCCAGAGCTGGCCTGCACATTGGCAAAGACAGTAAGTTGATTGTGTGTGTGAGTGTGTGTGTGTGTGTGTGTGTGAGAGAGAGAGAGAGAGAGAGAGAGAGTGCTAGCTTTAGTAAGGGAACAGGACTTCATAACCGTATCTGCTTACCTTCTTTGATATTTAATTTAAAGAACTCAGGTGGGTGTGTTCACTTGTTCAAGGGTCACTATTAGCATGGTATACCTTGCTTCTGCTTCCTTCTGATGGCATGCTATTACCTGCTAAGTGAAGTTTATTAAAGAACACCTGGATGCTCAAAACATCTTGGGGGGTTAATGCTACTGTCACTCTACAGCTGCAATTCTAGGCATTCTTTGGGAGTAAGCAGCATCGATCATAGTAAAACCTAAGTTGAGTACACATGGCTTAGGATTGGACTGAATGTTAATGTAGTATTTTCCTCACAAGCGTTAAGGTGTTCTTGCTCTCCAGAGGAAACTTTACACCCACATGTACTCATCCAAAGAGATGAATGTTTAAATACAATCACAGATGTCTGCTCCCAAATTAAGTACAGAGCACAGAAAACATACGGTAATTACTATGGATTGTAGCCAGTGCTGGCCATCCACTGGTGGAATGGATTTCCCATCCCCACTACAGCTCCCCAAATCTGCTCTGGAGTGTTGGTGGAGCCTCCAGTGCAGATTTGGGGGTACAAGGGGAAGTCCTATTGCATGATCAGAAGTCTGCTTACAGAATTTTTCATTTAACCCTGTATAATTCTCCCCAAGTAAATTCATAGCAGGAAATGTTCACTGTGACTGAATACTAACTTCTCGCCTGCTTTGAAACTTGTTCCTGAATTGATTTTGTACAATGGTCTGTGCTAATAATTGACTTTACTCATTAATCATATGTTAAAGCAATTTCCCTTAAGAAACAGTCCAAACTTAGGAAGTTCGTAAGTTTTCCTCATTTGGTAGCTTCCTTGCTTATTTAAAAAAATATCTATTTGCCTAAAAAGAGTAAGAATTATTTTCTCTTCTAGGCTTTTGATGAAGCCATTGCAGAACTTGATACACTGAATGAAGACTCTTACAAAGATAGCACTCTCATCATGCAGTTGCTTAGAGACAACCTCACAGTAAGTTGTGCCTATTGACCTTCCTACGGTAACTGTGCTTTCATTCTCTGTTAACTTTAGGGTATCCTCAGGAGGCATATACTTCTTTAACAACGTTTAAAAATGAAATGTCTAGTTTTACTCTAATAACAGCCCCAACTCACATCTCAGTTCTGCTACTGCCTGCTTTAAGAGTGTTTTTCATGTCTACATTAGAGATTGTATTACCATTTCTGATATTTAGGCTTGTTTTAACATGTAAAATTAGCAATCTCATAAGGTGTAGGTTAAGGCACTTGTTTAAAGGAACAGTAAAATGTTTGCTGGAGGAGCCTGTCATCCTTACCTTTACTTTCCCCCTCTAATTTACCAGCTGTGGCAGGATTTTTGTTTTGCTTCGGGCTGCTGTTGAGGGCGGAGGGATAGATTAGTTGTGAATATAAGTTGTGGGTGAGCTATACTTGAATGTGGCTGTTCTTCCTTCTAGTTATGGACATCAGACAGTGCAGGAGAAGAATGTGATGCTGCAGAAGGTGCAGAAAACTAAACTGCATATGGAGTGTCATTCCCCTTCTCAAGAAACCTTTTTACACGTCTCATTCCTTATAGCTCCACTTGGATTTCCTATAGCAAAGAGAACCCATCCATGTGTATGGAAATCAATTTATAGTCTTTTCACACTGCAGCTTTGGGAAAACTCCATTCCTTGATTTTGTGTTTGTCCTGGCCTTCCTGGTGTGCGGTTACTGCTGTAGAAAAGTATTAATACTGGCTTAATTTCATATAAACATAAGTAACTTCCAAACACTTATGTAGCGGACTAAAGTTATCTGGTATTTAAAAAGAAATCTGAACCAGTACCTACAAGCGACTGTTTTTGTATTACAGTAAATACATGAAAATGTAGTTAATGCAACTAAAGAGTTTTCAACACAGTTCAATTCTCCACATTCCCTTTTTATTCTGCAGGGGTACTTGGTGATTTGACTTTCACATGCTACTGTGTATTCCTTTCTGTAGGATTTGGAAGTAATTGGGCCAAATGGGAAGCATGGCAAAGTGGCTTCCAACATGTGTGTACAGCAGGAGCTACTGAGTGTTTAAATACAGGGACTCTTTTTACTCTTCAGTTGCTGCTGTTCAACTGCTATCCCCTCCCAATAAAAATTCACTTACACTCCTGCCTTTGTAGTTCTGGTATTCACTTGATTATGTACTAGAAGCAGCATGTTACTGCCAGAATACAGGGAGTGCCTTTTTGGCAGACTAAATTGCATGTCATTTCTTAACACTGGAATGGGGGGGGGGGGGGGAGGTCACATGTCCAAGTATAAAACTTTTCCATGCAGATTTGTGCACATGTATGAAGGTGTCAAGTTTGTCCAGTGATTTGTTCCGTAGATAGATGGACCACTATTGTGTGTTGCTAATCATTGATTGTAGTCCCAAAAAAGCCTTGTGAAAATGTTAATGCCCTATGTAACAAATAACATTAAATAAAATTACATTTTATAAACCACTAAACTGTTGCTTTGTAACATTTGCATGCAGCTTCCTCTAGAAATAGGTCTTCTGTCTAAATAGTTTAACTATAATAGAACAACTTTCAAACTTGTAACGCTTCCATCAAGTGTGTGCTTCTCTGATACATTGCATGAAGTGACATTGCTGTTGGGTATGCACCAGGCGGAAGTCTTTGTAACATGTGGCATGTATCTTCCATACTTACGCTTAATTCATTGCAATACTACTGCTACAAGAATTCCATACAGGTACCGTAAATGGAAGAATTTTTGAACATGTTTATAACCTGCTCTTAATCTCCGGTCCATATTTCATTAGTTTCAGCTGTACTGCTGCAGCTTCAGATACTCCTAAACTATTCATTGGACCCAATTGGTCCAGTGAATACCTTCAATAGACAAAGGTCTTGAGTGCGTATACACACACACACACACACGGGTAAAACAGGCACAGCTTGGGTCATAGTGGGAAAACACCTGAGAGCATTCCACATGTATTCACACTGTTAGGATGCTAACATGGGCCAACCCACTTATTAAAATGTTATTAAAACTGTTTATTAGCCACCTTTTCACTTCCTGGAAGAAGTGTACCAAAATAAACACTCAACAAACTAGCCAGCTGAACTGAAGGTAAAATACACATTTTGTGCCCTTCCTGGGTTACAAATAGAGCGGGGAAGTTACAAACTGCAGGGTGAAGCCACAAAAAGTGGGCGGGCGGGAGTTAATATCTCCCCTTTCTGGAGTGGCTGGAGACTTGGGGAGGTGTTGCAAAGGTGGAGGGCACTGAGAACTGACAGTTCAAAACTTAAGACAGGATTACATTGCTAAGGGGGTGATATTGTCTGGGGGCCCCTTTGGTGCACCTACTTTTGCCGTTTTCCCCTTTTACTGGTACTTTTTAATTGACAGCTAGCCAATAGGACCCTGGCTGTGCATGAATTTGCCTATATGCAGTCTTGCCATGTCAGTTTCCATGTATGTTACCTCTCCACTCCCTTTGACAGCGGAAACACAAGAAAATTCAGGTAAGACTACAGGGGTCATTCCATGTAAAATCAGCCAAAAAAAGGGAAAAATTTACCTCGCCATCTGCGATTTTTTTTAAAACTGGCAAACTGGTAGACCAGCATGAGAAATGAACATACACCAAATTATAGGTCATTATACCTCATGGTTCAAAAGTAGTGCTCAAAAAATGCCCCAAACACGATTTTTCAGCGTTTGTGACTACACAAAAAGTATCATAACTTCCTTCAGAATTGACCTAGAAAGTAAATCATGGTGTCATATGAAAGCTCTTGAACTACCCTTTTATTTGATATGTAACATGATGCATGCATGTGAAATAAAATATTCTAGGTCATAGCTTTTTTAATTTGACCTTGAATTCCAAAAAAACCCAAATGGTTTTTTTTTGCTGATTTTTTCCCTCAGATAACCCATGTTTACCTTGAGTATATGTACAGATTTCCAGAATGGGGTTCTGAACAGTTCAGAAGATATGAATGTTCTTATACATGTACAGTACCTCCCTACAATAACTTCACCCCATTATACACACTTAAAACATAATTTTTTGGAGGGAAATTAAACTTAAGCCCGCCCACTCCCTTCCGGGGCCTTCAGGCTGAAACCAAACCAGGCATGGGTAGGCCTCAAACCTTCACAGAGATATATCTCTTTGGATGTCTACATTAAATCAAGCTTTATTCACAGATTTTGATAAGAAAGAAAAAGGTAGGCCTGAAGCCGTGACAAGTGCCGACCCCACTTCTGCTGCAATGTGTTTATGACTTTTCAAATTGTTGAATTCCTGCACACCATTTCTACAGGTAGCATAACTAATATCTATTATTTCCCTGATGGTGCAGCAGCACAGTATAAAAACGGTAAAAACTTCAACTTAAGTAAGCATAAGTCAGATTTCGGTATCGATGCAGAATGGCACTTCTTTGCCACATCGTATGGAAAAGGGCCTTGTAATGGTTTGGGTGGCACTGAAAAGGTTAGCTGCTCGAGCAAGTTTGCAGCATCCGTATGAAAAACAAATCATGACCCCTCGTCAGCTCTTTGATTGGGCAAAGGAGAACATCACACAGGTTGCATTTCAATACACCACAAGTAAAGATTATGAACTGGAAGAAAAGCTTCTGAAATGTCGCTTCGAGAATTCAAGACGATTCCTGAGACACAGAAAATTCACGCTGTAATTCCATTAACAAAACACACTGTTGCTACTAAAATATATTCATTTCAATGCTAATCCAGAAAAGAGACAGTGACTATTAAAGGAGAACTGGAATTGCAAGAAATACGAGGATTTGTTACATGTGTTTATATCTCACAATGGTGGTTAGGTTGTGTTTTACAAACAGATGATCAGAGAGCAGAAGTGTTAGTGAGCTTTCTTCATCCAGCTGGACCAGCAAAATCATTTATGTATCCAGATAAACAAGATGTCCTATGGATACCACCTTCAGATGTTTTGACAAAAGCTGATCCTTGTTGCCCAACAGGGCACTTCTATACACTAACAAACAAAGAGTGTCAAGCAACAACTTCAAGACTAGAAACTACTGTTATGAAAAGCTCCTTAATTTAAGACTTGTTAACAGCCTTGTAGGCTCCTTCCAACTCTATGATCTATGAAATCTATGAAAATGTTAGCAAGTAATATTTGAACTGCATAAAATCTGATCAGCATATATAAAAGTAAAATGGAAAATCTCATCTATGCACAATAATGGTTTTTCAAGCCCACATCTAAGTAAATCAAAGTAACTATGCTAGTAAGAGTCCCATTTTGAAATCAAGTACATGTTTCCAGGGATGTTAAATGTTATTTAAAACAAAAGGAGTTTTTTGTCATTATTCAAGGTCAAACTTCTGTATATTTATTTGAAAAAAATAAAATGAACATGTTTTCCCCAAGCATACTGGCGAGTACTTTTTTTAAAGTACATATTTTAAACCTCATTCTTCTGAAAAAAATAGGCCCTGCAACCTATTTAATAAGCAGAACATGTTCACCAAATCTTAAGCAATTTGCTTTCAGTTGGAAATATTCTTTGATTGATTTCATACCAGAATGACCACCCAGAAGTATCATTATTCTACATAAAATGTCAGAAGTATGCTATTGTGAAGAAGAATACCTAATTCAGAGCTGCACAATTATGACAGGGTAGCTTGTACTTGTGCACAATGTTTTATTCAAAACCTAAGTGATAATGCATATTTTCTTAAGATTCGTACAGTGAGAGAGCAATTCATATGAACTATGACGCATACACACAGAGTGCCCCAAAAGATGTAACTCATTTTCTGTTAAGAACCCCATATTGAAAATTGGTACATGTATTAAGCACTGTCAGATGAAATAATAAAACAAAAATCATGGAGAATTTTTTTTTAGTTTTTGCAGAATTCAAGGTCAAATTTTACTATTTGACCTTGAATATATATTTATTCCAAAAAACCACTTACCGGTATGTTACATATCAAATGAATGAGCATTTCAAAGGCTTTCCATCAACCCCATGATTAACCTAGGTTCTGTAGAACTGGAATTACTGTAATTTTAAAGTTGTCCGACACACAAAAATTAACATTTTTCTTCATATTTTTGATTGCCATGCCCTATCTCCAAAAGTTTTTGTCCCAGAAGTCTAATTTTTGGAGCAGCTTATTTTCTCAGCAGACCAAACAAGTTCAAGTTTTTTCAACATTGGTGACGGTCAGGTAAATTCATTGGTTGATTTTACATGGAATGACCCACACATCAGATAGCTGTAAGAGCGCACTTGGGAAAGACCAACAAAAACGAACACAGTTTTCTGGGTCAGGAAAAAACGGGGTGGGTGAACCATTGACGGTTGCTCCAAAGTGATTTAGCACTTCCGGGGCAATCTGAAACAAGCATTTCAATAAGTTTCAGGGCTTCCCCTAGGAAGCGCTAAATCTCCCTTGTGAAAGTGGTGGGTCCTGCTTGTGCAATACAATTGGTGGGACCCATCGCTTGTAGAAGGGAATTGGGGCAGAAAAGAATCAGCATAAACATCCTATTGGATTCTGCACAGTTTTAAAAATATGCATGGAATGAACTTGTACTGGAATCTATGATCTACTACTGTGCATACTTTTTCCACAACTGGCCTAAAGATGACAATACAGCATGTATTTGAGTCTAGAAGTGTGCTGATGAACACACTACTGTGTAGTAAATTTTATTTATTTATTTATTTATTATATTTATCAATCGCCCATCTGGCCGGTCACCCGGCCACCCTGGGCGATGTACAATTAAAATACAATAAAACACAATAAAACATAATAATTAAAACTATAAAAAAATTCTCATTAAAAACCTAACCCACCCCATATTCCCGCCTGAACAGCCATGTTTTTAATGCACGGCGGAAGCTCATCACGGAGGGGGCATGGCGAAGGTCACTAGGGAGGGAGTTCCATAATGTGGGGGCCGCCACAGAGAAGGCCCTCTTCCTAGTCCCCACCAGCCTGGCTGCTCTGGCTGATGGGATAAGGAGAAGGCCGTCCGTGGCAGACCTTGTTGAGCGGCCTACTTGATGTTGCTGGAGGCACTCCTTGAGATAAGCTGGGCCGGAGCCGTGTAGGGTTTTAAAGGTCAAAACCAACACCTTGAATTCGGCTCGGCAAGCAACTGGTAGCCAGTGCAACTCATTAAGCACTGGCGTGATGTGATCACGCCGGCGGCTGCCCTTAATCAGGCGAGCCGCCGCGTTCTGTACCAGCTGAAGCTTCCGGACCGTCTTCAAGGGTAACCCCACGTAGAGCGCATTACAGTAGTCTAGGCGAGAGGAGACCAAGGCATGAACCACTGATGGGAGCAGGTGATTAGGAAGGTAGGGGAAGTATTTTGGATTACAAGCACGTTTCCGGAACGAATTATGCTTATTGGCCCACCGTTAAGATCAGTAAGGTTGGCAGGCAATAGAGGGCTTCCTCAGTGGTGGCCCCTACTTGGCATGTGGATTGTGCCAACAATTTTAAGCATCCATCCCCTAGTACTACTACAGTATGGAACAGCAATTGGAAGGTCAACATGATAGGGGAGACAACATGGCATTTGGTTCCATATATTATGACAAAGGGAGGCCATTTTTGGCAGTAGCTCTGTGCCATTACTATATACTCCACCCCGAATGGCAAAGGTTGTAGAAAATGGGAATAAGTGCAATCCTATGCATGTTTACTCAAATCTGTCAATTGTGTTCAGTGTGGCTTACTTCCTAGTAAGCATGTTTAGGGTTACAGCCCAAGAGAAATAAGTCACATACTAAATAGGTGGTGCTTTGGTGTTAGCCTCTGCTAGTAGCATGAGTCTCTTCAGTGTGCAGATCCTCCGCAAAACAAATGACTAAACCACATTCTGCAAGAAGAGGAATTGTGAGGTCATTCTTTGCCAACCAGTGGATGGAGCTGTTGCTTTATTTAGCTGTAAATGTTTTAGCTGAAGCAACAGCAACTTACCGGTTTAGAACTAGTGGGGGCGGGCGGGAACCAGTGTTCCTTGAGGCCTGTGTAATTTATTTAATAAATTTCTTAGCTGCCTTTCAAGACTTCCAAAGGAGGCATACAATATAAAACAGTAAAATTAAATATAAACTATAAAAGCATCTTAAATACAATTTCAAACATTTAACAGCAGTAAATACTATAACCTTTTCAATTAAAAGCCAGAAAGTACAGGTATATTTTAAAAAGCCCTCTTAAAAGCAACCACAGAAGCATATCACTTTGTTAGGGAATTCCACAGGGTAGGGGCCACCACTGAGGAAGCCCTCTATTGCCTGCCAACCTTACTGATCTTAACAGGTGGGCCAATAAGCATAATTCGTTCCGGAAACGTGCTTGTAATCCAAAATACTCTTCTATCAAAACAAAATTCCCCCCCAAAAAATTGTACAGATTTTTAATTTAAGCCGTACTACAGTACTTGTATCGCAAGACGTCGCTTGTATATCAAGTCAAAAAAATTTTAATATTTAAAAATTTGCTTGTCTTGCAAAACGCTCTCAAACCAAGTTACTTGCAATCCAAGGTATTACTGTAGATGCATGGGCAGGTTCGTATGGGTGCCATAAACCCTGGACCTTCCCAATACTGAGAATTTATATGACTGAAGGTGGGAATCTAATCTTCTTAACTGACAGGTGTCGAAATCCTGGCAACAGTCATAACTTTGCTTGGCTTGCTTTAATCTCAGTGAACCTAGAGGAATGAGCAATAGGAAATACATGTTATAGAGGAGCCCCCCATGTTGATCATTACTGATATCTCCACCTTAATCAGTTTATTTTACATCCAAACGTATGTAACTGGTTTTGAATTACTCTGGCTTTATCAGTTTTGCCCTCTGTGGTGTTCATGCTATGCATTTTTCTATGGCCCATATATCTTTCTAGCTATAGAGAGATATAACCAGGAAAATGTAGAACCAGAAGCAGAAAATGCTTTATATATAGACTCATTCAACTAGAACCCACAAGCTTGTATACATTTTTAATGGATACATAGGGTCTTATTTGTGGTCTCTGTGCAGGTGTGCACATATGGGAAAGTCAGCACTTCCGCAGTGCGTTTTCAGAATACTCTAGAATTAGATCGTGATTTTTGGCAGCAGGGTATATGGTCCTCAGCTCTAAGCACACATGCCCAAAGGGATGGATCCTATGCCTTCACTTCCAATTCTTTGATGACCACAGAAGCATCTAGTTTTTCTTGATCCGCGCACCAACTGAGCTAGGTCTGTAGTTCCTTTTTTTCTTGTTTATTGAATGTTTTTCTCTGTTTGCATTTTATTATGAATGACCTTAAGAGCTAACACTGATCACCGCCCCCAGCATCCCTGGCAACTCCATTGCCACCTATTGATCACAGTGTTGTTGCTCATAGATGGCTTCACTTTAGAGCAACGAATAAACAAACACAAGTTTTCCAACCCTGATATATATATATATATATATATATATAAGAAATACTCAGAGCAGGTGCAGTTTCCATGCCAAACTCGACTGAAATCATAGCACCATCATGACTTCAGGAATAAAATGGAGTTTGCTTCTGCTGCCCTTATGCCAAATACGTTTACTTGTTGTAGAAAACGATAATATACTTTTAAAGGAAAAATGATGATACAATGAGCATCAGTAGCCAGGCACATGCCCAGCCATCCACCCTCTGACTATCGAATGTTTGTAAACATAAGAAGAAAGGATGCTGCAGAGACCAGAGTTGGCCCTGGTGGCTCCTGGGCCTGTTTGACACCGGGCTTGTTTGCTGCTGCCCCCATCACCTGGCACTCCCCGAGTGCCCACTTGGAGTCCCCCTGGGTTGCAGGGCCCCAGACCTCAGCCCTGAGGACCATCCCTAGCTGCACCACTGCACACAAGAGCCAATCACCTGATTAGCATCACATCTACTTTGGCCCCAACCCTCTGTCTTTTAAAAACTAATCAAAGAACTATGGAACCATTAAAAACTCATCAAAGAACCACGGGACCTGTGTACTGCAGTGGCCTCTGACTACGTAGCTTTGAAATAGAGCACCCAAGGCATGAGTATATGAAATTAATATTCCATTATGTACTAAAAGTGCTTCTGGGGGAAAGAGAGAGGTTGTTTATTTGAAGCTATACATTATGAGAGCAAGCACTTTTAAGCCTCAAAGGGGCATTACAGGTGCGTTTACACTTGCAAGTAAGACAGTCCCCTAAGTTTGTTCCTTCACTTTGTCTTCCTTCTCGACTTTGGACATTCTGCCTACAGATTTAAGGAGGTCAGCAACAAGTGACAGTGTTTCGGCTCCAAAGACCAGTTGGTGGATGGTCGTGTGTGCATGGTTGGTGACCCGGAAGAGGTTCTGCAAAGCCACGTCAATGAGCTGCTTCACTGCCCCCATGTTGGTAGACTGGCCTAATCACAGGGTTTTGTTCTCCACTCTGTAGCAGGTCAGCTCGGAAAGACTGGATGAGTTGTAATTGTATGGGTCACACTGGGTGATGTTTGCGATCCTCGACAGATGCACTTTGTTGTACCTTTCTCTCCAGTCGTCCTCGTCTGACGAATTGTCAGCCATCATTACCTCCTTGTATAATCGCTCCTGGAACTCCAAGCTCAAGCCCAATGGTTCTGGCAACAGAGACACCTCTTCCAGTTCAAGGTTCTGCCTGGACATTTTCTTCCTGTAATTTCTGTTTTTCGCTTCGTGTTCTCTCCCCCCCACCCCCCAGTTCTTGTTTTTAGCCAACCCTTTCAAGGAAAATGCGGGCAGGTTGCTTGAATTTTTCAGCTGGTTGTCTCGCTAATGTGGCTCTTGATGTGGTCTAGAGGAGCTGGCATGTGGTGATGGTAACAGGGCTGGATCTCCTCTTCCCCCTCTTTCAGGCCTCGAGAATGTGAGCAGCATGCAAGAAGTGGCCATGGCATTTTGGGGGCACAATGGTCTTCTTGAGTTTAAATTTTATTTCTATATAAAACAAACACATAGTATCAAACATATAACAATTAACAAAACAAAATAGACCTCCGATTTTCTTCTACAGCAAATATAGGTAACAATAATTTTTCTTACTCGATAATCAGAATGAGAAATCTCTTTCTTCCCATTGTCCCAAATTCACTTATTCCATAAATCCACAAACAAACAAATCATTATTTTCCAGTCTCTGCAAAAGGTCAATTAGAGGTTTCCACTCAATAATAAACGTAGATGTTGTCCTTTCTCTGATTAATGATGTGACTTTGGCCATCTCTGCCAGCTCCAGCATCTTGACCAACCATTCTTCTGTCGTAGGCACTGCTGGACCTTTCCATTTCTGTGCATATAGTAGTCTCGCTGCCGTTGTCATGTATAAAAATAAAGTTCCATACCTTCCTTCTAGCTGACTGTCCATTATTCCCAATAGAAAAGCCTCTGGTTTCAATTGAAAAGTAATCTTTAAAATCTTTTGCATTAATAAATGAATTTCAACCCAAAATTTTAAAGCTTTCTTACATGTCCGCCACATATGATAAAAGGTTCCTTCCTGTTGTTCACATTTCCAACATATATCTGATGCACCGTTATACATTCTAGCCAATTTCTCCGGAGACAAATACCACCGATACATCATCTTATAAAAATTCTTTTTAAGACTAGAGCATAATGTAAATTTCAAACCTTTTAACCACATATTTTCCCATTGTATCATTAATATATTCAGGGCCGGCGCTACCGCTAGGCAAACTAGGCTGTTGCCTAGGGCACGTAGCTGAAGAGGGCGCAGAAACGCTGCATTCCTCTTCGCTGCCGGAGCGCTCCTGCCCCGCCCGCCCGCCTCACCGACAAAGCCAGGTCAGTGCGGGGGGATTGCACCCGGAGGTAGTGGTGGGGTGGGGCCGAGCCTGGGCACCGCCCCCCGCCGCCGGACCCCCCCCACCTACCTTCTCCGCGCCGCTTCCGGAGCCCCGCCCGTGCTCTGTTTTGGCGGGAGGAACCAGGGCAACAGGGCTTAAACAGCCCTGTTGCCCTGGTTTCCCCCGGCCAAAAACAGAGCGCGGGGGTCCCGTCGCGTCACTTCCTCTTCGGAGGAGGAGGCGGCCAGGGCGGGGGGAAGGTAGGTGGGGGCGGGGGCGGCGGGGGGTGCAGCGGCAGCGGGGGGGGGGTCCGGCGGCGGCGGGGTTTGCAGAGCAGGGCTGCTTTGCTCCGGAGCCCCCCCCCACAGCACGAGAGGGGGGGCGCTAAATATAATTTAGCCTAGGGCGCCAAACTGCCCTGCACCGGTCCTGAATATATTATAGCCAAAATTTTGAGCCCATTTTATCATACATTCCTTCACTTGCTCTTCCTCAGTTTCAAATTTCAACAAAAGCTTATACATTCTTGAAATAAGATGTTCATCATTTAGACAATTCACTTTCAAATTCAGATACACTCTGTTCAAAATCATACAACCTTTTATCAACTTTAAACCTTTCTACCATCTGTAAATAGGAAAACCATTGACATGTATGGCCGTCTTTTATCAGTTCTTCTCTTGATTTTATTTTACATTCATCTTGTGAGAATTTCAGCAAATCACGATATGTCAACCAATTGTATTTACTTAACATTTCTCTTCTATGATGGGCTTCTTGTGCTGATAGCCACAATGGTACTCTCTGACAAAACCTAGGTTTATATACGGCTCTGGTCCAGTTTATCTCAAGGAGCGTCTCCAGCAACACCAAGTGGGCCGCTCAACAAGATCTGCCACGGATGGCCTTCTCCTTGTCCCTTCAGCCAGAGCAGCTAGACTGGTGGGGACGAGGAAGAGGGCCTTTTCTGTGGCGGCCCCCGTACTGTGGAACTCTCTCCCGAGCGACCTCCGCCATGCCCCCTCTCTGATGAGCTTCCGTCGCTCATTAAAAACCTGGTTGTTCAGGCAGGAATATGGGTGGGTTAACATTTTAAAATTTTTATATTGTTTTAATGTATTTTATTGTATTTATGTATTTTATTGTTGTACATCGCCCAGGGTGGCCGGTTGCCGGCCAGATGGGCGATAAATAAATATTAATAATAATAATAATAATAATAATAATATTTATTCCAAATTTTCAAAATGGCACTTCTAACAGTGATTATTAAATGCTACATTCACTTTATCATACCACATGTACCCATGCCATCCAAATCTCAAATCATGTCCCTCTAAATCTAATAATCGACTATTTTTCAACAGAATCCATTCTTTGATCCATACTAAACAACAAGCAGCAAAATATAACTTCAGATCAGGTAGACTGCTTGGAGGCTGGCGTGCATCCTGGGCCTCACCCTGGCTGGCCACCACCAGCTCAGCCCAGATGTTCCCTGGACCTCCATTGCCCCTGAATGGGATCTGTTTTCCTGGATGGGATCCTTCATCAAATGCCTCTGGGCATCTCTAGTTTTTTCCGGATGGTTGGTTCATCCTCACAGCCCTGACTTGTGTTTCAGGTGATGAATTTTGTGCTAGTTCCATTTTACAGACGTGGGAAACTGAGGCCGAGCAAGAGGCGAGTATGTGGCTAGGACCCATGGGGTGAGGGCAGCTATTTATTTATTTATTACACGTGTATCCTGCCTTCTTTCCTGCAAGGAACTCAAGGCGGTTCACATAATCCTCCTCATCCTCCTCGCTGTTTTATCCTCACAACAACAACCCTGTGAGGTAGGTTAGGCTGAGAGTCAGTGACTGGCCCAAAGTCACCCAGTAGCCTTACTAATTTCTATGCATCTCTCCCCTCTGAGACATATCTTAATCTCAGGAACCATGCACTCAAAATGACAACCATCTTTGGCAGCACCTATGTCTGTGAACAGACTTTTTCCGGAATGAAACATCTGAAATCTCCAACCAGATCCAGACTAACTGATGCACACTTGCATCACTTGTTACGACTAGCAGTGACAAATATGGAACCGGACATTGACCATCTCATTAGCCAAAAGCAGACCCATACTTCCCATTGAAATACTAATAAGCTTATGTTGATTAAAATTGTTCTTCATTTTAAATATTGTATTGTTTTTTTGCACTACAAATAAGATATGTGCAGTGTGCAAATCAAGTCTTTCTATACCTTTTTAAAATTTAACGTATTTGAATTTAGACAGCAAATTAATTTATAATTAATTTGTTATTAATTTATAATAACTTTCCATTTAATCAAGTAAAAAAAAAAAAGGACCCCGGTCCTTTTTTTTTACTTGATCCATTCGTTCATATTTTTTTCAAACTATAGTCCGCCCCCCCCAACAATCTGAGGGACAATGAACTGGCCCCCTGTTTAAAAAGTTTGAGGACCCCTGTGCTAGGGGATAAACCCCATTGAATACAGGGGGATTTACTTTTGAGAAAACACGCGTAGGATTAGTCTTTCCTCCTCGCAAGCTGGGATACCCCCCACAGCTTTGCTACCCTTACCTGGCTGGGGGCTTCTGCGTTTTTTCACAGCTACACGAGCTAATCAACAGGGGAGCCCTTCCTCAGAAAGGAGATACAACGCTGGTGAATTTCTGCCTGCCATGCCGATGCTAAACGGCACAAGAGCTCCGCCAGGTGAAAACAGTAAAAGAAAATGGGCAATTTCTAACACTGACGAAGCGAAAGCAAGGCAGCAACCATCGTCATCCCCACCACCTCATCTATCTATCCCGCCTCAAGCAGCTTTCTCCACTCCTCCGCTTCAAAACCAAGGGGAAGGCGGCAGCGCCGCAGCTCCGACTCCTTTTTTAAAAATGTCTTAAAAAAATTTTAAATTGAATTTTCAAAAGCAACAAATCATATTTCGCTTCCGCCTCATTGTCTGACAAACATTACCAATCCTTATCCAATCTAAGTTTCCTCTATTTTCACAGAAAGAATTTCTATCACCTTACCAATCTTCAAAAATCTTTTTAAAATGTTGATAGGAAAGTCCCTCCTCGCTCTCGCCCTTCCCGAGCGGAACAAGATGGCTGCCTTTCTCCGTGCCCATAATGCTTCGCGGGCAGCCGAACTTCTCTTCCGGATTCGGGCTCTGGGCTGAAGGGGAGCCGCGGCGGCGGCAACAGCAGTCGGAGCGGGGGCTGGGGCCTCGACTTGGTAGTGCCGAGCGGGCAGAGACGGACGTATCCTTATGTGAGGGGGGAGGGAGGAAAGACCCGGTCGGTCGTCTGTCCGCCCGCTCGCTCGCTCGCTAGCTATCGGAGAGGACCATGAGGCTTCAGTTTCGCCCGAGCCCCCAGCTGCTTCCCGCCCTTCTCCTGCTGATGTTTGAGGTTCCCCAGCTGGGGACGCTGAGCCCCCCGCCTCATTCCCGTCCTCATCCCGCCCCACAGCACTGGGGCAGGCATCGACCGCCGCAGTACGGTGAGTTCTGTAGGAGAGAAGGAAGACGGACTTGTCTCCTAGACACGTCCGGGTTGCGGAAGGGAAGGGTGCCTAACCAAGCCTGCCTTTCTTCTCTCTCCTCTGATGGAGATGATAGTAATAGTAAGATAGTAATGATGATGATGCAACAACCAAGGGAGTATGTTTAGGATATGGACTAGGGGAGTGAAAGATGGGATGTCTCATAGTGCCCTTCCGGTCTGCTCTCAGAGCAGTACGACATAGAAGAAGATAGATCTGAGGCAGGGATCTTCTGCCTCAGAATGTGTGTGCGTGGTGGGGATAAACCGCAGATAAAAGATGTTGACAGTACATCTGTGGACAATGCAATCCTATGCGTGCCTTCTCAGGAGTAAGCCCCATTGAGTTCGATTAGGTTTACTCCTAGGTAAGTGTGTATAGGATTGCAGCCTGAGTCGTTATTAACTCTGAGGAGTCTTGTGGTACCTTAAAGGCTAAGACGTTTATTCTGGCATGAGCTTGTGTAGCCCATTTATGCCAGACTAAATTTGTTAGTCTTTTAAAGTGCCACAAGACTTTGTTGTTTTTGCGGCAGTAAACTAATACGGCTGTCCCTCTGGAGTTTCTAACTCTTTCATTTGGAGGTGCTAAATTAATAGTGGCTGGTGACTGGGTTGAGAACTCTACCAACTCTACAAATAAACAGTGCAGTCTGGGAGTAGGCACTCTGGTGCCTTCCAGATGTTTTGGACTACAACTCCCATAATTCCTTACCATTGGCCAGCTTGGCTGGGTGTATAGAACTTGTAGGTTAAAACAGCTGGAGGGTACTAGGGTGGGAAAGAGAAATACCCCTTAAAAACTTAACTATGGGGGTATGTATTGCTAGCGGGCATAGAAGGAAAGGGAAGCATAGTATTGATATTGTATGAACATTTATTTATTCTAGCAGTAGTGTATGGTGAGCTCATGTTTGTCTTGAGGCTTTGTGGGAGGAAAGGGTTGTTTCTGATCTTTGAGGGGGAATGTTGTTGATGTATAGGAGAAAGAGCAGCTGAAGGGGTACTTGCTGCATTTAATTTACATGACCTCACTGTTTACAACCCCCCCCCCTCCAATCATATGCACTGTATATAAACCTGAAACTTTCCATAATACTCCATGCATCTGATGAAGTCAGGAATAGTCCATGAGAGCTTGTGCCAGAATAAATGTGTTAGTCTTTAAGGTGCCACAAGACACAAAAATTAAGCCCCAGGAAGAAGGCTATGTGAAAGCCTCTGTCCCCAACCTGCTAATGTTTTCCATACACATGGAGAGTATTGAAACATGCCATTCCAAAGTGGTCCAGGCAAGCTGCACCACTTGATTTTTTGCAGATCAAGCTCTAATTAATTTGAATTCTCTTGATTTGGGAAGTCTGTTGCATTCACCAATAGTGCCTTTGCAGAATAGCCTTAATTTTTGTTATGTAGAATAATCTCTGTTGATGCCTGTTAGGAAACTAAGTAAGTGCCTAGCTGAAATTTAAAGTCAGCAATTTTATTCTCACAAGAGCTATGTGGAGCTATTCATCCCAAGGAGTATGAATAGATAAAGTAAATTGTTATACTGGAAAGCCATGGTAGAACCAGGAACTGAAACCAGACACTCCACACCCCATTCCAAAGATTTTTGTTTAAGTAATCAGCTACCAACGTTTGCACCTATAAATGCCTGTTCCTTCCTTCCCACAAAATGGGTACACACTCAGGACCACTAAATAGATTTCTTTTTATGAATATATGTAGGTGCCTTCTGCTAAGTTGGATAACTAGACCACTTGGCCCAGCGTTGCCTAACAGTATACTGTAATTGGCAGCAGCTCTCCAGAGCTTCAGGGGAGGTCTTTCCCAGCCGTGCTACCCAAGATATAACTGGAGTCACCAAAAATTGAACTGAGGACCATGCAAAACTTCTCCACCGAGCATTCATGTAGCTGTGGAGAAATACTCTGTATTACTCATGCATATAGAGAAGGGATTACCACCACATACCCACTTCCCTGAATTTCTCATAGGTTATAGATGCATGGTTAGAGTGAACCCACCATGTCTCCTGACTTCTGCAGACAGTCTGCTTCCTACATGCCCTGTGGTATGAATGCAAGCAATGACCATGTGCTACGAGTGTCATTTGCAGCCATAACTCTTGAGGTATTAATAACCCTCACAAAATATTACACAAATTCTCCGTGGGACTTAATTTTTGGATAGTTTTAAAGAGTATTAAATGATGTGAAGGAGTGCTAACAAAGCAGTTATGCCTCCAATAATAAAGTATCTAATATAAATACTATTGCTAAAATTGTATTAAGAGCTTAGAGAATTTTATCTCCTTTCCCCCTGCCCCTCCCCCTTCGTCCAGGTGTTAAATTATAAGAATATTAGCTTCCGTTAAAAATGTTCTAGCCTTTGTGGTTGCAATAAGAAGCCTGTAAACATTATGTCAGAAATGATTAATACATAGAAACTGTAAAATATGTAGTTACATACATATTTTTATAAATGCTATGTTGTCACAAATTGTTCTAGCAATGTTAAATGTAACTAGAATGTTCAGTTGAACTGATCCAAATTTGCTCTTTTGAACAGTTAAGTAATTCAACTGTTACACTCTATCAGGGAAGGTAATACCTTGAGACTGTTTAATGAGGACTAATTTCTTAATCAGTCTTGGACAGTTTTTGCCCCGATCCAGCTAGGGACACAAAACACATGGAAGCTGGATGGGAAAGCATATGCACAAATAGATATTATGCTTGTGGTTTATTTATTTGGAGAGTGATACTATGGCCCTTGGACAGTATCTAGGGACCATAGGATAATTTGGATTCCCAGCTCCGAAGTCGGAGGCAGAGCTCTGACCTCAGAGCCGGGGATCCGTGCTCCGATTCCCCCGCCCACCCGCTTGCAGCTGGCATGGAAAGAACTGCTCCGACTGGCTCTCCGAGGTTGGGAAAGCAACCTTGGAGAGGGGCTAAAGGGGGCATTTTGGGGGTGGGGAGGAGCCTGGGGCCTCCAGGATATGAGCTATCCTGATGGTACTCCAGCCTCCTTTCCTCCCCCTCCAAAGTGCCTCAGCTAGATGGCTGAAAATGGCCATCTAGCTGAAATGCCGAGTGGGAAGTGCAAGGAGGCAGAGATCGCCTCTGCTGCTCCTCCTGCTCTGCAATGGATACTCGTAAGCCTCCGAGTTTGGGAGCTTATGAGCATCAAGGGTGCAGTATTAATAATAAAATTTATTATTTATTAATAAAGTATTATTATCTTGCTCCTCAACCAAAAAGGCTCTTGCAATCAGTAAAACAAGGTAGTCCCTGCCCACAGGCTTACAGTCTAAAAAGATACAACACACAAAGAAAAAGGGATGGGTGGGGAAGAGAAGAGGAAAAAAATTAATGGCTTTGGTGGAATGGCCCTGCTTCCCTTCCCATCTCCATCTGTACAGCTTGCTGGATGACTCCCTTCCCTTCCCTTTCCTTCCCTGAATCAACAGCTGAGGCCAGGGCTGGCACAACACCTCCTGCTAAATGAGCTGGGAGGTTGCACTGCTGCTCTCTCGTTTCTCTCTCTGCCCCCAGCCATGATGGTGGCAGGGACAGCCTGCCCCCCTTCCTCCCCCATGACAACATTGATGGTGGTGGCCACCAGCTGCCCTCCTCCACCTCCTCCTTCCCCTTCTTCTGCTGCCTTCTCAGGGGGCCTTTGGCCATGAAGACAATGGTGGTGGTGGCGGCGGCCGCTTGTTTGCCCCTCCCCGACAATGATGAGAATGGCAGTGACAGTATCTGCCACCCACCCTTCTCCTCCTCCCTCCCCCCCCACCTGATGATGATGATGACGGTGCTGGCGGTGTCTGTCCTCCCTTGCCCCCCCTGTTGCTGCTATCTCTTCTCTCCCCCCTGCCAGTTGTGGCAGCAACCCCCACTCCATCCCTTCCTCCCCCACCACTGCCCTCTTTTCTCCCCCTCCCAGCCATGATGGCCTGCCCTTCCCCTCTCTTCCCCCCCAGCCATGATGGCCTGTCCTGCCCCCCCTCCTCTTCCTACCTTCCTGGGCGGCAGTCGGCAGTCGCTGCATTTCTCCTCCTTATGGTGACAACAACAGGCTTCCCTCCTCCCTCGATCTGTGCTTGAAGGGCCCTTCCTTAGAGCAAGGCATTGGCAAGGAGGTGGCCTTGGAGACTGTCTGTGCTGCAGCAGTGCAGGTAATCTCCAGGGCCATCTCCCTGCCAATGCCTCGCTCTAAAGAAGCACCCTTCACAGCGAGGCCACTGTCTCCTCTGATTGGCAGGGAGGTCTTCCCAGAGAGTCTACACACCTGATGCCGCATTCAGAGGGCTCCTCAAAGCGAGGCATCGGGAGGGTGATCCTCCAAAGAGCTGTGCCAGTCGCTCTTGCCATAGCAGGAGAGCAGCCAGGGTAGCCTTTTGGAGTGTAAGGCGCTGCATGCAGTTCTCTTGGTGGCAGAATCCACTGTCCTTTAGGATCTGTGGCCTGAGGCAGGGGATTCACCCTGCCTCATGGAAGGGCTCACCCTGGCTGAGGCTGCGGATTCTTGAAAAGGTTAAAATACTGATGATCGCACATTTACGAGGGGAAGCAGACTGGATTCAGTCCCTTCTGTTTACCTATTTCTGCCAAACAGCTGATTGTGTTTTTAGCTATTTTGAAAAGGTTTGTGTGTATGCATGCCTTTGGATTGGAATGATTGTTTGAATTGACACTAACATAGCTAAGCCTTGTAACTAGCCACTTGTCTTTTGGAGAGTTCTAGTTCCTTTCCAGACCTGCCATTCAAGGTACTTGCCTTGGGTTACATAGATTTGTGTGGATGTGAGTGCTGATAAGCTTTCTGTACTTACCACTGGAATAAATCCTTTCAAACAGGATAACTCTAATATGTACTCTGAGAACGTTAATCAGATGTAAATCTGGGAATTATCACATTGCTTAATTAGCAATCAATCAGGCCTATTAACATGTTGGGAGAAGAATGATTAGTAAGATGAATGGTAGATACTGAATCCTTGTACATGTAATTTGCATAAATAAATATTGTGGGGGTTTAACAGAAGTTGAGTATGTTAATGGGCTGATTCTCAGTTCCTTGCATATACCACATCAGAACAGTGAATGCCTACCCACAGTGAATACCAGCAAAGGGCTGAACCTTCAGTTTTATTTTTCTCTTGCTGTTTTCCGATGATGATGAGCATAATCAGTTCTTTTTTTGGCTCAGTTGTGCCTGAAAAGAGCATATCCTTAACATAATATATTTTTCCTATGCACTGTTTAACGTCCATGTTACAGAAATGTATGGAACTTTGCTATGAAAAATATGTGAGTCCTTCATATACTTGTTTTCCATGGAGGGGGGGGAATATGGGATTTGCCTTCTTATGATTATGAAGAGGGGAATCATAAACACAACTAATTTATTGCCTTGCTTAGACCTGATGGGAAACCATGGACTTGTATCCAGTACTGGCCATCAATGGAAACCGCTGGCAGAACAGATTTCACTTCTTCCCCTGCGCACGATCTCCCAACCCTCCAGAGCAGATTTGGGGGGGGAGAGCAGGGGAGAGGAAAGCAAGGGAAGTGCCACTGTGTGAGTGGAATTCTGCTTGTGCAACATTGGGTTTGACCATGGTTTCCTGCTCTGTGAGTTAGACATGGGGCTGGTTCGCATGACCTAGGCTGCGGGCGCGGGAGGCACCACGGGGTCGCCCGCGGGGTCCGGTGGGGCGCTGCAGACGACCTGCGCCCCGTGCGCATGGGTGGACCCCCGCAGTCCCCGCACCGCAGTGCGGGCCTCCCGGTGCTAGGGGGCGGGGCCCTGGGATGCCCAGAGGGGCCGTTTGCCCCTACAGGCTGGAGTGGTGGCCGCTCTGGGCTGCCGCCTCTGTGGGGACCCTGCGGGACGGCCGCCCGCTGTTCGCACGGCACGGTGACCACACGCAGTAGGGGCTTACCCCTCTACCGACCATGGTCACTTTGCGTGTGTCCCGCGCGCGGCTGTCCCGCGGGGGCACCCCCAGTCGGCGTTCACACTACACGGGAACCGCGGGGGACTTGCGGTTCCCGTGTCGTGCGAACAAGCCCATAGTATCACTGTCTCTTCCCCTCTCCCCTTTTGTGGCCAAGAGGAGGAGATTGGAAGCTTCTGCTTTGGATTTTAGACATTACATCTGAACTTGGGAAACTGGGGTTTGTTAAACATTAAACTCTAATGAACAGACAAACCAGGATCAGAAACCATCACTTGTTCCTAACGAGGAGCTATGTTTTGTTTAAAAGTTGAAGCGAAAGCTTTTGATCCCCTCTTCTGTGTGTGCAAAAGAGAAGAGGGTGTGTGGGGAGAGCGTGTGAGCCTGAGGCTTACTCTGGCTGGTGCATGTAGCAGGGAGGCATGGTCTCCTGTTACAACTAACTGGACCAATAAGATGTTTTTCTAGCTGTTCTGTTTGATCCATTTTGTAACATGTATATGTATATAATTTTTTTCCAGAGAGGCTGGAGTCTGTTCTTTCAGATTATGATATTCTTTCCGTGTCCAACATCCAACAGCACTCATTAAGAAAAAGAGATCTTCAACCAGAGTCCCATATAGAAAGACTCGTAAGCTTTTCAGCATTGCACAGGTAATATTATCATACTGATTATCCCTCTCCTGCATTGCAAACCTATCACTACTGTTTGGCATCATTGTTGTTGTTGTTGTTATTACCTATTATTATTTTTATTATTATTATTACTACTACTACTACTACTATTGCATAAGCAGAGATCCACATATTTTGCTGATCTTTGTAGACAAATATGTGCTTGCCACCAACTCTTCTCTCTCCTGCCTCTCAAAAAGTGAGGGGTGGAATTTTATCTCTGGTGTCAACTTGAGCTTGAGAGGTGCTAAACCTTATAGAGTCTCTGTACTGTCCCTGCCCTCCTCCCCAGCTCTGAGACATCTTGTGGCTTCCCAACTTTGTGTCAGAAGCTAGTGCTTAATACTCTGAAATATCTGATAGAAGCTGAAATTCTGCAGCCGCAGTTCATAATACATTTTTAAGTGAATTTGCATAAGTATATTTGCACTGTATTTGTGTTGAATTAAGGAGTAGGTTCATAATGATGAGGAGTAGCTGTTGGTTGTTGTAATGCCGCATGCTTCTTTCTTTCTAAAGACTTGGTGTTCAAAAACCCTTATTTCCTCAACTGTTCTTGTATATAGCTATTCAGTGGAATTGATTCAACTTGTATATGTGTATTTTCTCAATATTCTGTCCATTCTGCTGGTTTTGTGTTACATTCTATATTCTGCCTTCCACAGTATTACTACCATGCCAATTTCCAACCCCAGCTAATAGAATCTTTCCTCTTTTATGCAACACAGGTACTTTGAGACATTGCTTGTTTATATTCAGCCTTCATCCCTGACACATACACCAAAAGCTGTTTATGTTACATGAGTCTGACACACTTCTAAAAGACTTTTTGTTCTTGCTAGCGTTCAGTGCAGCAAAGCCTGACACTGTACAAAATATTTTCACAGCATACAGACTTTTCCAGAAAAAGGCAGTGTTTCCTTTATAGAAGTTTCAACTAACAGATTACCTTCTCTGCAGAAATTTGCTGCTTTTTATTCTTAGTCCTGATTTGTCCATTGAGCTGCTTTAAGCACACAATGGGTTGCCTCCACATTTAGGCACGTGCAGTGGGGCTAACAGAAGTTGACTCCCCTCCCCCGCGGTAGCCCATCTAGATCCCTGAAAATGCTACATAGGGGCCTGGGGAACCCTGCTGAATAGGGTAGGCTGTAGTGCAGGGACACTGAAGGGGAAGCAGGGGTTCCCTGAAAATTAGGCAGAGGCACCTTGCTACCTCAGCTCTCTCAGCTGGTTCACACAACACGACACCCTACCCCACGGTAGATTAATTTACCTGCAGGGCTGTCATGTTGTGCAAACCCAAGTTGCAGGGGTTGTTTGAGAGTTAAACAAGCCTCAAATGACCCTAAAACAAGCCATGGGTTATTTGACAGTTGTCTAATCCTCAAACAACCTCTGCTGCCTAGGTTTGCAGGACACGACAACCCATGGCAAGCCGGGTGCCCTGCAGGTGCCTGACACAATGCAACAGCCCCTGCAGGTAAATTAAGCCACAGTGGGCTGTTGTGTCCTGTCAACCCTGGTAGTCTCTCTGTAGCATTTTTGGGAGCCTTGAGAGGCTGCCATGGGAGGGGTGTATCTTTTGTCAGCCCCATTACATGGGCATAAATACGGATCCAACCCTGAATGTGTAACAGTAACTTTAGAACACTACCTTATGTATGTATGATTTATTTCTGGTTTAAATGCAGAATCTAATTCATATATTCCTACACTTATGTATCGTATGAGTAGTGGATAAACCTTAGTATGTATGAGTAGTGGATAAACCTTAGTATGGAGCGATAGATCTACTAAGTGTGAAGACAACATTATTTTAAGGCCTTTGGAACATAAGAAGAAATCTGTCTTTGGCTTTTGTGGAAGATACAAATTTGGTGCCTGCAGACATGACTGTTCATTATCTGGACCTCAAATATTCATGCAAAGCTTCAGAACCTCTGTGAATAATTTACTGTTACATTTTCCTGCATGCCTTTCTGAGGAGGTTTGTGAATTAAAAGGCCATTTATGAATAAATTGAGGGAGGGCTATTGCAGGTGCTCATGTAAATGTATTTTGTTCATGTATTTCTGCTCCTTGTCTTAAATTCAACAGGGAATCAGTAGCAGACAAATTGTATTGCATAAAGAACTGGTGGGTTCCAGTTACACTTTTTTTGAATAGATCTAAAGTGTATCTTAACGCTAAATGGAAGCAAATTCTTTTACAGGCATTTTAAATTATACTTAACTTCAACAGCGGAACACTTTTCAAAAAAATTTCAAGCACTAATAGTGGATGGCCAAGGCAAGGAAAGAGAATATCACATACAATGGCAAGAATTTTTCACAGGACATGTTGTAGGTAAGTGTACAGTAGTGGGAGGCAGTAACACTCTGAAGCTCTTGCTTGCATGGGGAAAATCTTACTGGATTTTTGTACCATTATAAAGCATAAGGGACATGTTGAATTGGATCTTGGGTTGGCATTCTAAATTTCCATGAGAACTTCAGAAGTCGGTACTAGTTCTAAGCGGGCTGATCAGATTACTTGGAATGGTATAATAGAAACAAATGAGATTCCACCAGGATATCCTTAGGGGCATATTAACTGACTGTTTTACACAGGTAAATCTAAGACCCACCCACCCCACAAACTCAAATTATCCACAAATAATTTGCAAATTGGAGGCGATATCCGGGGGGTGGGTGGGTTGTTAACAAAAAAAGATTAATTTGGTTCCTGGAATGTGTGGTGTAGTACAAAGTAGCTTCTGATTAGAAAATTGTGTTATATGTTGCAATTGATGGGTACTTGAGAGCATCAGCTGCCAATTTTTCTTTTTCCCCCTTCACCAGGTCAGAGTAATTCCAAGGTTATAGCGCACATAGGTGAAGAAGACTTCACAGTGAGGATCAATGCTGACGAAGAAGAATACAATATTGAGGTATACCCTATTAGTAGAATCTAGATGTAGCCAATATAAACTTCATTAAAGGAAATAATACTTTGAGTCAAGTTGCTTCATTTTCTTTAGTTTAATATTTCTAAGATGTTCAGAAAGTAGAAATGCAATTGCTGTTTGTTTTTGCTCTATGTAAGAATTGTTTCCACATGTGCCAAACATACATGGTTCTGTGAACTGATAGAAACAGCAATGTTAAATTGGATGCTCATGTGAAATATCAGATATGCAGACAATACAGTCATGCCTTGGATTGAGAGCATAATTCGTTCCGGAAACGTGCTTGTAATCCAAAACACTCTTATATCAAAACGAAATCCCCCCAAAAAAATTTGTACAGAGATTTTTAATTTAAGCCGTACTACAGTACTTGTATTGCAAGACGTCGCTTGTATATCAAGTAAAAAAAAATTAAATATTTAAAAATTTGCTTGTCTTGCAAAACGCTCTCAAATCAAGTTACTTGTAATCCAAGGTATTACTTTGTATTTACTTTTGTTTTTTAGAAAATACATGAGTCGAAATACAGAAATTTCAGTTCTTAATGATTGAAAATAAAACTATGCAAATGGTCTGACTGCATTGTAGATCATTTGTCGCATGAGTTTAGAAAGATTGTATATACTAATACTACCATTTAGTGATAGGTAATATCACTACCTGAGTGTGGTGCCCATGCAAAGTGTTTGATGTCAGAGCACACTCTTGAATTACCATCCTGGATTCAGGTAACTCCTGAGTCTTTGAAGTGCTTAAAATTAATCTCAAATGGGATAGGAAGAAGTCAGAGACCTGGTTCTCATGACAAAACAACCCACCATGGTTTCCCTTGGAAGCCAGCAACCCCAGCAGACCAATTGCAGAAAAGGTGCCAATGTAGGGATGGAGGCAGAAAGGAGTGCTGCCGCAAAAGTGTCTGGGATATGTGCTGGAGCCAGTGGGAGGGCTGAGGGGGAATGAGGGGTGCAGCAAGCCATGGCAACCAGGATTGTCTGTTGGGAATACTGTGGATCGTTAGCGAACAACCAACCCATGATGGTTTATTAGCAGGGTGTCTTAGTGTGATGTGCGAACCCGCCCAGTATATTGATTTATTCACTAATGCAAAATTAGGCAGGGGAGCTAAAACCAAGAAATGTGTCTTCTGAATAACATACTCAGTTGGCAAAAGTAATGCTGGGTTTCTTAAGTTCTCTTGTCTAGTCTAAAGTTCTGGTCTGTCATCTCTGTTTCAATATATTTACTTCAAATTTCTGGTTCTTAAACTATGTAGTTGCTTCTGACTTGAAATTAGCATGCATTGGCCTCATTTGGATCTTGGACTCACATGCTCCTCCTCCTCTAGCATAACTGCAAAGAGGAGATTGGGTTTTGCTTCCATTTTTAACTAGCTGCAGTTAGAACTGGGAAAAATGTGGTTAGTCTTAACTATGGTTTAGAGAAACAAGCCAACTTCAAACCACACCTTATGGAGGTGGCTTATTTCCTTAAACCATAGTTAAGAGTAACCACAATTTGTCTGGGTTCAGACAGAATGTTAAACTGCAGTTAGTTAAAAATGGAAGTGAACATTTCTGATCTCCTTAAGTCCATGCCCTGAGGAGGGGAGGGGGGCACAACCCTGAGATTGGTTCATAAACACTAAGCCATAGTTCCACATCAAATGATATCATTGCACGTTTGGTAAGAACCAAACAAAAACCACCAATGGCCTTTGTCAGACATAACCAAAGCATACTTTAGTGTTGCATCTGAAAAGTGCAATAATATCGATCAATTCTGTGATTGGAACCTAATCTGGACAGAATGGAACAGGTAGCTGTTCAGCTGCACAGAAGCTATAAATCCCGGTCATTTGTAACCTGAGATAAATAGTAGCCTAATGATGCAGTACTTACCTTCAGTACTTAACAGACACCTAATGAAATCCAGTATTTTTTTATTTGGCTAGCTGTGTGTTCAGCAAGGAAATAAAATTGAAGTCTTCTAACCATGTATCTAAAGGGAGTGCTGCTGGTTTGGAAACAAGGACTGTGTTTAGGGAAATGGTCATGTTGGGAGGGGTGGTTGCTTTAGGGTAGCTTTCCCCAACCTGGTGCCCTCCAGATATTTTGGCCTTCAACTCCCATAACCCCAGCCAGCATGGATAATGGTAAGGGATTCTGGGAGTTGTAGTTGTACATCTGGAGGTCACCAGGTTGGGGAAGGCTACTTTAGGTTCTTATTTTCAGTGACCAGTACAGTGTAAAAAATAAATAAATCTTTATTTAAAAAATTATATTCTACCTTACAGCTACAAGAGTTTCCAGAGGTGGTGTACAACATCATCAAAACAGATACATTCATAAAATCAAACTATTTCTCTATACCAACCTTATGTCTAGCTTTACTGTTTCTTTAGGTTAGTAGACTTTTTGATCAGCTAGTTCATTTAGACTGCAATCCTATACATTCTTACTTACTTCTGAGTATACATGTTACATAGGGCTGTGTTGTTAGTCATGCTCAGACATCTTTTTTCTATCTGTAGCCCCTGTGGAGGTTTCTCAATAGTACACAAGATGGAAGACTTTTGGCCTACAGATCAGAAGACATCAAGGATTTCTCACGGTTACAGTCCCCAAAAGTATGTGGTTATGTTAAACTAGAAGAGGAGGAGGGGCTTTTGTTTGGAGGGCTGACAGATAATAAATTAAATAAAGGTGAGTGTCCATGTACTTCCAGTATTCTTTCAAAATTGTACAAAAGTTCTGTAATGATGCATGATTCTACCTAATGCAGTGAGCTTTATGCATACTAAGGAGACATGTTTGTTGCCGCCTTCTAGCACAATGAAGGAGGCTTATATATAATTTATTTAAGACAGAAGTTGAAACACTAGTGTCTAAGAATATTGTGAATGATTCAGTGTCTTCCTTAAATTATATACAGTAATACCTTGGATTGCAAGTAACTTGGTCTGAGAGTGTTTTGTAAGACAAGCAAAAAATTTTAATAAATTTTGACTTGATAAACAAGCGACGTCTTGATAGGGATGTAACCGCTCGCCTGTAGCGGGCCGAAATCGGCCCCGCTCACGCCCGCCAGAGACTCGCTTTGATATAAGAGTGTTTTGGATTACAAGCACGGTTCCGGAACGAATTATGCTTGCAATCCAAGGTATTACTGTATAAGCCTTTTTCACTTTGCTGGAAGAAGGCAACATTCTATCTCCTTGGTGTGAGAAAGGAGAACAAAGCTAACCTTTTCCTTGTCATTTTAAGCGAAATAACCACTTATGTAAATGGATTTTCTTCCTACTTCCTTCCTTTTGCTATAGGAAGACATACTAAAATAAGCTCTTTTATTTTTAAAAATCACCTCTATCTCTACAAATAAACCACACTTACATTCTCTTTAAAAATGTTCTTTTCAACAAGTTAGAAAACCTAAGCAAGCAATATCAGTGATGCAGTATATCCCCTGAAGTCCCAAATGAGAGGCCCTTGGGCTTCACAGAGTGGCTTTATGATATTGTTCTATATCCGGCCTACATGCCTTTTCCTATGACACCTAAGTTGAAGGATTACTCAGGAGATGCATATTTTTATATCGTCTGTTACTGTAATATTTGATTCAGCCTAATGGATGTTTTAATAGTGATGGCTACATAGTGTCTTAAATTGTCACAATAGAGAATGTCCCTCGGCGGAAAAGAGCTATTCCAGACCCCTTGAGGAACACCTGCAAGATGTTAGTGGTGGCAGATCATCGCTTCTTTCAGCACATGGGCCGTAGTGAGGAAAGTACTACAATTAACTACTTAGTAAGTATGACTATATGCTGTAAGTTGCTTGATAAAATGAGACTGCACATCAAAAATAGTTGTAATTAGGGGGCTGATAGGATGTAACTGTTACAAATATTTAAGTAGTGTTTAACAGGTGTGATTTGTGTGTGTGTGTAGCCTCCTTTGGGACAGAGTGCACTAATGGATCTTGTTTGGCTTAGTTTACTATCTTGTGGTAATACTGTTGACTTGGTATCACTTACGGTACTCTTTTCCTGCAGTATAATTATTTTATTTTTATGTTGTTGTTGTTGTTGTTAGGGGGCATTAAAACATGAAGGAATATTGTTTATATCCCTCAATGCATACACTTATAGTCCACAGCATTCAGAATCTAATGACCAGAGGCTAGACCTGAATAACCTGAATAGACCTGGGAGCCAGTGTGGCATAGTGGTGAGAGTAGTGGTGAGAGTGTTGGACTGGGACTCGGGAGATCCGGGTTCTAGTCCCCGCTTGGACATGAAACTCACTGGGTGACTTTGGGCCAGTCACTGACTCTCAGCCTAACCTACCTCACAGGGTTGTTGTGAGGATAAAATGGAGCAGAGGATGATGATTATGTAAGCCGCCTTGGGTTCCTTACAGGAAAAACGGTGGGGTATAAATATAATAAATAAATAAATAAATAAATAAAATAAACTTCCTTTTGTTTCTGTGCATAGATTGAATTAATAGACAGAGTGGATGACATTTATCGCAATACCTCATGGGATAATGCAAACTTCAAAGGATACGGCATACAGATAGATCAGGTATTTAGATAACTACTCGAAAGGGTTGTGAATCTTTGGCACCAGGGCTGTTTGCTGGATGTCAGAATGCATATAATTATTTTTACTGAATTATTTAATACAGCCATAATTCTATAATTATATTGAATTATTTAATTGAACCAAAAGAATGGACAAATCTAGTTCATAAATGATGCAGGCAAAAATAACAACATAGTGTGAAGTTTTTGAACATTGCTATTTTTTTCCTACTCTGTTGTCTCCATCCTCCCAATCCTAGTGGTGTGTTCATGTATCCTTTTTCTTGGCGTGCAATTTATTTTTTCAACATACAGTATGTATAGCTATTATGACACTTGAAGTGTCACTGATTATTATTTTTTGTCTCAAACATCAAACAATAGGCAAGGTGCTGCAACACAAAATAGGTTTACAATTCTCTTTGAAGAAATCAGACATTAATTTCTGAAATAGCATTTAATAAATCTCCAGGTCAGGGGTTCACAAACCATGGCCTGCGTGTGCTCCTTGCCCACCCTACCCTGCTTTTGCCATTCTGCCAGGAGGATGGATCAAACAAAGTACCTCATGTTTCAAAGGTTGAAGGATTAGATTCCACCTAGTCTTTGTGCTGTGCTCATTAAATGAAGAATCCTGGGATACGTCATTCTCAGATTGTTAGAGGTTGGCTGTGGGCAGTGTTGGAGAAAGCAGCTGTCATGGCAGAACTGAGCGAAGTGCTGTGCTCTGTGTTGCCATCCATTCAGGTGCCCAAAGCAGCAGGCGGTGTCCTTAAGGGTGACTGTGCCTTTTCTTTTGATGCTCTGGTAAACTTTCATGCAAGGGAGCCAGATGCTGGAGGAGACTCCGTTGTCACTACAGACTCCAACCATCTGGGTTTCAGGGGAACGGGGAGAGAAGTATAGCCCATACAAGTTACCACGGGACTTGTATTCTTCCCTGGGCATGCTGGTTCCCTCCAAAGAACCAAAGGAGCACTACAAGTCCCAATAGGTTCAGCAGCCCAGTTGGTCTTTTGGAAAATGCTTTGCTTGTTGAGGATTGTAGTTCTGCGGGGCTGCATCACAGGTCTGTGGAAGGCCAGATGAGAGCTATTGTGATCTTGACTTCAGGCGTGTGTGTGTGTGTGGGGGGGGGGATGACCCCCACCCCACCCCACCCAATCCCCATGTGGCCCTTGGGGCCTAAAATGTTGTGTATCCCTGCCCCAGGTGGTCCAGGCATGTGGCTTTGTCTTCTTGATATATGGTAGCTCACTGAAAGGTTTGGAATACAGTTGGACAAGAATGAAGAAATCCAGTTGGTAGATTTTTCAGTGGATACTGTACAGTAATAAATGAGGGAATAGGGCAGAGAGAGTTCTGTCTGAAATGAGATGTTCAGGAAAATTTGAGCTACAGGATTAATCATGAGGAAAACGCGTGCTGTCTCATTCTTCCTTATTGTCACTTCTCCCTTCTCCCCAAATCTTGCCCAAGACAGGAAATACTGCTTCAAGCACTCTCTAAATATGTTTTCTAAACTTGTTGTTGCAGAGTTCTTCTCTTGGATAACATTCACATTTTAGCTCTTGGTACATTTGTCTGTGTGTTCTGTTTAACACAATGGGCCTTATGAATAGTGCTATTTAAGATTGCAGCCTCTGCGTCCAAAACTCATACTTTGTACAGGAAAAAAAGGCAGTCAATAAAAGCATGGAAGCGCATGCACGAGAATGTCAAAGATCTGATGCTTCTCCAAGAGAAATCCAGATCTGGTGCTCAAGGCAAATGTTGTAAATAAAATAATTTTGCTTGATATGTGTAATTACACAAAGTTGCATACACTTGATTATATTCTGATTGCCTTGCCACTGGAAGTCCTGGCCCGGCTTCCCTCTCGAAACTGTCTTCATCAGACATTGTCTGCTTTATATTCAGAACTTTCTGTGCATAACCCAGGATGAAAGCCGAGACTTGGGCTAAGATACATTCTGCATATATTGCACCAGCGTTGAAGCAACTGTATTGGGTACCCATTGACTACTGAGCCATGTACAAGGAATTACTGTTGGCAAATTAAGCCCTGAACAGCTTGGCACCAGGTTACAGACCTGTGCAATCATTAAGATCTTCAGAGGAGGCCTTGCTGGTTATACTATGACTGTAGATTGCCATCTTGCAGCAACCCAGAAACGGGCCTTCTCCATGGTGGCACCCACCTTATGGAATGTCCTTCCCCCTGGTATTTGGGAAATGCCAACTGTGGCATGCTATAGGTGCCAATTAAAGACCCATCTTTTTATCCATGCCTTCCCTGAAAGAGTGTGCGGTCCTGTTTGTTATTATGGTGTTGTGAGTATTGTTTTTAATGTTTATATAACTCTCTTTGTATTTATTACGTATTTTAATGTATGTTACGATGTATTTTTATCTCTTTGTAAACCTCTTAGATATATTTTTAAATATGATAACTGGTATATAAATCTATTAAATAAATAAATACAGATTCCATTTGATGCCATGCTTAGGTACATTGAATAAAGAGAGCTCTGATTATAACACAGACACGCTGCTTAAACCAGGGTGGGCAACTTGTGGCCCTCCAGATGTTTTGGCCTACAGCTCCCATGATCCCTCACCATTGGCTATACTGGCTAGGGCTGATGGGAGTTGTAGGCCAAAACATCTGGAGGGCCACAAGTTGCCCATCCGTGGTTTAGACCAATTATTAGAAACTTTCCATGGGTTGGTGCATGTGTTCAGCTATAACTTGCTGTAAGTGAGTTTGTAGAATTTTATCTATGTACATATGCATATAAGCATAAAGTGGATTGAGGTGCCATGAACTTTGCTAACAAAAGGTAGAATTTTCTCTTGGCTTGAAAAGTTTAACCATAGTAGTATTTCCTCTCTGTTATTCTAAGGGGCTTAAAAGTTTTCTCATTTTTTCTGAATCTTCCAAATTTAATGTTTCAAATTGTTTCTGTGTGTGTGTGTGTGTAAAGATTATAGTTCACAGTGAGCCAGAAAATGTGCGTCCTGGAGTAAAACACTATAACATGGCAAAAAGTCAGCCAGATGAGACAAAGGATGCCTGGGAAGTGAAGCAGCTGTTGGAGGTAGGGAGTGTGTGTTTTATATGATCTATAAAATGAAGTACCCCATTGTCGAGGTGTAGAACATGTCAGCAAGTAATGTGACCATGGAAGCTTCTGTTATGTAGAAAGCAGCTTACAAGGAAATACATTACGTAACTAAAGGTGCAATCCTTTGCATGTTTAGATATGCATAGGATTGCGCCCTTAGTCTGCGTGCAGGGGTTATCTAGAAAGACAACATTTGCAAGGTATAAGATGCAAACAGTAACTTTAAAAAAAAATAAGACTCTCTCAACAGATGGGCTTAAAAGGAAGCAGTCAAACTAGTGTTTGCTTAACTTGTCTGACCTACAGCTAGAAGGCTGATGATGGTGATACTTCACATCTTCTCAAGCACACCTTAATTATATGTACAATACTCATTACACAGAAACTGTATTAAGATGGCACATAATTACTTTCCAGTACGGGGGGGGGGGGAGGATGAAATTTAAAAGATGATCACTGGCAAAGCACTCTTAGACAAGGGGAATGGAGTAGGTGAGCACCATTAGTGATACTAGAACTAGAATCTAGTTTGTTAAAGAGTCTCTAACTTATGGAATAAACATTTTCTGTAAACTAAAATGTGTTTTGTATATTTGTCGTACACAGCAATTCAGCTTTGATATAGCTGAGAGAGCAGCTAAAGTGTGCCTTGCTCACCTCTTTACGTACCAAGACTTTGATATGGGTACTCTTGGACTGGCTTACGTTGGATCTCAAAGGCCAAACAGCCATGGTGGCATCTGTCCGAAGGGTAACTCCTTTCCTACTTTGGATCTGTTTTTCTCTTCCAGTGCACAAGTCAAAATGCCTAAAGATGAAAATAAGCATGCATCCAGTATATGTACTCTTAAGATGGGTGGTGGTCTATAAATTTACTCTTGAACCAAGAGGTGGCTTGTGTGAGCAAGAATTCTGATCATCCCTATTGCTTTTGTGAAGCTAACTTGGATGCTATGGTGTAGCCTTCCCCAACCTGGTGCCCTCCAGGTGTTTTGGAATTCTACTCCCATCATTCCCAGCCAGCATTGCGCCCTTAGTCTGTGTGCAGGGGTTATCTAGAAAGACAACATTTGCAAGGTATAAGATGCAAACAGTAACTTTAAAAAAAAATAAGACTCTCTCAACAGATGGGCTTAAAAGGAAGCAGTCAAACTAGTGTTTGCTTAACTTGTCTGACCTACAGCTAAAATGCTGAAACTGGCTAACTGTCAGGCTGTAAATGTTTTTGTATATTTCTATTTGACTCCTGAGTGATTGCCAATATGCCCTTCCTCATTCTGATTATAGAACCTGGAGGTATTACACACTATAGATGCAGTTCCTTCCCCTCCCCCTCCCCAGTGACTTGGAAGGGCTGTGCCTTGAGTCTACTGAGACAGGCAGCCATGCAAAAGGTGGTCAGGAATGTAGACCTGACTGTGCCTGTGAAATCTTTTGCTTCTGTCCAAGTGTGCCACAAATTCCTGCCCTGAATGCCACCCATATGCCATAGGTTAGCTACAATTGTTAGAGAATACATTAATAAGAGATTAATCTGGCACACCACTGGGGGACTGCATTCTCAGTTTTAGGCAATGGGCAAGGGAAATTTTTCTACTCTTTTCATTTGGGAAGCACAGGTTCTCAAATAAAAGACTATTTAAATCAGTCATGCACTGCTGTAACTTCATTTTTTACCTTCTGTTTTTGTAGCTTATTCTAATTCAGCAGCTGGAAAAGATATCTACCTCAACAGTGGTTTAACCAGCACAAAGAACTATGGCAAAACTATCCTTACCAAGGTATTGTAAGATAAATTGTGGAAAGTGTTTGTTTCCATTAATGTCTTGCTGTCGGTGAACATCAGTGTTGATCTCGCAATAGTTGGAAAGGTGGTATATTGCATCTCCTGTCACGTAGGGGGACCAGTATAGCCTCTCTTCTGGGCTAATTTCCTGACTGTTTTTATTACCCTATAGAGATTTCTGAGCGATTGGGGGTCAGGGGACCTTCTTTGTGTGGTGATAGTGCCTGTCACCAATGCCCAAGTTCTTTGCTTGGGACTTGAAGGCATGATTGTCAATTATTTTCTGTCATATTATATTATACTGCACCAGGATATAAACACTGAGCAGTTGGAGTGCTTTGTAAAACAAGTTTTAATTTCTCTGTAAAAAAAAAATTAGATCTGTCAAACACAGTACAAATAAAACCCATGTAGTCTTAACTTGGTTTGTTTGTGTATATTACCCTTCAGTCTAATTGCTGTTGCCAAAACTTTGAACAAGAATGGCACCAGTTTTGGTTCTGTATGAGGATAAAAAATTATCTGATAATCTAACTTCTGTAATAACACAAGCATTCGGCGCTATATATTATATTGTTTATAATATATATATCCCACCTTTTTTCCTGCAAGGAACCCAATATTAAAGCAGCTTCTCAAAGGCAGGCCTATGTTAGAAGACTTTAATTCATTAAACCCCCCCCCCCCCATCCATTCCATACTAAATGGATATACTTCTGAAATGTTTTTGTCTTTATATAATAAGGAAGCTGACTTGGTTACTACTCATGAGCTGGGACACAACTTTGGAGCAGAGCACGATCCTGATGGCATGCCAGCATGCGCCCCCACTGAAGATCAGGGAGGAAAATACGTTATGTACCCAATTGCTGTGAGTGGAGATCATGAAAACAACAAGGTATTTATTTGTGTGTGTGCGTCCGTGTGCATATATTGCTCCTATATAGGTAAATTGGGTTCCTGCATATGGTAGCGCTAAGTGGGAAAACGGAGAAAAGCACAGGCGGTTTCTTTTGCATTCTTCAACTTAAGATCTGCACTGTCAAACTAATGCGGGTTTTGATTTTTTGCAAGGATTTTTATGATGGAGGATAAAAAGACGAAAGGATGTAGAACCAGGAGTTCGGTGGTGCGGAGAGAGAGAAGGTTGGGGAGTAGTAGACACTGAGGGTAGATGCTAGAAACCCACCTCGGTGTCTACTCTGGCTTCTGAGCCTTCACCAGATACACTTGTTTCTACCAAATGTATAGGTTGGGAAGCGGCTTCTTATAAAGTAGGCGGGGAAGTTGATAGTTTCAGGAGCCTGAATTCTGTGCCATGTTTTGCACTTGTGTGGCAAGCTAATGTATCTGCAGGGTACATACAATCTTGAATTATTGCTCTTCATTCCTGCTGCTCCCCACTCCCCTTCCTGTAATACTTTCAGATGTTTTCAGAGTGCAGTAAAGTATCCATCCTACGGACTATTGAGACCAAGGCCCCAGAATGCTTCAAAGAGCGTAACAACAAAGTGTGTGGCAACTCCAGAGTGGATGAAGGCGAGGAATGTGATCCAGGCCTCTTGCGTCTGCATGACGATCCTTGCTGCACGTCTGAATGCAAGCTAAAGCCAAATAAAAAATGCAGGTGAGGGGGCCAACAAGGCTTTCATTAAAAAAAAGAAAAAAAAAGAAATGTGGTGCTTGCCAAATAGCTTTTTCTTCTCCTTTCCTTTTTTACAAGTAGGAAAAGTCGTTGTTATGCCTCCATTGTGTTTCTCCCTTTTTATGATGCTGTTTTGATAATGTCTAACAAATCCTGCAGCATTCAATCTTAAGTTTGAAAAACAGGTGCATCCATTAAACTGATGTTTCATGTGTTTTTATTATAGGCTGAATTATTGGTTGCCAACTGTTTATCTTGTACTAAGACCACCTGTGAATTAATAGTTATTAAATACTCTGTCTCCATTTTTTAGGGGTGGGAGAGGCAGGAGCCTCCTGAAATAAAAAAAATATTACCTTCTTTTTTTTTTCTTTTTTTTTTTAAATTTTATTTAAATTTTTAAACAATACAAAGAAAATAACACACACATATAACTAATATTGTGCTCCCATCACCATGGGACCAAATAATCCAATAACTCTATAATTGTTCATTATTCCAAAAATACAACATATCTTGACAGGGTAAACTCCCTTTCCCCTTTTTAAACACATATTCCAAAAATAAACCCCAGATATCCTTGAAAATATTTTTCTTTAATTGACCCCTTTTGCATTTAATATTACAAGTCAACATATCATTCAAAGCCATATCCCATACTTCTTTATACCAATCAGTAATAGTGAAAACTTGCTGAATTTTCCATTTCCTTGCTATCATTAGTCTACCTGCCGTTAACAAGTTTATAATTAATTCTTTAACATTTTGAGGACCGATCACCTTTTCCGTTATTGATAGCAAAGCTAGTTTAGGACAAACCTCTAAATCAGCTCCAACAATTTCTGATATTTCCTCAAAAATCATTTTCCAAAAATCCATTACATTTTTACAACTCCACCACATATGAGCATATGTACCCAACTCCTGACATCCTCGCCAACACATTGGAGAACATTTATTATCTATTCTATTTAATCTCACTGGAGTCAAATACCATCGCCAAATTAGCTTATAAAAATTCTCTTTAATTCTTATAGACATATTTTTCAGTATTCGCCTATCCCAAATCTTGTTCCAAAAATTTTACCTTCTTTAAGATCTGTGTATGCATGTGACATTTCTGTGCCGTTCTTCCTTCGACTACTTCTATGGGTTTTTAAAAGTGATATTCAGACTTTCGCTTATTCTTTCTCCCTCCCTTCTCTCCTCCTCTCCCAGTGATCGGAACAGTCCCTGCTGTAAAGGATGCCAGTTTGAAAGCGCACAAAAGAAGTGCCAGGAAGCCATCAATGCTACTTGTAAAGGAGAGTCCTATTGCACAGGTACTCATTGTATTTTTTAATTTATTTATGATTTTGTCTCTCTTACATTGACGTCTTTGCAAGTTTCCTAATTTCTGTTTTCATTAGTACAGTCTGACATAGCAGACAGATTTTTAATGGTGACCCAAGGATTTTGCGTTCAAAGAGATGTGTGCTTCTGAAATGGGAACCACTTGAAAAATATCTGTGGTGTTAAAGTAGGGGTTGGGAACATTTTCTGTCAAGGGTTGCATTCCCTCAGGAATAATCTGTCAAGGCCCACATGCTGGCAGTGGACACTGGGAAAGAGCCAAAAGTGGGTAGAATTTGCAGCATTGCCTAGTGTGTGCTCTCTCTGTGTGCTACCCATTCCTCCCAATATATCTCTGTTTTGGCTCAATTCAGATGCAAACACAAACCATGGTTTGTTACAAGAATGAGCCATGATGAGCCTCAAGCTCACGTGTTTGCACTCCCTCAAATCATAGTTTGTCATTTTGTCTAAGTGTGGCAAATGATGGTTTCCTCAAACCAATTAAGCCATGATTTGATCCATCTGAATGCATTCTTAATCAGTGACACTGTTCATCAGTGTCTGAGTTGTTAACTGCCACCCCCCGTCCCATGGCAGTATGGGGGTGTGGAATTCCTGAGCGGGAAGAAAAAGAAAAGTAGGTCATTGGGTGGGTGGGAGTCCTGGTCATACATGCAAGCTGTTAGAGGGGTGGCTGGACAGGTGCCAAAATTGGTTGTAAGTTGTAACCTTGTTGCTAGGAGAACTTGGCACAACCTTCCCCCCTGTAGCACTGTCTAGGCTATTCTTTCACTGTCTAGGCTGTTCTCTGTCTCAGCTCCTCCTCTTGGTATCTATGGTAGGAAGCTTTCTGAGGGAGGCCTCCAGGCTTGCTCCATGAATGAACTTGGGAGGATCTCTTCCCTGATCCTAGCAAGTCATAGACGTAGTCTGTTATTTCCCAAGTATGCATATACTAATGTTGTCTGTTCCTAGGCAATAGCAGTGACTGCCCTCCCCCTGGGAATGCTCCGGACGACACCATCTGCGTGGATTTGGGCAAGTGCAAAGACGGGGGGTGCGTACCCTTCTGTGAGAGGGAGGAGAACCTGCGCTCATGTGCCTGTAATGGTGAGGAGAACATTCTCTTCTGGATTTCTTCCTCAGACTCTGAGCTGGGGCTGCTCAGTCCAGGGTCACATGCTTGTCACTGAAAAAAGATCAGAGCCAGGATGAAGGAGATCCACATGCAGTTTTCCTTTACAGTCTTGTTCATTTGTTGAAGGTAGTTAAGGCCCCTAGCTCTGATGTCTGGTATGATCGATGTCAGTGCAGCAGTCAAAGGTAAATTTTGAGACTGAATGGATTGAGTGCCTCCCTTGAACAAAGTCTCAAATCTGTTCTTCCTCCCCTCAGCTCGATAGGGATGGGTGGTGGAAGCACTGTGCTTCCTTTAGAGTACTCTGCCATGAGTCTTTGGACTAGACATTTTATTTGTTGATTTTTATGCTTGAGGGCCATCTACAGCATTCTAGCAGCTCATCACTGGCCACCCATGTGAGCTAGATGGGAGTTTACTTCCGAGTACTAGTGCTTTGGTAAAGTGGGATGGGTCTGAAGACTTTGAACTGTTTTTCTGCTAGTGTGAGGAATTCCCTGCCTACACTTTTACTCTTGTCCCCTGTCGTCTATGTGTCAGAGCAGGTACATTCCAGTGTCACCCTTTGGGCCCAGTTAAATGCAATATTTTATTTAGCATGGCTCTTCTTGGGTTGGACTGATCAGTAGGAAACCTTTGAATATCAGTTGCAAGTGGGACTAAGCCCTCCCTGCTTTCAATAGCTTCACTTTACTCTAAGGCAGGGCTCTCCAACCTTGGGTCCCCAGATGTTGCTGGACTACAGCTCCCAGAATCCCTTGCCATTACCCATGCTGGCTGGGTATGCTGGGAGATGTAGGCCAGCAACATCTGGGGACCCAAGGTTGGAGAGCCCTGCTCTAAGGTTTAATGAAGTCCTTTTGCCTTTCTCTCCCTAGTGGATCGGCTATCTTTGCAAGCTTTAAGGTTGCTCATGTTTGAGTAACATAAAAAGCTTGATCATAAAATAGTGTCTTCTTTAGGCACATGATAAATTAATTCAGGGGTAGGCAACCTGGTGCCCTCCAGATGTTTTGGACTACAGCTCCCCAAACCCCCAGTCAGCATGGCTAGTGGTCAGGGGTTCTGGAAGTTATAGTCCAAAATATCTTCAGGGCACCAATCGCCTACCTGTTTTAATTGGAAAGATGTATGATTGAAAATGACTTTCTTCGTGAAGGAAAGTAATGTGTTAATAGCCCCAAAAAAACTAGCTATGAGCTTGTTTTGCTTTACTTCAGAAACGGATAACTCCTGCAAGGTCTGCTGTCGGGATGAGCTTGGGAGTTGCAGTCCATATGTTGATGCCAACCAGAACTTCTTATATTTGAGGAAGGGAAAGCCATGTACTGTGGGATTCTGTGACATGAATGTGAGTATATATACATGACTGGGGTGTGATATTTGGCTTCTCCAAAGGACTAGATATTGTCACTAAACCCTAAATATTTGCCAAATAAAAAATATATTTTTTTTTCCTTGTTGCATCACATCCTAAAATAGTTTACCGTTTTCTTGTTGTGGGACCAAACATTCTGTTGCAATAGTTATGTATCCGCTACCCGTTGTAAATGAATTTTCTGTTTCCCCCCAGTATTTGTTCCATCTACCAGTGTTTTCCTTTCTTTATCTAACTTTTTATTTGTTTGTGAGGACCTATTTCTTGTCCTTGCATAGTGCTGGGAGCAAGTAACTTTTTTCCTACACCCCAAGCTGCATAGCCTCTATCTAAGGAATGCATTTTACTGTGGATAGCCAGGATCCAAAGAACCGCCCAACTAGTTTCACATACCAAAATGGGTTTTAGACTGATTTTTCTCAAACAGACACATCTTGAACAGCTTCTGAAACTTTCCAAGGCAGTCTGAGATACGGCGTGGGGGGTCTACTGTTTAAAGGACGGGGGGAAGTTAAATTTGGGCACATCTGAAGTAGCTCTTCGGATTGCAGTCAATAACCTTATTCACACGTAACAACTAACTATGGGTTAAACAACCCATAGTTGGTTGGGGTCATGCTGGAGTGAGCAAGCGTGCTGCCTCCCATGCACTCGCTGCCTCCCATGCACTCGCTGCTTCCGCTTTGTTTCCTGTTTATCAGGTTGTTTGTTGTGTGACGTGCAAACCTAGAACTCTTGAGTTGTTGTTGGGTTTAAAACTCGGGGTTGTTTCTCCCACAACAGACTATGGGTTCAAACTCTGGATTGTTTCTCCCTCAACAACCCAGAGTTCCAGGTTTGCACGTCATGCTGAACAACCCAGGAATGCGGCATTCTTGGGATGTTTACAAAGGCAGATATAAAGTGGAAGTGGTGAGCGCATGGGGTGCAGCTTGCTCGGGCATGTCCCCAACTAACTGGGTTGTTTAACCCATAGATGGTCGTTACATACGAACCAGGTCTACGTGTTCTAGCCACAGTATGCAGCACAGAAGGGTGTGGTCAGACAACAGGCCCAGAAGTTAGCCACTGTTCCCTAGGGGAAGGAAAGTGCTATTTTAAGAATGCTCTGCATTTCTGCCTCTAATTCTAATTATATTTCCCCCCATAATCTGCTTAGCAATAATAGCATAGTCAGTACAAATCCACCAAAAGCCCTGTGAGTGTCTTATTTCATATTAATAATTGCATGGCATTTTTGCTAAAACCATAGCATTAATAAACTCCTACTTTCTGCTGCAGTTAAAGGGGCTTCTCTTATCTCTCTCTACCCTGCAAAACATGTCCCATTTCCTCCCAATAGTATGGCTGACGTTTACATTGTGTAAGGTGGCTTCCTAAGCCAACATTGTGTCTTGTAGGGTAAATGTGAGAAGCGTGTGCAGGATGTGATTGAACGACTTTGGGTTTTCATTGATCAACTTAGCATCAATACATTTGGTAAGCTACACTTATTCAGCAGCTTGAAATCCACAAGTCCTGTTCTTAAGCTTGCTATTCTCCATTTAATGCCTTGATATCTTTGATTTCAGAGTGTGAGTGTTGAAAATGGGTATTTCTATTGCCAGTCTTTAATATCATGAGTACTCATACTTAATGTTGACTTGTAAGCTGGTGATGCTGGTTTTGAAGTAAAGTGCAAAAACTACATGTATTTTTATATACCGTAAGTAGTTGCATTAAAATAGGGCACTTCAGGAAAAAAACCAACCCTTCTGAGGATCATACTTTTTCCATACTGAGAGATGCTTCTGGCCTCATAATGTAGTCAAATCATGAAAGAGTTGAGTATATTAACATCTTCCTATAATGGCCTTGAGCATCATATTCTTGGTGGAAAGTCAGGGTATCAATCAAATAAATAAATAAATAAATTGCATCGTATTCAATAACATTGCTCTTTACTATATAATTAACATTAGTTATTAGAGAGCCAGTGTGGTGCAGTGGTTAGTGTTGGACTGGGACTCGGGAGATCAAGGTTCTAGTCCCCGCTCAGCCATGAAACTCACTGGGTACTCCATTGGGCCAGTCACTGACTCTCAGCCTAACCTACCTTACACGGTTGTTGTGAGGATAAAGTGGGGAGGAGGAGGAGGATTATGTAAGCCGCCTTGGGTTCCTTGCAGGAAAAAAGGCGGGGTATAAATATAATAAATAAATAAATAAGCAAACAAATTTTCATGTATTTTAGGCAAATTCTGTCGTCTTTGTTTCAAGGTTATTTCTAAGAACATCTGTGCTGAGAATAGTAAGAAACTAAGAATTGCATTGCTTGGATCAAGTCAAGATCTGTCTAGTGCAGGGTTAGGCAACCTTTTGGGGCCATGGGCACATTTAACAATTTGAGAAACTGTCCTGGGCACCAACACAAAATGGCTGCCATGGGAGGCATGACAAAGGACAAGTAACTTTCCCAAAAGACTGAGTACAAGGCAGAGGTCTGAGCCCCAACGCACTAAACAACTCCTTTGAACCCAGTTTTCAGCAGCAACAGAAATCAATTTCACAGCAACATGTGTTAGGTTTTTTTTAAAGTGGGAGGGATCGGGCAACTTGGCAGGTGCCAAGAAGTGTGTCTGGGGGTGCATTTGTGCCCATGGGCACCATGTTGCATACCCCTGGTCTAATGTGTGTTTTCAACACTGGCCAGCCAAATATCACTGGAGGATTTTTAGCAAGCATGAAGGTGTGTGTGTGTGTGTGCGCGCATGTATGTCCATCCGTCCGTCCATGTCATGCCCTGGTACACAGAGGTATATTGTCCTTGAACACAGGGGTTCCATTTTAGTTATCATGCTTAATAGTTGTTGATATACCCTCCTCTGTGAATTTATCCAATCTTTTTCAAAGCTGTCCATTAAGCCAATGGCAATCACCTCATCTTGTGATCATGAATTCAGTAAATTTGTTTATGCATTGTAGAACTGGGACTTGCAACATATTGTAGTGTGGAGTGCTCCTCTTCACTATTTCTGTCAGCCATGCCTTCCTCCATGATATGCCATTCTATTTCCCACCCACCCAGTTTTCCATCTTTTCCCTCAACTGTCAGCTAGCATTCTGTGCCCACTGAGTGTGCTAAGTCCTCATTAGGTTGGTTTTTGCGGAGTTTCCCTCTTAGGGGTTTTTCTAAAGCTTTTTTTCATACTTAAGCACATCTTGGGGTTCCCCCAGGACTGCTGCTACCTCTCTCTTTTCTGTGGGTGCTGTCATTTTGGCTACATAAGGATCCATACTCAGACACTGAGTTTGCTATTAGTATAGAGGGAATGATGACATACTTCCTTTTTTTCTCTCCTGATCCTGCTGGCAATCCCTTTCATTGGGTGACTCTCTGGGTTGTTTATAGGTTAAACAACCCAGAGACTCAGTTTGCATGTCACATCATGGGATAATTAACCCACAATTTGCCAGGGATGGAGAGCACAAGCTGTTTCTGGTTTGAGAAGCAATGTGATGTGCGAACCCACACTGTGGGTGGTTTAGAGGTTAAACAACCCAGAGTTAACAAAAACAACCAGAGTTTCCAGGTTCACATGTCATGAAACAGCCCAGGAATGGGGGCGTTCCAGGGTTGTTAAATGAAAGCAGAAATGCTGAATGCACGGGAAGCAGCATGCTTGTCGCTTCATTTGTTTCCGGCAATTCCTGGGTTAAACGACTCAGGAATTGCAGCGTGACATGCAAACCGGGTCTCTGGGTTCTAGTATTATGGGAGATCTTGCACTCACACTCTCCATTCATGATTTTACAGTATTCAGAGCAACAGTGTAATTTGAAATTACATAGTGTGTTTTCGCTTTAAAAATATGTGTAATGGAGATGAAAATATTTTGAATCTTTGGTGATAAATTAAAGCTCATAAGTGGATTAACTCAGCTGCTTATTAAACATTTATTTCATGCCAGCAGGGTGTTGGGCATTGTACCGATCAAAAGATTTAGAATGCTAGATGTAATACTGCAAATAGCAAAGACAACTGGTCATATTTAATTGAAAAAGAAAGCAAATACTTTCTGCATGTTTAGTTAAAAAGAGGGTTAGAATTCATAGTCTCTGAAGATGGGACAACCACTTGGTTTAAGGCACAGAAAGGAAGTAACTTGTAGGATTGGGCTCTTAACTCTGTACCCAAGGATATTTTGTTTGATTATTAGTATTGGGTATCTCTTCTTTTTTTAAACAGGGAAATTTTTAGCAGACAACATAGTAGGATCTGTGCTTGTATTCTCCTTACTATTTTGGATTCCTCTAAGTATTCTTGTACACTGTGTGGTAAGTTTAAATTTAAACCAAGTAAAACAGCTTAAATTCAAGTGTGCTTTTATGTGCATTTGGACAGTAATTGAGAGAAGTGTTTTAACCAGCAAATGAAGTTCATAATGATATAATATACAGTAATACCTTGGATTGCAAGCATAATTCGTTCCTGAACCATGCTTGTAATCCAAAACACTCTTATATCAAAGTGAGTCTCTGGCGGGTGTGAGTGGGGCTGATTTCGGCCCGCTACGCCCGCTCGAGGCGAGCGGTTACATCCCTACGACTTGTCTTGCAAGACCTTGCTCGTTTATCAAGTCAAAAAATTTAAAACATTTTTGCTTGTCTTGCAAAACTCTCTCAGACCAAGATTACTTGCAATCCAGGGTATTACTGTACTCCAAAATATTCAGCTCATGTGCAGATAAATTAACCTTTACCCATGGATCCTATCCGGGGTATTTAAACATTTAATACATGGGTCTCTGAATAATGTGACATTCCTCCACCCCTGAAAATCTGGGTGCGTTTGGTTCCTAAACTTTTGCTGTTTTAAAAGAGTGAATTAAAGCATTGCAGATAAGTTATTTAAAAAGAAGTTCTAATATCCCTATGAAAATCAAACCCTGTGTTTATTCTTGGAGGTAGGGGGAGAATTATACTATGCAGGGCAGTGAGGGGGAACTGGGTAGTCTGGGAGCTGGTTCAGAGGGTCTAACAACTGGTTTATTTGTGCAAATAACTGCATGTGTGAGTGGCTTGCAAGATGTGATTATTTCTCATTATTGAAATAGACGTGATCTTCTGTAAGTCCTGTCCTCCTATATTTCACTGCGCACAGGCCACCCCACATGAGCATTTGTCTCCATGGGTAACAGGCTACAATAATCTCTACACTGACTTTCATTCTGATTTGGGCACATCTTAGAAGGTAGTCAGATAGAGGTGAGGGATATGTGCACTTTGCTAGCAGTTCCTTTCATAGCTGACTTGTTACTTTTCCCTTTTTTAATAGGACAAGAAGCTGGATAGGCAGTATGAAGAGAACACCAAATCTCTGTTTGGTCCTAGTGTAAGTTTGCTTTGCGTGAAGGATGTTTTCAATATTGTATTTGTTTAGAAAACAGTCCAACAGAGACTTATAAAGACTTCTAAATACTGACAACCAGGTCTCATGTTTTTATGTTTTTCCCTGAACAAATATTTCTTCAACAACTAGATGTACTTCTTGTGACCTGAAAGCTTTGCTGAAGGGTGGGCTATACAACTTTATAAATAAATCAGCAAATCATACATTTAAGTCCTGATTTTCCTTTCTGATTTTTTAATGCTTTTTGTTCAGCTGAATTCTCTCATTCTCAAGTACAAGGGATAACATACCTAGATTCTGTTCCCTATGTATGTACTCTTGTCTAGTTTTGTTATTTTGTTCCTACTTTATTCATGTTCAGACAGCTAGTTTCAGTAATCTATCACATATTGCTCTGCCCTTTAAAAAAAAAATCTTGGAGAAATTAAACTATAGTTGCTGCAGAGTGCTTATTTAGACCCCACAGCCTATAGTAAATCACTGTTCTTAAAGATAGATTCACTTCCCCCTTGCCACCAATGCTAGGATTATTGGTTGCCAGAATTCTGAGATGGAAAGTAGTAGTAGTCCATCTTCCATCATCAGTTTTGAATCCTGGTTGTGGGGCATGTTCCCACTTAAAACATCCTCTGTAGGTAAGGTACCGGTAGTTTCCATCTGCAGTTTGGCCAGAGACCGCTGATAACAAGAGGTCTGGGAATGAGTTTACAATTACCTGTTACTTGCATAGCTGTACTGACTGCTTGTCTCCTTGCAGAATGTCGAGATGTTGAGCAGCATGGATTCAGCCTCTGTCCGAATCATCAAACCCTTTCCTGTTGCGCCATCTACGAGTCGGCATCAGCCCCTGCAGCCTGTTGTCCCGGTGTCTGTGGCAGCAGTGGCTCCAAAACTGGACCACCAAAGAATGGACACTATTCAAGAGGATCCAAGTACAGACTCTCATATGGAGGATGACAATTGTTTTGATAAGGATCCTTTTCCAAACAACAGCACAACTGCCAAGTCATTTGAAGATCTTACGGATCATCCCGTCACGAGGAGTGAGAAAGCCTCATCCTTCAAACTGCAACGCCAACACAGAGTGGACAGCAAGGAGACAGAGTGCTAGTCTCTCACTGCCTTTTGAGCTGTTGACTAATGTGCAAAATCATGTTCAACTAGTTGATCTAAAGCCATTTCATTCTAGAAATATCATTTGTATGTGTATGTATTGAGAAATGGAAATGGGGAAGTGACCTACTGCAGATGCTGGCCATATGTATGATCTTCCTTGGTTTCAAGATGAGTGCTACTTAGAAATATACACACAAAGTAAAGTCTCAAGTATATTGAACCTTTTTGAATCTTTTCTATAGTCTTGACTGAACATTTCCTTCAGCCTGTGGCATAGAGGCGTAATCTGCCTGACACAAGATCATGTATCTTAGTATTTTTTATAATGTAGCTTCTTGTAGTTCAGCAGCACTCTTAAGACGGTTTTCTTTTTTAGAATATGAAAGCCCAAAAATTAGTGACTTGACTTCTTGTATTGGAGCTTTCAGAAGTCAAAGTGTGCCATTAAAACATACAGTATTTTTTCTTTTAAAATGAAAAATGAGGTTAACAACTGAGGCGTATGAAGGGTACAAGGGATTGGGCTAAATCTGAAGAGGAACACAGCAATGAATTAGTTACATGCAGATCTCAGAAGCTGAGAATGTTTTTGTGGTAATTTGTAGTAAAGCTTTTAATTATGCAGCTTTTGGCCGGAAACTAGGAGATACCTAAGGAACCTTAAGTTCCATTGATTTTTTTTTTTTTAAAGTAGGGCTTAAGTGTGCGTAGCACTGTGCCAGATGGTTGCCTTTATTACAAAATGAAGTGGCTAAAATGTGTATTGTAACTTCACTCCTTTAGCTGTGGGGGAGAGAATATTATTCCAGCAGTTAAACAAATGTCTGACTGCCAAAATTTAAGAGATAAAAATAAATGCTGATCAAGGCTTTAATGCAATATAAATCTAGAAAGGAGACTTCGTAAAGTTCTATTTTGAAAGTGTATAGATGTGCATCTGTGTGCTTACACAGTAATCCATTTAGCATTGCATTTGTGCGGGGGGAAAAAACACCCCAATTATTTCAGTGAAGCCTTAACAGGAGTTGTGCTTGTTGGATTGCATGTGTTGGTCCCCGATGCCATGAAGGATGAGGCACAAACAAGTCGCTGCACATGGTTACTCTCTCCCAGCAGCCTGACTTGCATGAACAGTTCTGACTGGTCTCCAGAGATCGACAAGCAGCAACACTTGTGTGCCTGTTCCTGCATTCATCCCTTTTTACCCCTTTCCTTTGGGGGTGGGGGCTGAGATGGTACAAATATCCCCTCTCCCTATAATCTTGGCAAGAAGAGATCTGATTTCTGGATCAGGGCCCATGACTATAGAAATGCCTGGGCCATAACAGAGTGAAAAATTTAGTGTTATTTCTGCTTGGACAGCTATTTTGCCACTGTTGGTATAAAATGTGTTTAATAGTTGGATCAAATGCCAGCTAAAAATATAAAAACAAAACCCCTCCATATCTGATGGAGATTAACCAAACCTGTGACAAATGTGCATCTTTCATGGATACTTGTTACACTAATACTTGAACTTGTGCCTTTTGGGTATTTGTACCTACAGTCTGGTAATTTTTAGGTTTCATACATAGTAGTGAACTTTGTGTGAGGAGTGGAAACTCCCAGTACAATGTAATAAAATGATGTTTTTATACAAGTGCTTCATTTCAAACCTATGATTTGCTCCTGATAACGAACTTGTCCCCAATACTTTAAGGAAATGTTGGTTCAGAACATACTGGTATGCACAGAATTCTTTTACAGGAGGGTAATGTGTGCAAGTGGACCTTCTTTCAGTTGTAAACACATGATTTAAACTTAAGTGTACGCTGCCATGTATGCCTGTGATAACCAAAGAGCTTAACTGGCTATAACTACTCCACCAAGGCCGTTGTCTCCAATGTCAGTCCTACTTAGAGCAGATCCATTGAAATGAATGGGACTTATGTGACACTAACATTGGTTCCAGCCCATTGGATACAACTTTATAGATTTAAATCCAAGTACTGCTTTTAGCTGTTGTTGCGTTCTGAAAATGGCTAGATAGACGTATTTAATTTTAGAAGACTGATAAGCAACCTGATTAAAGCTCCTTTCTACACTATTAATGCATCTCAGTTTCATTGCCTCGGAGGGGCTTTAGCCCAGTGGTAGAGCACATGTTTTGGATGCAGAAGGTCCCATGTTCGATCCCCGGCATCTCCAGGTAGGGCTGGAAAAAGTCCTGCTGAAACCCTGGAGAGCCTCTGCCAGTCAGTGTTGGCAGTACTGGGCTAGATGGACCCATGGTCTGACCCAGCATAAGGCAGCTTCCTAGGTTCTTGTGTTTCTAAATAAGCAGCTGAACCCAATTTCTGGCAGTACTAGAATGCAACAACAAAACCAGAAGTATATAATTTGATGAAGGATAAATTAAAAATATTTTATGAATTTTATTCTGAATTATATAAGGCAGGTAAATGCTCCAAAGTTAGGATTCAAGAATATATTTTTTAAAAAATAAAATAATACAGGAAGAAGATAGCGATATTATAGAACAACCTTTTACAGAGCCAGAAATAGAGTTTGCTATAAATAGGAATAGATGGGTTAGGGGCTGAATATTATAAGGTCTTTAAGAGAATGTTAATTCCTAAGTTAAAAATGTTTAACGATATATTACAGAGATCCCCCTTCCTGGAAGCCATCTTGGACTATTTTAATCCTGAAACCAAATAAGGATCCTTCAGATCCAGGATCTTCTAGACCAATTTCATTAATTAATCAAGATGCAAAATTAATGTCTGCAATATTAGCGAGAAGACTGAATAGGTTTGTTAGTAAGTATGTTGGGTTAGATCAATGTGGTTTTATACAAGGTAAACAAATGGCAGACCTAACTAGAAGAGTGTTAAATATAATATTTAATTAAGAAAAATAATTTGAAAGCAGGGGTTCTAGCATTAGATATTTTCAAGGCTTTTGACTGTGTGGAATGGCCAGCATTAAAGATGATAATAAAAACTGGGGTTTGGTGAAAGGTTTTGAGGAGTTATTAATCAATTATATGCTCAAAATACAACATCAGTAGTGGTAAATGATGGAATAACAGAACCGATTTTTCTAGGTCGAGGAACTAGACAGGGCTGTCCCCTTTCTCCGATATTTGTGTTAGTAATGGAGATCCTTGCAAATGTAATTAGAGAGGATAGAAATTTACAAGGGATAGGGATAAAGGATAAGATAAAAACTAACCTTTTTGCAGATGATACTCTGTTAACAATTGAAAATCCCATTGAAATGATGGATAGGTTGGAGAAACATCTGAACGAGTTTAGGGAAGTTAAGAGGTTACAAGTAAATTGGGATAAATCCAAGATTATGTTGTTTAATTATAGCAAAATAGAGGAGTTAGAAGGGATTAAAAAAAGAGTAAATATTAAGATTAAAAATCTAAATATTTAGGCATAGATATTTTTAAAGACTTAGAAAAAATAGGAGAACAGAACTTGAGAAAGTTAAAGAATCAGGTTCAATTTTTTGAATCATTTTATATATCTCCTTTGTTATACCTCTTGAAGAGATATTCCCTTCTACAAGTTTTCTAGACACCACTTTTTCAAATCCAGTAAGTTCCCTATCATACTAATTTCTCCTCTTCCATTTCTTGGTCCACTGATCTAATTGCATCAATTTTAACCACGACATTCTGCCTCTATATTCTATTCTATTTAATATTCTATCTCTATAAGATAGAGGAATATTAAAAAATTGGACTTTCATGGTTTGGTAGAATAGCTTTGATTAAAATGAAGATTTTTCCAAAGATAGTTTTTTTTATTCAGAATGATTCTAATGAGTTTAACAGAGAAGGAAATTAAGGAATGGCAAGTAATAATTAATTTTTGTAATGGGGGAAAAAAGTGAGGATTACAAAGATTAAGTGGTATAAATCCCAAAAAGGAGGTGGGCTTGGCCTTCCTAACATTAAGTGGTACTATATAGCTAATCGATGGATGTTACAGCTAAGAAGGATAATACGTGGTTGGAGTTAGAAGCACAGGAATTAGGAAATGGGGTTGAAAAAATTCTCTTTTTAAAGAAAAGTAATAGCATGGTAAAAAGAATAGAAAATCCCTTTCTAAAAAATGTTAGCGATTTGGAATAGCAATAGGCAAATTTTTATACCAGGGATATCCCTGTTAACCCCAGTGGTAGCTATGGAGGACTTTTCAGAAAATGCACAGCATTTGGAAGGCTTATTTAGAAAAAAAAGGTTATCAAATTAATGGACTGGATGGAAAAAATGGATTCTAGACAACAAATAATTGAAACGCTTGGGCCAGGCAGAATGTCGTGGTTAAAATTGATGCAATTAGATCAGTGGACCAAGAAATGGAAGAGGAGAAATTAGTATGATAGGGAACTTACTGGATTTGAAAAAGTGGTCTAGAAAACTTGTAGAAGGGAATATCTCTTCAAGAGGTATAACAAAGGAGATATATAAAATGATTCAAAAAATTGAAGAGCAAAAAGATAATCTCAAGATGGTATGGGATATGGAATTTGATGAGATTTCGAATGAAGGGTGCAAAAATATTTGGGGCAGACGTATATTAAGAAATATGTCAGTAAGGATAAAAGAAAATTTCTATAAAATTATTTGGAGATGGTACCTGGACTCCGGTAAGATTAAATAAAATAGTAATTGTTCTCCATTCTGTTGGAGAGGATGTCAGGAACTGGGTACTTATGCTCATATGTGGTGGAGCTGTAAAAGCGTACTGGATTTTTGGAACAAATTTTTTGTAGAAATTTCAGAAATTATTGGTATTAATTTGGAGGTCTGTCCAAAATTAGCATTGTTATCAATAACGGAGAAAGTTGTTTGTTCTCAAGACATAAAGGAATTACTTGTAAATTTGTTAACCGTGGGGAGATTAATGATAGCAAGGAAATGGAAAGTTCAACATGATTTTCAATAATTGATTGGTATAAGGAGGTGTGGGATATCGCCTTAAATGATAAATTAACTTGTAGTACCAAATGTAAAAAGGGACTATTAAAGAAAAATAACTTTAAGGATATTTGGGGACTATTTCTAGAATATGTTTTAGTAGAGGAAAAGGGGAGTAAGCCATGTCTAGATATGATGTATTTTTTGAATGATTAATAATAGATTGTTACGATAGAAACTTTTTTTGGCCCTGTGGTGGCAGGTGCACTTCTTTAGTTATATGTATCTTTTTTCCTTTCCTTTTTTTTTTTTTTAACATATATTGTTTGAAATTAAGTTAAATAAAATTTATTTAAAAAAGAAAAAGAGCTATACAATTAAAAAAAAAACAGAAGTAGAGCACTGGAGAAATTAATGTAAACTTGCACTGAAGCTAGTCTAATATGAGGTAGTACTTTATTGCCAAAGCTTTTATGAATAGGGGTTTGTGCTGGTGTGCACAATAGCCTCTTAATTGGTGACTAGGTGCCGGGAGGCTACTGGTTCTGACAGCCACTACAGTTGCATATAACTACAGGACTACCTTTTACCTCTCCAGATTTTTCTCCTAGCCAAAAGCAGCAGAATTGAAATATTTGATTGGGGGGGGGGGGGATCAATAATGTACACAGTGTGGCTTAAGTGTTACATTCAAATTTAAAACTACTTGCAAATTTATTATTTGAATGTCTAAACATTTTAAGTCATGTCAGTTCAACAGCATTCATGTCTCTGACATGATTTAGATTTTAAGCAAGAAAATGGAGTTGCTGAAAACTGTTAATGTAAGCACTGTAATGGTAAATATTCATTTTAGTATATCTGAAGAGCTGTTCTTAACTAGATGTACTTTCTAAAGAAAGTCATCCGAAAAGTATGTTAATTTTATAAAGTAATGCATTTAAAAAATGGGGGGGAAAAATTTCACCTACGGCAGGCTTCAAAGGTGAGGGGGGCCCACAGCACTGTCTCCCCACCACAACCATGGTGGTGGGCTGCCTGGGCCCCCTAGGATTTGTGGGTGACATAAGCTTGATCACAGTTGCCAGCTAGTCCATCTAGGCCAGTGTTCTCCAACCTTGGGTCCTCATGTTTTTGGCCTACAACTGGCAATGAAGTATTTTTTGCATTATACTCCTGCCCTACCTATGCAGTATTCAAGGACTAAATATATAGCACTTGTTTAGAAGCAAATGTTTAGCGCCTGTGCATAAGCAAATAATCAGCATGGCAACCATCTCTGGTATACTTACGCAGATAGAATAGCGAAATGGCTTCAAATTCAATTTAGTCAATGAACTTGCTGGATTGTTCACATATGCCTAAGTGGTACTTTTATGGCTAAGTACCACTGTTTAATAGTAATTTAAAAAAACTTTAATAGATTTTTTTTATTTTGCATGTGTACAGTTGACACAAGAGCCACTGTTCATTACTTTTTGTAATCGTGAGGATTCCCCAGGAGACTAGCCTCAGGGTGGAGATGATCTATGTCACGCCAGTAGGGAAGCAGCACAGGGAGTGTTGATGTTCTTTGTTCCAGGAGTGACCAAAGCTGATCTGCTAGAAAATTATTTCCTTCCCCTGATAAATGGAGACCATCAGACAGATAGCAGCAAAAGCCCTAGAATTGAGATGTCAGAAGATGTAGTAAACTTTGTGATGACCTGAATATTTCCTTCTAAAAAGTCATCTACTGGCAATCTGCAGAAACAGAACAATATGGACTTGCTCCAACCAAAGAAATTAGTAAATTTAGATTTACTCTATGTACTTTTATGGGCGACACCTCTGTTTCTGCTGTTTCCAACAAGACACTGTGAAAACACAACGTTAAAATTCCCAGAGATCATCATACCTGGTTATTTTTTTGCATAAGTGTCCACAGATCAATGACATCAGTGCCACAATCTCTAGCAACTTTAACACATGCCTTGGCATATTCCCCAGTGGTGGAGTTGAGGCGGTTTAATTTTTCACCTATTGAGAATGGGGGGGGGGGGGGAGAGACAAACTATGAATGAGGTCACAACCAAATTCAGGTTACAACGAAATAAGTGGTTTGGGGTTTGGTTTGGTTTCGCCTGCAGGTAACATAATTATAAATCAAGGTCCAGATCCAGAGACCTTTGAGTGTAACTCTGCACACCTAGGCTGCATTCCTATACCCACCTACCTGGGAGTAAGCTACATGAACTCAATGGGACTTACTTCTGAGTATACATATATAGGACTGCACTGCTAAGGTTTCATCTGCTAAACAGTCTGTCAGTATGAGCACCTATTAGGGAAGAGTTGGGGAAATTACATTCCTATCATTTCTTAAATTATATTTGCCACAAATGCTCCATTTTCTTGGTGTGCTAAAGCATCAGCGAATAAAAACTTTTTGCCTTGTTTCTCTTGAGCATTTAGTTTATTTGCATGGCTGTTCTGTAAACACAGAGCAAGGTGCATCAGCAGTCACTTTCTATACAACACACAACAGGTTTGGGAGTACACTGCTCAGAAGCTTGAATACGCTAATATTTTTTTGTTTCTCTTAATACAAAATGAGGGCCAGACCTCTCTTACCTTTGGCAATACATTCTTTTTCCCAAGTTGTTTCATGAAGGGGTGGTGGTGTCACCAAAATAATTTTCTCCTCTGCAATGTCCACAGACTTTAAGTACTGTATCATACTTTTCAAATTGTCAGCATATTCATCCAGTGGAACATGTTGTTTAGGATTCACATCTGTTCAGGGAAGAGACTTTATGTTCACGTAAAATAGTCAATCAAATCGATGTCACACAGTCACTGGCCCATTCAGGTAAAATAATTCACATTACCTGCTCATGCTAACGGTGTGTGAGCATGAATGCTTATCAATAAACTACATTGAGCTATGGGTTCCTGAGAAGAGACAAGAATTAGGATGAATAATCTTTTTAGGCAAATATGATCTTTTTACAAATACTGAACTATTTGCTGCTGTACGTGGGGAAAATAAGCTGTGTGGACACAATCCACGAGCAGTACCAAGAGAGGCCCACCACTTACACACACACAGGAGGGCAGAACTGTTGGGAAAAATGGGAAGTCTATGAATCCTCCCATACCTCTATCCCAGTGTTCTCCAGCTGGCTGGGGCATGCTGGGAGTTGTAGACCAAAAACATCTGGGGACCCAAGGTTGGAGAACCATCCAGACCCCTCTCTCACTATGTTACTTGAACTACCTCTAATTTTTCATCCTGTTTATATAGACCGGAGTTAAGAGCATCTGGAAGGTTGTTCTGAAGGAGAGATGTGCACAGCCACAGTCAACACATCCATGGCCTCATCTTTTACTGGTTCCCTTCTTGTCCACACTGCAGGCAGCAGCGACTCTGCAACCAATCCAGGCTGTGCAGCTCCCACAGGGCAAGAATTACCCCTTCAAACCAGAATTGAGAGTGGCTGTTTTGTTCCACTTCCCAAACTTCCAGGTTACTGTTCATGCACTGAACAGTGCGTAGGAAACCACCCACCTAGACCTCCCACTTGCAGCAAGTTTGGTCACAGAAACAAGTAAAAGCAAAAAGACTGATGAGTGAGAGCAATCAATTCAAGTTGCCTTCTCCAAACACAAGCCTGCCCATAAACTGAGCCTGTTGTCGGAGACCCCCCCCCATCCCCACCATCTGAGCAGAGGTGCATGATGAGGGGGAAAATGGCATTCTTGGTGGTGGCGCCCCTCTTGTGGAATACTCTCCCTCAGGAGGCTTGCCCTGAGGTCATTTTAGCACCAGACAAAGATCTTTTAATTTTCTCAGGTCTTTCAATTCCATTTGTGCTGTTTCATGCTAGTTTTATTTCTTTTGAAAATTTCATTGTTCTTTTACTCCGGGGGGGGGGCAACCACTTTTAATCTGGGGGCCTGATTGCCCCCCTCCCTGGACCAAGCCTGGCGGGTCAGATGACATCCAGGGGGTGGGGCCCTCCCCGAAGCCCCTTCCTCCCCATGTGATCAGCAGCATCCTACTCACTCCCCCCACACACACAGAGGGAGGCATGGAGCAGAGAAAGACACGGAAAGGACTCAGCCAGGACTTGCAGGACCCAGCTGAGTCCAGTTGCCGAGTCCTTCGCAGGAAGGGACTCAGCCGGCACTTGCAAACCCTGGCCAAGTGGTGCTGGGAATCCCCAGATTATCACAGATGTCTGATCAGAGGTAACAGAGATTCCTCTTCCACCCAGGGGTTGGTGTCTGTGGAGGGTGCCAGAGGTCGTTTCACTCTGTATTTTACTGTTTTATTTGCAAGCTGCCCTGAAAATACTCATATTGAAAGATGGCACAGAAAGCTTTAAAATAAAGTTTTAAAAAATAAAATAAAAAGCAGGGCACAGTGTTCACACTTTCAAACATCTGAGATGACATGACAGCACTCTCAGCTCCAACCTAATGAAACATTCCAGAGCAGAGGATTTGTGGAGGGAGAAGAAAAAGAATATACCATACTATACCTTTTAAGGCACCATCATTGGCACCAAAGAAGACGGTTACCGCAATAGTGTTCCTAGCATTAGACTCTTTGCTGATCAATCTTGGAAGAATAATTTTGGCCCACCTTGTGTTATAGCCAGAGAGTCCCCAATTCAAAACATCACATTTTCTAAAATAAGCACATAGAGATTTATAAAGAAATGCCATAGTGTAATAACGCCACATTCCGAAATGTTAAAGATTGGTTGGACACCCGTTAATGCAAACCTATACATGCCTACTCAGAAAGTTGCAATGAGTTCACTGGGACTTATACTAGGATAACTGGGTATCGGATTGCAGCACCATCCCTCTCCTCCTCCTCCCTGGAGAGAGCAATCCTGTGGCCCTGGGCAAGTGTCCCAGGGACCGTAGAATTGTTTGGATTTCCCTTTCTGAGGTTGGAGACAGAGCTTCGACCTAGGAAGGGCATGTTGGAGATCCAAGCCCTCCTCCCATGCAGCTGGTGGGGAGAGAACAGTGCCATGGTTGGAAAATTGACCTCAGAGGAAAAGGAATGGGGTTGTTCCTAGTGGGCGGGACGGGGAGGGGAGGAAACCAGAGAGGCCAGGTTATCCTGATTCCTCAGCCTCTTTCCCTTCCCTCCCCCCCCTCTGAAGCACCCTCACTTGCCTCCGCAGCTCCTCCCGCCCTGCACTGGATGATCAGACGGCTCAGGGTTCAGGGGGCTTCTGATCACCCAGGGTGCAGTCGATAGGATTGTGCCCTGAGTGACTAGATTTCACAGTGTTTGAACAGAACAGGAACACTGCAGATTTCACTGTGTGTGTGTGTTTGAATCTACACACACAGTTCTCATACATTTTGTATTAGGCAATAATCTAAACTATATCTTAGGCAATAGTCTCCTAGAAACTGAAGCTTTATCTTTTCAATCTATGTTCACAATACATTTCAGAATTAAGAAGTGGGGGGAAATACAACACACTGAGGCATTTGATGCTATGCCTCAAAGCAGTGGTGTCTCTCTAGAAAAATAATTATTTTCAGACACCTTACTGAGCCTTGAGACATTGATTTGAAAATACAGGTGAAACATGGAGTTCAACATGTCTTACCTAGCTAGTCTGTGAGCAAGAGATGCCCCCCATCCATTTTCTTGGAAGGAAAACTAGAAGCGAGGGAGGCAATGAACAGTTAACTAAAATAAATGTACACTCACCAGTCCAATCTAGTCCCCCACACACTCCCAGCATTACATTTTCTGGGGTTTCGTGCTATCACCACCCCCACAATGACCCACCAATTATTAATCATGGAAACAAATACCCCAATTGAAATTTAGGATAGTTTGGCCTTTATCAAACTACCCAATGGATGGCTTTTTGTTTCCTTTGGAGGAGGACTAGTGGCTGCAAGGGGGAGTAAGGAATGTGCTGATTATGCTTTAGAGGGGAGAGGAAATAAAATCGGGGGGGGGGCTGGATGACCACCATCTCCCAGCCTTCTGAGGGCCAAACAACATGGGGGGGGCATGCCCCCTGGCCTCATTTGGTCCCCAACCAATGCAATTGGCAGATGCTCCTAGTGTTGGTCTGGAGCGCCATGAGAAACTCAAAGGTTGGGTAGACCCAGCTAGAGAAGACCTGCCACTAGATAAGCCCACCAGAGAGCCTACTCATAAGAGGAGGGGCCCCCACTTTGCTCTCAAACCTGGAGCCACCTGCCACTGCAGTAAACCAGCATTAGGGGGAAAAGGTGCTCCCAATCCACCCAGATTGATTTATACACACACAGCAGTTGTCTTATCACTTCCAGATGAGGTTCCTGTTCCCCGTACTTTGCTTGCTACGATGAGGATGGTAATAACAGTAACAATCAACCACAAGTCAGAAGGTGCTCCCCCCTCCCCTTCTAGGTCTGCAGCGGGGAAGAACTTCGAATTTCTGCCTGGCAACAGTTCTTAAATGGGGTGGGGTGGGAAGTGGCAGTCATAATTACGGGGGGGGGGGTTGGGCCGCCACTATCTGGCGGGGGGAGGAACGGAAAGGCCGAAAAGGCGGGTGCAGCATTTTGAGCAGGAAAAGCCGGCAGTCGAGGGAAAGGCAGGCGGGAAGAAGGGCTCGGTGCCTTTTGCTGGCCCGGGCGTGAGTGCCTGGGCTTCCCGGCTCTTATGCCCACCCAGGCCCGGCGATACCTCAGTGATGGAGTCTCCGAACAGAACGATTCGGGGCCGCAGAAGAAGCCGGCTGCAGGCACCAGCCTCGGGCAGGGCCATGGATTCCGTCGCAGCAGCAGGAGGCGGAGGCGGAACTCTTTTCAGGGGCGGACCCCACAGGGATATGGAGGGAAGGCGGGCGCGAGAGCGACCGCAGCCCGTGCAGCTTGCTTATCGGCGCTCTGCGCGCATTCAGGCGAGAAGGCGCGCTCGTGACCCAGGCCCGGGGGTGCGGGACGGACTTCTGCTCCCAGTCGTCTCCCTCTTTTGCTCCTCAGAGGCGGCGACCAAGGGGACAAAAACAGAAGAGCGACTCTCCTGGGTCAGATCCAAGTCCTGTCAGCAGCTTCTTTCCTACAGCGGCCAACCAGATGCCTCTGGGGAAGTCCACGGGCAAGAAACGAGGACAACAACGGGGCCCTCGCGCTCCTGTTCCCAAGTGTAGTGCCTCTGATAACGGAGATGAGTGGGTTCAGACAACATGATAACGCACACCTCAAGGTTGAGTGTGGGTTGTTGTTGAAACGTGGGTTATCTGAATCCAGCCAAGGTAACAAACCATGGTGAACAACCCACAGTTCGCAACCCGTTAACAAACCATGGCTTGTTTGCACAGCTGGGTTCAGCCAACACAATAACCCACAATTCAATGACAACCCACACAACCTTTGAGAGCCAGTGTGGCGTAGTGGTTAGAGTGTTGGACTGGGATTCGGGAGATCCGGGTTCTAGTCCCCCGCTTGGCCATGAAACTCACTGGGTGACTTTGGGCCAGTCACTGACTCTCAGCCTAACCTACCTCACAGGGTTGTGAGGATAAAATGGAGAGGAGGATTATGTAAGCCGCCTTGGGTTCCTTTCAGGAAAAAAGGCGGGGTATAAATATAATAAATAAATAAATAATCGTGTTGTCTGAGAACCCAGTTAATGTATAGACATCCTGACTAGTAGCCACTGATAGCCATGTGCTCCTATGAAGTTGTCTAATCCCTGCCTAAACCAGCGTTGGCCATTAGCAAATCTTGTGGCAGTGAGTTCAGGCAGTTATACACAGTACTTAACTACTGTCAATGGGTTGTCCCATTAGTTCTACTCACAGTAGACCCATTGAAATGAGTTGGACAGGTTAGTCACATTGGAGTGCCCAATATGTTCTAGCATTTTTAAAGGTATGGAATTGCTTTTAGTCATTGGACATTTTTAGTTTTTGTAAGCTGCTTGGATCTTGTTTTATGAAGAATGAACGGTATACATTTCTTAAATACAGTAACTGGAAGAGAAAGATCTAGTCCCTAGTGGGGACTAGGAGGGCCTTTTCTGTGGCAGCCCCCAATTAATGGAACTCTCTCCCCAGTGACCTCTGCCATGCCCCTTCCTTGATTAGCTTCCGCCATGCATTAAAAACGTGGCTTTTCAGGCGGGAATATGGGGTGGGTTAGGATTTTTAAGTTTTGTACTGTTTTTGTGTTTTACAGTTTTTTCTTGTATTTTATTGGACTGTACATCGCTCAGAGTGGCTGGATGACTGGCCAGATGGGTGATTCAAAAATAAAAAAATCTCCACCGGCTTCTCCCTCTCATTTCTGGTGTACGCAACCTGCAACACTGCATGGAGAGAATTGCCAATGCCACCGCTTGCTTTTCTTCTTTTACTAGCCTTGCTCCTGTGCTTTCAACAGCAGCTCACCATACAGAGATCAAAGAGGAAACGCATATCCTTGCAAGGAGAGAAGTGCTAAGGAGAAGGGGGGAAAGGATTAATTTCTGTATGTTGGGACCAGGGCTAGGGGGGAAAGTGGCTATAAATGAACAATACCAGTTCATAATCCACAATTGGTGTGTGTGTGTGTGTGTAGCTATTTATTTAGAAGAAAATAGTTCTGTTCAGGTCACACTTATTCAAGTCACAAATGTGAAGGGGTGCTTATTCAATTATGGATGTCCAGAAAAATCTCTGCATAGCACTCAGGATAACATGGAAATAAATGCACAGATAGTGGGGTCATTGTTCCCCAGTTTTGATGCTACAGCCATGTTATTAGGGTAGGAAGGGGAGTGGGTCTGCCTTCCAGCAACAGCTAATGAGCATCCCCTCAAAGAATCCTTGTCCCCCTCTTCAATATCTGTGTTCTTGACTGCACAATTTTCATCCTGAAAACAGTCGTGTGGATATAAGCTCCTAATTAGGTTTGGAACTACTTCCAGTTTAAGGCTGGAAAAGTCTACAGCCAGGGTGGTTTGGCAACATAACTATCAAATATTTGGCTCCTAACTCTTGCTGATATGTATGCTTGTCTTTGGAACTACAAAGAAAAATAGACCTGCTCCTAAACGTCCCAGACAGTTCTACAGATTTTACTTCTGAATAGATTTGGTCAGGCTGAGAGGCTAGCATTCTTAATTCACTTTCTCTGTCTCTATAGGAAGCAAGTGAATACTACAGCAAGCAATATTGTGCTGTGGGTGTGAATTTGGGTCTGATGTTTTCTTAAGGACTTCTAACCTGGGACACAAACCACTCTTTGGATCTAGAGGTGTGTGTGTGTGTGTGTGTGTGTGAGTATGCTTTCACCTACGCCCCCAAACATTCCCAATGTCCTTTTCCAACTGTGGGTCCTGGTGCTACATCAGAGATGGCTTCTAAAGGTCTCCTATGTTGCAAGAGCAGTGTGTCAGGTGGTGGGGAGGCCTATAGGCAAAAGGTGGAGCTTCCAAAGCCCACTGAAGCTCTCCATAAAGCACTTTGGATTCAACTCATGGTAGCTTCAAAGAGTTTATATTCAGTTCATAATCAACAAAAACAAGTTTGAATATACTTAAAGAAAACAAAGATTTTTTTGTAACAGATGAGTGTTCCCAACAGTATGGTTTCAGTTTACCAATGTAATATACCGTACATGGTACCATATTTCTGGCTACTAGGCACCTCATTAAAGAGATCACTTCCTATAACACAACACTTCTATGTCACACATACAGAAAGTAGGAATTACAGTCTGCCTATTTTTGGGCAATATTTATTTAAAAAAACACCAAAAATAATTATTACAAACTAATTAGTAATTACTAATTAGTAATTTTCCCCCTATGGTCCCCAATATATACAATAATCAATCAGTTTATTGTACAGGAGTGAGGGCATCATAGAGTCGCTGTGCAGCCAGCTCCACCATTTCCCGAAGCATTTCATCATCATCTTCACAGCCTGGTTCATGGTCAACAGTCTAGATGAGAGAACAGACAAAATCTCAGATTTTCTTTGAATCCAGATAGCTTTTTAAAATTATTTTTAAAAACTTGTCATCTTATCACACAGGTGTGCATGCAACTAGTTTCATGAGTCCAAGGGGACTTTAGTCTCATTTTATTCTAAATCAGCCACCTCCCTTGTGATATGGCAAACTGCTTTTGAAATTGAAGGGAGTTTCAAAAATACTTTGTAATATAAGATGTGGGCCAGCAGTTTTTTTTGGTTTTTTTTTAAATAAAAGCCAAGCAAAAGATCTCAATGGGCAACTACAAACCTAAGCGGCTTTATTGATCTCAGCCAAGGTTATACAATTGTGCAGCCAGCTACTCTTGCTTAGTCCCATTGAAGTTAATGGCCTTAAGCAAGTCCAGCTGGTCACATTATTGCTGCCATAATGCCTAGAACTAACACTGTGATCAGTTCATTCTTCACTTGAATTCAACTTAAGACCATGTAGATACCTGCAGTATGAGATTTTTTGATCAAAACATAAATCGGGAGCATCTTCATTGGTTACAAATGAGGCATGATTATTGCTTTGGACAGATGACTTTACTTTGGGTTGGATCCATGGCCATCCTTCTAAATGGAATGGCTCTTTCTGTCCATGGGAGGCTTCCAATCCAGCGGAGCATTTCTGCTGAAGCGAATGAGGGAGGCAATATTTGCAGCCCCCCCCCCCCCCGTGTCCCTCTAGAACAGTGGGGGAGGGGTGTAGAGGCTGCAAAGGGAGGATTACTGGCAAAGATTGCCTCCCCACTTTTCACCAGCAGGAGCATTCTGAGGGGAACTGCTCAGGTAAAAGAACCTGGATTCAAGCCATTATATTTTAGATGGCAGGGTCAGAATCATCTCATCCCACCCTGCTTCCATGGCTCTGTTCTATTTAAGTGCGGTACTTAGTGTACTCAAACATCTGAGGACTGGGAGGAGACTTGTATACACCTTTCCCCCCTTCCTTTTATCTGCCCCCAGGAATCAGAAGCTGTGAGACAGGATCCTAGGTGGAAAAAACCCTGCATAGTGCAGGACTAACATCCTGACTCTGTGTTTTATTATATTTTATTGTAAACCACATCAAGAACTTTGGTTAATAGGTTAATAGTTTGAATAACTTTATGATATCTATATGAGATGGCTATCAAGGACCAAGTTTATTATGGCAGTTTTTGTTGTAATGCGGATATCCAGCCCTAAGAGGCTGGATCTATTTAGCATACAGGAGTCCAACAAAGCCTCTTTTCTTTTGGTAGGGTGAGAAAAGACTATCTTAGTTGTAAATATCTACTCACTTTTGGCAATTTCACTCCTTGCAATTTCTCTAAACTTTTCTTATTCTATACTAGCAAATGGACCCAGCTTCATACAGACGGGAAGAGTTTGATACAGCGTAGCCTTTAAGCAAAGGTACACAGCTGTCAGTTGGAGACATTGTGCCCGCCCCATCTGAGTGAAGCCATACCTGCTAGCACCCCTAGCTAGGCCCCTGTCATGGTGCACCCCTACAGTCTCCTGAGGTCTGTCTACTCCATTCCCCTCAAGGGGAGGTCCTGCCCCATAGCAGGGGGAGGGGGGAGAGCCATCTAATTCAGTCCTTGGACTCCTCCTCCTCCTTGGTGTTTAAAAAACCAAATAACCCAGTGGTGCACACCCCTAATCCCCTTAGTATGCCACCAAGTTTCAGGTGTCTAGGTTTTACAGTCCTGGTGTATGGCGCTGACAGACACACATCCTTTTTATTATAGATCATATTTCTATTAGACTGATACACAGTACATCTCCTGCACTTCTTATGAAACATCATTCATTGTAATTACTATAAAGTAATCCTTCAGAGTATTTTAACTTTTTATTGATTGTAACCTGCTTTAAGAACTTTAGTGGGAGAGTGGGTTAGAAATTTAACAATTTATACAACATTATCTCTACTATTCTATTTCATGTCATACTAACTTCCAGCAAGTCTGAATATCCAAAATAGAACTGTTAGGAGTGGAAACCAAGGGCAGTATTCAATACTTCTGTGGTGCCTCTGCCCCTTCTGTTGCGCCTGCACTGCACTTCCTAAAGCAGCCCAGGAAACAAGTGGAAATGCTCATTTCTGGAATGGGACTGGTCAGGGGAGCTCCCTTCTGTGAGCTCAGCTGACCTGCCCTGTTCCAGAAACTTCCTGTTGGTTCAGGAACTGCTGGCTTCCTGTTCCACTAGTGGTGGGTCCCGCTAGTGCAGGGCTCTCCAACCTTGGGTCCCCAGATGTTGCTGGACTACAGGTCCCAGAATCCCTTGCCATTAGCCATGCTGGCTGGGTATGCTGGGAGCTGTAGGCCAGCAACATCTGGGGACCCAAGGTTGGAGAGCCCTGCACTAGTGTGTGGGCACCATAGGATACTGCCCCAAATATTGAATTGGAAGACTTCTGAAAAGAATGATTTATTATGGTAATAGTCACCAAAATACTTAAGTATTAATTTCAAAAAACATTGTGAGATGGGTTAAACATTTCTGTCTATACATCTCATCAGCTGTACAAAACAAAATACATCAGTATCAAATTTAGCTGTAAATACCCGTGTATCCAATGAAAGATTTGCTGTTTTTCCATCCACAGTGATGCTCAGTATATTATCTTTCTTTGCACTTACACAGTCTTCTCCAAATATGTCCCTATAAATGAAGGGCTTAATTGTTACAAATGTAGAATAGGAACAAACTTGTTAATATACCTAAAACATATTTTGTTCAGGGAGCCTAACAGAGCAATCCTTACTCAAATGTAAGTCCTGCTGAGTTCAGTGGGTCTTTCTCCTAGGTGTATATAGGATTGCAGCCAAAGTAAGCCAACATTCTGTTTCAAACATATTTCTAGAGAAGAACCAAATTCAAACATTTTTATAAAGCTCTCCATACCATTTAGTATGCAATCCTATGCATGTTTAACAGAAAAAAGTCCTACAATTCCCAGGCTGCTGCAGCCAGCATGGCTGGCTGGAGGGATGCTGGAAGTTGTAATTTTTTTCAGTCTGAATATGCATAGAATGGTGCCCGAAGCTGATTTTAAAATACCAGGAGAGGGTTGAAACCCTCAGTCCAACCTCTAGTCTGAATACAAGGATTTGGGCAGGTTCTCCCATTTCAGAAAAAAATTAATCTTTTCATGCATTCAAGGGGCAAAGGCTGGATGGTATAAAAGAACAAAAGAGAAAGGCAGTGAATCAAGAAGACTGGGTACAATTCAACTACGCATCTTAGATCCTACTGATTAAAATAGAAGAGTTAACTTTGATTAACTTTGGCTGGAATGCACACACATAGTGTGTTATCATTCTGAATATGAAACTGAGAGCACGTAAACTAGGATTGCAAACATTAAACAGTTTAATCTGTAAATCCTAGTTTATATTGTATCAAGTTTCATTTGTGTAACAAATGTAGAATAATTGACTAACACTTTAGTTGAGGGGTGGGCAACTTTGGGGGGTCCAGGGCCCATTTTTGTCCTCTGAACTGCCGAGGGCCTGCACTCCTGTTGCTGTTACACTGCCACATTTGGCAGTGGCAGCAGCAAAAAAATCGGCGATTTGCCACTGATTTTTGGCAGCAAACTGCTACAGAAGGCTAAAATGGACAAATCTAGTTTGAAAACAAGCTAAATGTGCCAGTTTTCGCTTTCTGTAGCACTTTGCTTGCCAAAATTCAGTGGCAAACCACTGGTTTTTTTGGCACCACCACAAATTTCAGCAGCCTGCATTGCTGACCCCTGCTTTTGTTTATTAATTGGTAGGAGCCAACTTTAATTGATGAGGCAAACTGCAAGGTAAGAGTACAGTTTATTCTTCTGAAGATAATTTAATTCTGGTTTATTACTATAAATCAGGGGTGGGCAACCAGCAGCCTATGGCCAAACCCCTTCTGTGACCTCTGGCAAGATCTGTCCCTCTCCCAGCAGTCTGCTGTATGGGGAGGAAGGGAAAAGAGAGAAGGGGGTGTCAGAAAGAGAAGAGGGGTAGCGCCACCCACCTTTGCCTCTGGCCTGCCCATCACCAACATGTGGTCCCCAATAGATTACGCATGAAAGAATGAGGCCCTTGACAGAAAAAAAGGTTCTCCAATCCTACTATAAATAATGAATGAGAAAAATACAAATAAAAATGGCCTTCATTCTTTCCAATAATAAGTAACTTTTATTTTTGAATTTTGTAAGTTCTCACACTTCTTCCAAGAAAGCTACCTATATTGAGATTTTGGTAAGATGCAAATTTATTTACACTGACTTTACTAACCTACTAAAAGATCTTTAATTGGTTGATCATGTTTGTGCAAACAAATGTTGCCCAGAAAATGCAAGCGAAGAACATGGGCAGAGCAAAGCAAAAAACTTAATGCAAAGAACATGGGCAGAGAAATTTTATAGGGGTGGGGAGAACCTGTGGCAGAGGAACCACTACATCCTAAGCCAAGGGTGGGCAACTCTGGATGGCTGGGGGTCACACTGTTGACATTCCAAGGGGGAAGCTTCTTCAGCCATAATCCTCAGAAGCAGTGTGAGTTGAAACACGGAAACAGAGAAGCAGTTGTAGATAATATTGCATTTATTCTGATAAGACCCACAGAAGTGGGATTAAGGCATTCTCATAGCAATGCATGTTTCTGGAACCCTCTGAGGGTCGCACCCCGCTGCAAGAAGCAGCCATATTGCTGCCAGAAATGGTGCTGGTGCCGGAATCCCAGCAATTTTGCTTGGAAACAAGGTGCGCAGGGAGCATGCGTCTTGTTTCCCAGTAGGGCTCCCCACAGCCCACCTCCCTGACACAACCCAAGAATGCCCTGTTCCTGACCACAGCACCATGAGATCAGTGATAGCAGTGGCTCTTTCTACAGCTGCACCAAAGAAGCCTTGACCTGCAGACTCCCCTTTCTGCCCATGGAGCTTAGGATTGCTCCCAGGCAGAGCAGACCTACTAGTGAGTGGGAGGGAAATCTGAAGGTGGAAGAATCGCCTTATCCAAAGCCATGCCAGGCTCATGCTAGGAGGGCAGAAGGAGCTGCGTTCCCCCCCTTCCCCCCCCTTTTTTACTAATACATTTTTCCTCCCTTCGGTTGCAACAGGAGGGAAATTCTTTGCCAGATGCAGGGGTGGTATACATTTCCCCCAAATCCAGGTGCATTTGGGGGGAAATAGCCTGCAGACCCAAGCCTTCACTTGATTTGCCACAGAACTTCCCATTCTTGCCTCTACTGACATAGAGAGCTCCAGTGTCAGAAAGGCAAGGGCTACGAAGTTTTTGCAGTGACTGAAAAGGAGTTTGCGCGTTTGGACCTCTCTCCCCACCCTCAGAGGAAGAGATCTGAAATATCCTATAGTTCCCGGGATGCCATCCCAGGGAACACAGGATTGCATTCTTAGTGTATCAAACAAGAGCAACTGTACTAAAATGACCAGATATGGGAGGGAGGGAGAGATAATAATGTGTCAGAACTTACTGTAGCATAATCTCCATCTTCTTGTGATATGCATCAGTCTCTTCTTTTTTAGGAATTTTATGCATTACAGCTGAAAAACAGAATTAACATTCCAGTGCAATTGCTATTTGTGACAGTGTAATTGATATCAGATTTTAAGCGCCAAGAAAAATGTTGGCATATCTGTATCTATATCACGAAGTTCCTAGAAGTTCCTTACGTAATTATGTATATTAAATTGGGCTTATCTAATCCAGAGGTGGGGGGAACACCTGAATCGGATCTGAATTTCATAATATAATTCTTCAATTCATAAAAGCACCTTAGGTTATAGACAAGTATGGTAATTCTGTACAACTTTGCTACTTATTTTTCTGCAATGAAAATAAATTTCCTAGAACTTTATAGTCTATAAAATTCTGATTAATAACATGTTCTTTGAATTGATTTAAATTAGAATATTCAAGTGTATTAATATACCAATTTGTATGCACATGAAAGTGACTTAATGATTGGGTTCACACAACACATGAAGCCACTGTGGCTTTAGCATGTTGTGTGAACTTAGAAGTTTTGTCAGGGTGGCTTAAGGTTGGCTTTGAAGCTACCCTGACAGCCATGGCTTATTGTAGGGTTTATTTGCTACACAGTGGCTTGCCATGTCATCCGAACCCGGACATGACTCACTGGGGGGCAAGCCCCACAACAAGCTAGCCATTGGCAAGAGCAGCAAAATCCCCTTGCCGCACTTGCCAAATGGCTCCAGGCAAGTGTTGATGACAGCTGCCCAAAATGCCCAAGTGGCACTTTGGGCAACTGTCATCAGCTTCCCTGCCACTGTGCACTGTCTCTCCAAGCCCTGCACGAGGCTTGAGTAGGCGGCGTATAGCAGTGCTGCTGGTGTCTGCCGCATGCCACCTCTCCAAGCCCCACACAGGTGTCCGCTGGGGACTTGGGGAGGTGGCACATGGGGATGAGCTGCGCTCTGCCAGGTCTCCTCTAGAAGAGACCGATCAAAGTGCAGTTTGTCCGCCCCCCATGGTTGCCAGGCAGCTGTGGCAGCAGGCGGGGGCACACTCTACCCGGTCTCCTCTAGAGGAGACTGGTCAGTGTGTGGCTCATCCCCACCCCTGCCCAGCAGCCTGATCCTGGGAGAGAGTGGTTGCTTGTGAGCATCCCTTCTCTGCTGGGATTAGGCTGTGGCCGGCTGCATCCCCGCCTGCCGTTTCAGGCCAACAGCGATGGTGGTGAAGAGGCTCCCACCGCCGCCCACCTCTGCAGCCAGTCCTTTCAGCTGGGTGCGGTGGTGGACATCGCTTCAGCCTACTCATGCTGACACAATGGCTGCTCCCCCATTCCCTTCTCCCTACCACCACTGACAAGCGACGGCAGGGAGGGGAGGAAAACTCAGTGCTCCCACGGGGTCCCCTGAGCTACCCACAGGACCGAGGGGGACCCTATCCCTCATGTCTCCGGTCATCTGTCGGGCACACCGGGGGTACGGTGGCCTCTAAGCCACACGAACCCTCCCAATAGTAATGTTACACTAAACATGCCCCCAAATCCTCTTTCACATTAAAGACAGCTTATATCATTCTGATTACTTTAGTCCCACTGAAATGAATGGGAAGTTGTGCTTAGTGGATTGTGTCTCAGGACTAGGCAGCACTGTATTCTGTAATATAAAATTAATCCACATCCTTTCACAACAGCATAGAATTCATCGATTTCATAGATCATAGAGTTGGAAGGAGCCTACAAGGCTATCGAGTCCAACCCCCTGTTCAATTCAGGAAACTAGAGGAGGGGTCTCCCATCCAAGTAACAACCAGGCTTGACCCTGCTTAGCTTTCCACACTCAGAGAAGCTGAGCCAGCGTAAGCCACATACTACCTGTACAAATAAAAAGATAAATACCTTTATGAATTTTGGGATTTGACTGAACTTCCAGTATCACTGTCGTTACAGTATCTGCATACATATCATTAGCAGGATTTGCTACCCACTGGGGGGGGGGGGAGGCAAAAAATAGTGTTAAATTCAGGACTACAAGAAAATCATCATTTAAAACCACAATTGTTGAAATTCCATTTGAATCCATTATTTCTTTTACATTTATGAGATCTTGCAGCTGGTTCCAAATTCTGCTGCTTGGGACCAGGCTATTTGAAGGACAGTCTTATAAGTCTGCCTTGCCCAATGTATTAATCATCAGAGGCCTTGGCTGGCTGGGACACCCAACTGAGACTTCTTATTGGTGGCACCAAGATTATGGAACTCTCTCACCTAGGGAAGTCCTGTAGGTTCCCTCTCTTTTGGCCTTCAGGTGAGCATTGGATACATGTCCATTTTGCAAGGCCTTTGGTTTGCTTTGTTCCAATTATTTACTGCCATTCATTGTGGATTGTCTATTGTTGCTCAACTTTTTTTTAGCTCTGTTATTAATGATACTCTATAGTGGATTGTTTGTGTTATTTTAACTGTTGTAAACCATCTTAGGGGTCTTGCTATCAAAAGACTGGGTATATTTGAAAGAAAGCAATAAAGTTGTGTATTACAATGACATTGTATTTATTGTTGAGTCCAGCAAGGAAAGGATTGGGGTGGGGGTGAAATGGCACCAGAGAGAAGAGAGCACAAGACCCTGTGGCATTTTCCTGATCTCTTAATCAAAGATATCCCAGCATTATGCCTATATCAGCCCATTGCGAAGGACTGTTTTGTAGATTTCATAGATCATAGAGTTGGAAGGGGCCTACAAGGCCATCAAGTCCAACCCCCTGCTCAATGCGGGAACTATAGGAGGGGTCTCCCATCAAGTAATAACCAGGCCTGACCCTGCTTAGCTTTCCACACTCAGACAAGCTGAGCCAGCGTGAGCCAACATTACAAACATCACAAAGTGACTGATGACAATGAAGAAATTAAGAGGGAAAAAATCGGATGATCTAGAGGTCATTGCCATTTAGCTTGATATGCGGCAAAATAAGGATTCCTAATTTTAACACTGTATCAAAACCACTTGCAAGATATTAAAACAATTAAACAGAAACCTTTATTTTACCTCGAGCACCACCATGCCTGGCTCTTGGACCACAGTAATGTTTTTAAAAACCTTCAAAGCTGGTTTATCCTGAACTTCTATTTCTTTTATGTCACCTTAAAAAAGATAAACACCGCAACAGCAAAAATAAAGCAAAAATGTGTATATAATAAAGATATACTCTTCACTAAATTATGGCTCAATTATTTTTTTAAGCCTTCCAATTTAAGGCTGAATCACACAATAGTTTCCTTCTATAGAACAAATCCAACCTTCCTGTGAATATACCTGCACGGGCACACAATGTATGAACCAAGCAATAGTAAGTGAGCTCAGCAGGAATTTTTGTTCACAAGGACAAATAATGTGTTCTGTGTACTGACTCTTACTATTCATTAGTCAAATGTATTGCTTTCCTATTCTTGTACATTTATTGCTTCTACTAGCAATCTGTCTTGATGAATCAGCTGATGACGAAGCCTTCACTGGCTCCCATCAACCTTGATCATTATTGGCCAGTTTCAAATTGCCCATTTTTAGGTAAGGTCTTGAAGTGGGTGGTAGCTTCACAACTCCACATTCTCGTGAATGAAACTGAATGTCTGGATCCTTTTCAATCTAGGTTCAGACCTGGGTTTGGGATGGAAACAGCCTTGGTCACTTTGGTTAATGACCTATCCCAGGATCTAGACGGGGAGTGCGTCCCTGTTGGTTCTGCTGGACCTCTCAGCAGCATTCAATACCATCAGTCATGGTATCCTTCTTAGATGTTTGGCTGATATGGGACTTGGGAGACACTGTGCTGCAGTTGTTCTAGTGCTATTTCGCGAAGTGCTTCCAGAAGTTGGTGCTGGGGGACTACTGCTCATCTCCAGGGCCGGATTAAGAGCATTATGGGCCTGGTGCTGAGGAGGGCGCGCGGCTGAAGAGGGCCTCCCCACCCTCCCTCCCGCCGCCGCCGCCATCACCACCACCCCGCCACTTACCTTCTCTGTGTCGTGTCGCTTCCGGAGCCCCGCCCGCGTTGTTTTGGCGGGAGGAAACAGCCCTGTTGCCATGGTTTCCCCGGCAAAAAACAGTGCGGGGGTCCCATCGCGTCACTTCCTCCTCCTCCTCGGTGGCGGCAGCAGCAGCAGCCGCCGCCAGGGCAGGGGGAGGGTAGGTTGGTGGTGGCGGCGCAGGGTTTTTTTGCAGAGCAGGGCTGCTTTGGAGAGGGCCCCCCGCTAAATATTATTTCGCCTGGGGCGCCAAACTGCCCTGCACCGGTCCTGATTGTGGGCCTGTTTTGGGGTAGGGGCCCGGAGCTGCAGCTCCAATAGCCCCTATCTTAATCCGGCCCTGCTCATCTCCTTGGCTGTTGGCCTATGGGGTTCCTTGGGGCTTTATTTTGTCCCCCGTACTGCTTAACATATACATAACACTGCTGGGAGAAGTCATACAGAGTTTTGGGGCAGGGCGTCATCACTATGCTGATTATACGCAGTTCTATCTCTCCTTTTCAATCAATGCCAAGGAGGCTGTGGAAATTCTCGGTGCAGTGAGGGACTGGATGTGGGCAAATAAACTGAGGCTTAAAACAGGCAAAATAGAGGTCCTGTTGGTCACTAGATAGGCCAACCCAGGACTTTTCTTTTTGTATTGTACATCTCCTCGAACATTCATTGCGTGGAGGGGTGATAACAAAATAAATATTCCAATTGTAGCATGTACACACAGCAAGAAACCCACAGGTAGGTTCAGCACATGTTTACAATCTACACATATAATTTACATGAATTACTTCATGGAAGTACCTTCTGTATAAGAATTTGGTATGAAGTAGCCCCAATTTACTCACTTTATCTGGATAAGCCTGATTTAGACTAGTAATTCAAAACACTGAAATAAGGCAGATAGTAGTTACTATATTAACTACCATCACTCTTTATGAGTTTACAGTTACCACATTCTTAAGAATTGCACATACATGGCAGGTTGTATCATCCCAAGGATATTTTTCTGCTTCACACCAATACACCTGACTGCATTATGGTTAATGAAGACTTCTATCCACATTAGCATGACACAAGATGCTCCATGCTTCTTTTGCTTACTTCCCACAGCAACCAAAGATCAAGGAGACTGCCTCCACTTCAGCCTACTCAAAGCTTGCTCACAAGAATATACAGTAAACAGGCAAAATGGTTCAAGTCTACAATGATTTAACTCAGAAACATCCTGGCATGTTTGATGACAGCAAAGAAATGAACTTTCTAGAACTGTGTATTTCAAAACTCCTATACTCAGGCAACCCTTTCCATGCTGATCTGTCTGCCAAAGAACTCTTCTGCACTGGCCACGGAATCCCTCTGTGTTGCACAGAATTCTAGAGTCTCCATTTGTATTGGCCACTTGGGTACATTTGTCACAACACAGTAACTCAAAATAGTCCTAAAATGTGGCCAACACTTTCTTCCAGCTGCACATGGCAGGTCTTTAAGCATCTGCAAAAACTTGTTTGCCATTACTGATCTTCCCATCAAGAAATCTACAATGAGCTTCTGAAGAACTCCAGTGTTTTACAGTCACTAATGTTTGTGTAGAAGTGGCTTATTTTCCACTATCCTATTGTATATTCAGCACATCTCCTCCTATAATGGCTTTGCTAAGGATTTCAAAACCAAGTTGAATATTACAATACTGGAGCTAGGAAAAACCTTTCAAAATTAATTTTGGCAGTATCTCAGGCATCTCTCTTCCATTACCTGTTAGTTTTTGCAGGTGGTAATAAAGCAGACTGAAAGAACCTGTGTATGGAACGGCTTGTGTCTGTGTCACAGTGCTCATGGCGAGATCAGTGTAATCTGTGGAAAGTGAAAAAAGAGACAATGTTCGGTATATATAGTCTGGAGTGTTCACAAGGGTTCCTCAGCTCATAATAGCAGATGGGGCTGCAGTGGCAAGGATAACAAATTTACATAGCACAGCCTTTACCGGACTTGTGTACTCTTTGTCAAATAAGTATTTTAGTTTCAATTTACATTTACATTTATAGAAAAACCAATTCAATTTGGGTTTTTCCTCCATTTAAAACAATGGATATCTACATTTATTATTTAACCAAAGTTATTGCAACTAAAGAAGTGGGAAAGGCCTCCTACTCTAGCCTCATGCCAAGTGTCTCTCTCCTCCTGCTGCCAAAGAGAAAGAGTGAGTGAGTGAGAGAGAGCTTGCTTGCCCCAAAACGGACAGAGATGAGATCACTCCAGTGTCTGGACAGCAATAAGGAGGGATAAAGAACATACACAGCACAATTATGGAATGCTCTCAGAAAGATCTATACAATTTACAGATTATCAGTTTAATAAATCACCTTTGCAGTCAACCATGTCTGCTTAGAAGGAACACCTCTGTATATGAAGTGCCACTACAAATGATGCTACTCTGTAACCCATTTATTTTCCTTTTTCCAAGTGGAATTGTACTTTCTCTACACTCTATATAGAGAAATAAGGAGTTGCTTATCAACAGTGCCACAGGAAGGTCTGCCCTGTCAAAACGGTATGGGATTGTGTCATCTCAGAACATTTTAGTTTGTTATTAATATACCTAATCATTTTCATTTATCACCAAGCATTCACACTGTGGTCTGAATAGGAACACTGAATAAGGAACAACAATTTGGCTTAGAAAACAGAACACTTAGATGAACTGCTAGATATGTTATTCTATGGTCACTTTTACTTACTGGAGAGGTCACATGGTGAAAGTATGTGATAGTTAAAATTTCTTTTAACTAGTATTCCTGAAACTCGTTGTCCTTGTTCTGGTTTCTTATCTGCTAGAGAGCCCATAACCTGAGAAAAGGAGAAAAATCAAGACCGATGAGAGAAGGCATACGAGAAGTTGAACAGAAAAGTAATTAAAATATGGGGAGAAAAACAGACTCTAGCTAAACAACTAAAGAGGGAGCCTCTGCTCAAAGTTTTTGCATTAAGCCGTTTACTAACAGGTGAGCATACACATTACCAAGTACAAAAATGTACTCATGAATTGTACAGCATCCTTTGAATACTCCTCCATTTTCTCTCTCTCAGAAGAAAACTATTGTCTTTACAACGGACATCCCATTGACAACCCCAAGTGATTGTCTCTACCTTACGATCAACCTATTCTCTTTGCCCTCTTCAGAATCACTACTAGTTCCACCATTCTCTCTGAATACTGGCTCTTCGAGTGTTCACAGACTAAGGACCTGTATGTGGTATATATGTATAGAGGAAATTTACATTTGGGTGTGTGTGTGTGTAAAGCTTCTAAATATTGTTACCATCCAATATCCAACATATATTCTGGAAGCCTAACCCTTGTATTTGTATAATGAGAGCAAAAGTGGTTTGTAAGCAGAAAACACAGGAGTACCTCAACTGTCCTATGCCTCCTGCCACAGGAGGAGTGTATTGTCTTCATGATACAATAGAAAATTTATTTATTTATTTATCTGTTTGTTTATTTAGACACCACCCAAGAACAAAAGTTCTATGGGCACTTTTTTTTTACAACAGGATCCAATATAATTTTGGAAGAAAAATACTTCGACAATAACAACTTTGACGAGGCAAATATGCACATTTTGGTGAAGAAAATGTCAGCTTTACCTTGGCAAGCTTTTCTCCTCTGAAGTTTAGTGTCACAGCCTCAGTATTCCTAGGATTGTGGACCTCTATGTGAACTTCATCATTATCCTCATATTCGCGTATTAGTGCAGCTTTCAGCCTGGCCATTTCATTCTGCTCACCATGCACCAGTATCTACATGAAAAAGTAATGCCAGGTATGGGGAATGCTCTCAAAATATAGGTGCTCTTTATTCAATGCTAAGAGGAGGGAAGGGAAAACAGCCCTTCTGTACAGAGTATGTTCTCAACAGCTTTACATATAATTTTCACTGTATTAAACTACACCTTCCTTGTCATCTGAGGCTAGTCTTCCTCTCTTCAGCCACCCATTTCCTTTTTCATCTTTTAAAAGTTCTTGGTTCTATTTCTCAGCAGGGATCCAGAGATGGAAAGCACTTATGTGGTGTCACAGATTTCCCTGTGTAACCTACCCCCTCCAGAGTCCCCAACCCTGAGGAGCACCTTTTCAGTGGGTGCAAAGGGCTGCAGGAAAGAGTTGTGCACACAGCCCTTTGGACCTCAGCCCTCATTTTTAAATCATCCCTTTACTTGACCCTTCTCTGGAACGCCTCCTCTTCCCTTTTCATTCACTCAATTCTCCTCCCTCTTCTCATTTCTTCCTTCATTTTATGTGAGCTTGCATAGAATTAATTTTCAAATCATTTTATCAATATGAAGTGACACAAGCTTTCTTCTGGAAACAGCTGTTAAACAAGGGGTGGGCAACTAGTAGCCCTCCAGGTGTTTTGGCTATAATTCCCATCAGCCCTCACCATTATTTTGGCTAGGGCTGATGGGAGTTGTAGGCTAAATTATGTGGAGGGCTACAAATTGTTCATCCCGTTTAAAACAATATTCTTCGGATGCAACAGAACAATATTGAACATAACCAACTTTGAGATCATTCTGTAGTTCAAAAGCTTTATATAGTATTTATCTACAGCAGTAATCTAAAGAGGGGCACAATTTATAAACATGGCAGCAAATGTGCCAAAGCACAAATTATCACAGGGATGCAATAATGCATCTTGATTTGAAGCATTAATGGTTGTTCAGTTCTAGCCAGCTAAAATGGAACTTCTTGAACTGATAATGGAATCTGACAAATATTTATTGTACTCCTTGAGCTTAATGAACATAGACACTGACCACATGGGGAGGTTTCAGCGCCCGAATAAACTCGCTGGTTTGTTGGTAATCTGTGTGAGCAGAGAAAGAAATGTAATCCACAGACATCTTCAACGGAAGCTTCTGTCCTGACATAGTTGTAATTTCTTCAGGTTCAGACATGATATGCTGCAAAAACACCACAAAATGCATCTATTCCAATAAAATGTTACATTATTTCATTCAGTATAAACATGTTACAGTATTTCCTTCAGAATAAACCTTGAATGAGCATCCTAGAAGTTTGGCATAACAATCCTTTGCCTTGATTATAACTTTATTATTTATTGATTATATTTTAATCCACCCAATAACCAATGTTCTCTGGGCAGATTACAAACAGTTAAAAAACTAAAATGCCACACAACAGTTAAAGATATAAAATACAATGCAAATATTTAAAAGAATAAAACACAGTACAAAACAACACACAGCACAGGAATAGATAAAACAGCCATAAAAATCTAAGAAATTTATCATTAGCAAGAGCCCACCAAAATGGCCAAAGTCTAACAGGATGAAGAAAAAAAATGCTTACCTTTTTCCTATTCTTCTAACTAGTTGTAACTTAATACAAATGAGAAAGTCTTTACATAGCTGCCTTGAGAACTCCTTGGTAGAAAGGCAGGTTGTATTTTAAAAAGATCTCCAATAGTTTGTAATACAGTATCTATTCTCTTGAACAATGTACTATTTGAATGAAATTTGGTACACACGTTCAAGACATAATTCTATGTTTCAAGGACAGTTAGCAGCTTGACCAAGATGCAAATCACATTGTAGTGCATCATCTACCTTGAAGATTGAAATATCAAAGCAAAAGTTGGTGTTCACATTTCAGACACAATTCTATGCTTCAAAAATTGAAACACCAGTTTGACTCTCACATCAATTTTCAAGAGTTATTTATTGTGGAGCAAGGTCTCTTCAACAGTCTACTGTATATATAAAACAATATCGCTACTCTGTATTTATATAATACCCTGAGGCTGCAATCTGAATAAGCCACAATGAATACTTACTTCTAAGTAAAGTTTCATAGGACTGCACTGCTACAGAGTATTCAAAGTGTGTCATTGTGAAGAGAAAGCCATAGCCCACACACATGTATATGCACACATACCGCAAGATAGCATCAGACACCCAAGAATCACAATAGGAGTCATTAACATGCCCCCTGGCAAGTCCCTGGTCTGGCAGCCAAGGAGCTGTGGAATATTCATTCCCAGGTGTTGGATAGAAGAAAGGAACAGCCAAAGACTCCTAGGTGCCGGGCAAACAAGAAAAACCAGTCGTGCCAGGAGGGGGCACGACAAGAAGGAGGGGGCCCAACAGGGGGTATAAAGCCCAGGGTCAGTGGCGGGAAAAGGGTTGTTGGTCGTGAGGCAGCAAGCTGCAAGGTCCATGGCTCAGGTCAAACTACCTTCAACCCTGGGGGAGCTCCCAGTGAACAACGCTAACATAGAACAGCCCTTTTAGAGTTAAGCGGCTTTCTAGGAACAAGGCATTTCCAAGTACAACTGTCTGTATTGCTTTTGCGGCTCGCTACCAGCTCAACTGTAGGTGTGTGCTTAGCGTGGTGCTTTGTATATGTTCTGTTACGCTCCATTAAACTCTGTTTACTCATAACAGTGTAGTAGCGTCCATTCAAAACTCGGTCTCCTCGCTTTGCCTGCGTTATAATTAGTCGCGGCTTCTGCCAGAGAGCTGCGTACCGCTGATAGAGGGCTACCTGAGTCCGGGTTAACCCGAGTGGCCGAACCCGCCAAGAAGGACAGTTGCAGTCTTTCTCCACAGTCATATATATTGTTTTGTTATAATTCTTACAACAACCCAGTATTGTATGCCAAAATTATCATCCCCATGGGTGGAAATGGCAAGGAAGCAGATTTTGGCTAAAAATTAAGAGAATCTAATGATAAGAGTTGCTCGACAGTGGAACAGAATGCCTCAGGATGTGGTGGGCTCTGCATTGTTGGAGGTATTTAAGCCGAGGTTGGACAGCCATCAGGGATACTGTAGTTGCAAGATTCCTGCCTTGAGCAGGGGTTGGACTAGATGATATTCATTTATTAATTATTGTGGAGAAAGCCTGACACACATACACTCACACGCACATACACCTACCATCTCTCCCCGAGGGACGAGAGAGAGGCACCAGAGATACAAGGAGGTAACCAGACAGATCTGCATACCAACAATGGGGCACCTCGGTCGGAATCCACAAAACCCAGGAAAGGACCATCAAAATGGCAGAGCAGTCTCAAAGAGCTGTGAAGTACCCAATATGTCACCTTTTCCCGGGCAGAATAAGCCCACCTGACATGAAGGGGCAGGGCAGGATAAGCCCACCTGACACAAAGGGGCAGGCATAAGCCCCACCTGACCACGCAAGGGCGGGAGAGCGGGAAACTGGGGGTAGAAAACCCCTCTCCCCACCCTTAGGGGATTGTTGGGAACACGGCTCGCTTCGGCAAGTCCATTCCCCAGTGGTGGCAGGGATAAGCTGTTCTCTTCCCCAGATCAGGCGGATCCGGAGCCAGGCATGAAACTGACCAGCGTAGAGTCTCGGGTCTAAGGTAACTGACTTTCCTCAATACGCTAGCCTGGGAACCCATTCATTGATAAAACTCGGAGATCACGTCAGGTCATGTTGACGTTGTAGTATACCTAGAAAGCTATTAGTTCCGCTCCATTTAACTTGTAGTAAATAAACGCCTTATATGGTCATACAAAGGCTCTGGAGTTTCCTTTTGCTGCGCAAACCTCCTAGTCAATTTCAATAGCTTGTACGGGCTGTAGCTCAGTGCCGGTTAACCCGTTAAGCGCCGAACTCACGCAGAGGACCCGGGTGCTGGTCCTCCACAATTATATATATTTATATCCCACCTTTCTTCTTACAAGGAATTCAAGGCGGCTTACATAATCCTCCGCCCCCTCCCCAAGGTCTCTTCCAACTCTAAAATTCTATGATTTAAGCAGATGGGTGGCTGGAGAATGGCTTCCCTAATGAGTTCATGGCTGAGGTGAGAGTTGAACTGGGGACTTCCCGATTCATAGCTCAGTCTCTTTGCCACTACACTATAACAGCTCTCTATTGTGATTATTTTAAGTAATCTTTAAACAGTGCTATCGACTTGGTAGTCTGCAATCACACACACACAGAGATTAAGTCCAATAAAATCACAAAATATTAATTCAATGGCAAAATAATTTAGCATCTTAAGCTGCCTGTCCTGTATTATAAAGTATCATGGTAGTAAAAGGATACCTTACCTTTGCAAGTGTTCCTTCCACACAGTAACCTGCTATGATGACTCCATTTCTTTTATCTGTACACCAGCTCTCAAACAACTCTCTGGATAAACCACTCTGCATCATACCAGGGGAAGCCATTACAACACTGGGGCCTATATCATCAAAATGATCCATACTCTAGGTAGAGCCAAAAACATCTGCTTCAATTTAGGAACATCAAAGACAAATGATTCCATCTGAATGGTCATGCCTGTTCTTACAGACCAGAGGAGTTGTAGTAATCTTTGGTTTATAGAAAACTCTGTGGGATCAGGGAGCTCCAAATATTTCTGCAGGGTTCTAGCAACAAGATTGGATGGCGCAGAAATGAATCCCAAAATAATGCTTATCATTAGAATGCTCACAGCTAGGCCCAGGGAATCAGAGTATGGATGGCTGATAGACCAGGAAGAGCTTCTGATCTCAGTGATCTCAGGAGGGGCTCCGTGGTTCTGCATTCAGGAAGCAGAGCTCACTCAAAGTGGATGTTAGAGCTACTGTCACAGATGCTAAGCAAACTAGTCCCAGCATCTTCCCTAGATAGATTCAAGGCTGATTAATACAGTAATACCTTGGATTGCAAGCATAATTCATTCCGGAACCGTGCTTGTAATCCAAAACACTTATATCAATGCGAGTCTCTGGCGGGCGTGAGCGGGGCAGATTTCGGCCCGCTACGCCCGCTCGAGGCGAGCGGTTACATCCCTACACTTGATAAACAAGCAAGGCCTTGCAAGACAAGTCAAAAATTTTAAAATTTTTTTGCTTGTTTTGCAAAACGCTCTCAGACCAAGTTACTTGCAATCCAAGGTATTACTATACATGTGTTTCTGAGGTGGTACAGCCTCAGCTGAAAGACATGTATTTCGTGTGTTTCCATCTAAGTTTGAAGTGGGAAGGCACTTCCCTGCAATTGTCTTGAGAACTGTGTAACTTAACCCACCAGAGCAGGGGCAATGTGCATGCATCTATCACCTACCATGCACACTAGAGGCTGCTGAACAGGGATGAAATGCCACATATCCATATCCTTGGGCTGCGCATGCTGTAGGAGCCCAAAACCTAGAATTCTGCAAAAGTCGTAGCAATAGCCCCACCTTACTATTTCCCCCACTGTGAGGAAGGGGGGAGAGACTGTGCAGGCACCCCTCGCAACAATCCCCCTTCAGGAGAAAGCAATAACCACTGGGGTGATTATTAATATAAGGATTAGGGCAAATGTCCATAGTAAAAGTTTTTTTGTCACTACTTTCTACTACTGTACTGAATCCTCAAGAACAGGTATTCATAGAATGGATGTTTTATCCTACTTAAAACAGCAATACAATTTTCATTAGAAACAGCAGCTGAATTCTTCTGAAAGGTTTAGACATCTGATTTTAAACCAGGACCAGTTATTTATAACCATTTCATACATTCCCATATTAATAACATATCCTTTATTTACCTTCAAATTACTAATGTGTTTAAACACAAATGGGTTGTTGATGTTGATTTGCTTGCGGATTTTATCATTCATGGCATTGACATAGGTCTGATACACTGCCATACATTTCTTTGCCAGAGAGGAAGCATAGTATATAGGTATCTCATGTAGCTCAGGGTGATTTTGCCAGTATTCATCTAGATAAATATTTTTTAAAAACCAAAGTTAATATGTATAATCAAGAACAGACTGAGTTCTGAAAAGCACTCAGTGGGAAACAACATCATTTTACGGTATAGGAAATGTACTGTAATCCTAAACCCACCTCTTTAAAGGTGGATAAATGGGACTTACTTTCACTGAAAAACTCAAGCAATGTTTACGTAAGCTATTTCTAGAATATTAATATCATACAGAATCTTGAAAAAAATCATTTTTTACAAAAGCTAAAAAATGAAATGTTAAAACCTAGGAAGATAGATAAACTGCTTAAGTCATGATTCTCTAAAAAAATAATAAATAAAAAAGGACAGTAATAGTACCACCTTACACATCTCAACTCAGAATTAAGACCCATTGGGCTCAATGGCACTTACTCACAGGTAGGTGGGTACAGAACCTCCAAATGAACAATTACTTTTAGGAGTAAACTGTTTAATGGCACAATGCTGTGCATGTTTAGACAAAAAAAAAAAGAGTGCTACAACTCCACTGGAGTAAAGTAAAGAACTGCAGCAAAGGAGATGGGTTGGAGGGCTGCCTTATCATACCTCTTCTGTAGACATATGAATATCATGACTTTACAACAATAAATAAATAAAACTAAAATACTTATGGTAGAAATGGCAAAATTCCCAGCCTGCCCAAAAAGTCTGTAAAAGGGCATGTCCGCTAAACCCTGCCATAAAATCTCCTCCACTGGACAAATATTTAATAAAAATGTATAGGCTTTTATACAAAATGATAGACACCCACTTTTCCTTTTACAGGTTGAGGGCTCCCTTGCCCCTCAATACAGAAACCTAGGCAGCATTCACTACAGTTTTTGACAAGTTAGAAAGAAGTAACATGTAGGTACATACCCAAAATCAAAAGCAATTCTTGAGCTCTTCCCAAAGCAAACACAGGAATAAGTCCTCTACCTCCTCTGTTTACAATGTCATGTACGGTGTTACAGAATCTGGCCTCTCGCTCTTCCCGTTTCTCATGGATGTGTGTACCATAGGTGGATTCCTAAGGAAAGAATGGGTACAATTGAAACAGTAATACATGCACAGCTTTGTTCTTCTGTTCTTTTCATTCTTCTGTAGAAAAAACACCGACCAGCATGGCAGTGGTATTATACTGAAACAGAGGTTGACAGCAAATGTCAGCTATTGAAATTGTGCCACACCAAAGTTAAGTGAACTGAGAATTGCACAGTAGTGCTGACCAACTTTTTTGGCAAGTGTATCATGAGTCAAGAACATGAGATAGTTCAGTCCCCCCATCCACCCCAAAAGGTGATATGGTTTTGCTTCTAGTTTACTGACCTGGTGTGTACTCAGTAGCAAAGCACTAGGGAGTGGAATGGAGCCCTAGGCCTGACTATGCCACAACCAGGTTGTGGCACCTCTGTTCATGTCTAGGAGCACCACCAAATAAATTTTTAAAATGCAATCAGATCTAATGGGGGAATTTAAGTCAATAAACCAGAGTTGAATTTTGGTGCACTGTGCTAATACTGTAACACAATGGTGTGCAATTTATTTGTGAGATTAAGTATTAGCTGCAGACATGGAAGCAAATCCTGCCCAATGTTTCCCCAGAAAAAAGGTCTTAAGGGTGCAATCCTATGCATGTTGAGACAGAAAAAAAGCCCTAGAGCTCCCAGCATTCCCCAGTCAGGGCTGGAAAAAATTCCTGTCTGAAACCCTGGAGAGCCAGTCAGTCAGTGTCAATAATACTGGGCTAGATGGACCAAGGGTCTGACTCAGTATAGGGCAGCTTCCTATGTTCTTATATAAATCTATATGATGATGATGATGATGATGATGACGACGACGACGATGACAACACCACCACAATAAATTCCAGAGTGTATAAAGCAGAGAAGGCTGAAGTTACAAAAAGCACACACACTTCCTACACGATATTCACATAAAATTATGAAAAGAAACTTACAATGATAAGAATATCAGGTTTAATATTGGGAATTTCAGCTGCCATCAAGTGCCTGTCTTCTTGTCTTGAGAAATCACCTGTGTATAAAAGCTTTGTAAAAGAAACAATATACACTAAAATTAGACAGAAAAACTAATATACAGCAGGGCAATTGATAAACAGTTTTCTATTGGTCCATCCATATATCTTCATGGACAAGCAAATAAGCGCTGTATCACAAAAGATGACAGCACATCATAATTTTAAACACACCACTCCAATATTGCAGGTAGATATCCCTAACCTTCCACTGGCAATGACAACAGCTTACGCCATAGGCTTTTAAATCTATGTGGCTGGTGTAATAGAAACATGGATGCGAATAAATCCCCCCCCCCCCCACATGATGGGGCTCTTCACACAACATGGCAGCCCACCATGGATTATTTAACCCAGAAGCTGAGGCATGTGCAGCCACCATTTTGAACATGCAACTCCCACTCAGGGTTTGTCATGTCGTGAGAACGTGGAGAACATGAGTTTTGTGAGAGTTAAACAACCCTCACATAACGCTCGGTCTTTTTTAACCCTTGCATAACCCACGCTCCTGGGTTTGCACGACATGACAACCCCCGAGTGGGGGCTGCATATGCAACCTGGTACCTGTGGAAACCGTGGCTCATTGAGACTTAAATAACCCACATTGAGCCATGGCATGTCATCCAAACCCAGTCAATTTATCTGAAACCTGAAGTGGTAAACTAATACAAAGAAAGGTACAGTGATAATAAGCCTGTATGTATTTCTAGGAAATACCTTCACTCCAGCTATTTCAATCATAAACATTGCTGCTCCCAGAACATGGCCTGCGTGGTAACACCAGAACTTGATTCCTGCCACCTCTTTTACTTCATGGAAGTTGATAGTTTCAATTTTGTCCATGCTTTCTTCCAGATCTGTCTCTGTGTACAGCATGTCATCTGCCGAGATATTGCTATATAACAGAGTAAAGCAAATGTCATCTTGTTCGCCATATTAAATCACTTGAAAGATTGTGCAGGACTGAAAGACACTCAACATAAGGTGTGCTTGAGATGACAGTGCAACAATACGAGAGGTAAAAAGATTGCATTCGCATTGTTCAAATTACTGTATCATTTCACAGTAGTTTTCTCCCATAATTTAAGATTAACTCACCTAACTTTAACATAATCTGATAGAAGCCATCTATAAATTGCTTTAGTAGCATGGGTCATAAAGGTTCTTCCTTTAAAACTTGTCTTTTGCAGAAACCACGGTAATGCCCCACAATGATCCAAATGGAAACTGAAACAGGGGAGTGAAGATCAGATGTTAGAATCAAATGAAGGAATACCATGACATCCAGCTAGACCGTTGATAAACGGTCAAGTAAAAAAAGAAGAAGCTAACACTGATCACTTCAGCATCATTAGAGCTATCAAATCTTACACATCCATAGCGTTTTCAAATACAAACATTAAAAATATACTGAGACCAAATTGCACAAGCATACTACACAAGTCTTGTAAATAAGCCCCCAAAGGTTACCAGCCTGCAAAAATGTTTACTATAGCTTCAGCTATAGGGCAACTCTTAAATTGAATAGCTAATAAAATAATAACAACAACAGGCTGCATGGGACAGGCGGGACTGGCAGTGTAAGGGTGGAGAGCTCTGATCCTCTTGCAGCAGCCTGCTGCAGTTCTATGCTTGGAGTGAAGAAGGGGACTTCCCTCCCAAGGGAACCCACTTGACTTCTCTGCTGGGTGCAAAGGAGGAGTGGAGTGTTCTTTCCCTCCTCTGCCAGCCCATACATTCGCCTGCGCGCAATTCCTTGTCACCTATGGCTGCCAGGCTACAGCTTAAATACAAGGCTGCTGTACACTAATTCACACGTCACTTCACTTACTGACTTATCAAGAGGAGATCAATCTCAGCCGGGTCTATCAGATCAATGTAAGGAAGTGCATCCATCCCTTCTAGGCCAGGGTGGATTCCACAATCAAGCTGAAAAATGCATAAAAATCAATAAGCCAGTCAAACAGCTTACCATTTATTATCTTTTATATAAGCAGCTGGCTTATAGCATGTGTGTGAGAAAGCATATTATAAATTGATGATTGCTCTTAATGTCAAACTAGTAACATTCATGTCACATGCTTAATGCTTCAAATATTTCAAAATTTATTACACTCTTGGAAGCAACTCAAATGTTATACTTCTCATGCAAAGGTGGTGGGAAAAATCTTGGCATTGTTGGTAGTACTTCACACGAGGACTGTAACTTTGGAAATCTACTTATTATATGCCTAGGTATGATTGCACAGAAAGTTTCAATGCCAACTCCAGCTAAATATGTACAGCACCGGAGTGGAAATTCTCCATGAGACTGGGGGCATTTCAAACATGAGTGCATTTCTAACATTATTGCCCCTGAATGGGGCACCAGTGTGTGAAAATGTGGGTTGAAAGTATGTAACATTTGGATCATTCTCTAAGCTGGACAGTGGAACCCTCAAAATAATTTTAAGCCAGAGTGCCATAAAAATGATTACGTTACTTATTAGAACATTTACATCCTGCCTTTCCATCAAAGACCATCAGGGCAGCTTATAATACATTATATATATATATATATATATATATTCACAACAGAAAATTTAAAACAGTCAAAAGACAATGTATAGCCAATATGCTTAGCCCAGACAAACACTTTTTTTTTATTTTCAGAAGCCGCATTTTAGCGCTCGGGGAAAGGCGAGCAATGCTGTAGCCATACAGCCTCCACAGGGAGGGATTTCCAGTGCCAGGGTACTTCAGTCAAAAAAGCCCCGTCTCATATCCCAACCCATGAAATTTCAGATGGGGAGGAAGGGGGGGAACAATCAATGGGGCTTCAATTGTTGACAGGAGCACCAGAGCAGGCTCATCACATAAGGAGAGAGGCCGTAAGAGGTTTGCATTGGTGGGATGCTTTGAGGAGTTCTTGTCAAGAATGTGTGTGATGTGTGACAAAACGTTAAGCAGCTTGCCTCTGAATAGGCTCATTTCTGACATCTTCTGCAAGCATAAAAAAACTTCCAGGGAGGGACCGAGAGGATATACTGAAGTGTTAAAAGATGTGTGATAGAGATTTATATTTCCAGTAGAATTCATTTTGCGAGTACAAAATCTTAGGCAGAGGCGCCACTAAAATCAGGGTACAACCAAATAAGCGGCTTGATATGCAATGCAAACTTTCCTTCAGGATGAATCAGCATGTTTTACTACAATCTTACAATCCTATCCAACCTATCCCTAGGAAACGTTATCCTAATAGGCTAAGGCTGCAATCCTATGGCCGTTAGATGCTGTCTAGAATAGAGAGTCCTAGCTCCGACCTCGAAAAAGCACCCCAAGGTTGGAGCCTGGACTCCTAATTTGGAGTGCCCTAGCAGCCAGTGCAGTTCTTTCTGCACCGGCTGAGGCTCTGAAGACACAAGACCGACCTTCGAGCCAGCGCCATGTGGGCATTCTGGGGGGTGGGGGAGGGGATGAGTGAGGCACTGCCACGCTATGAGGAATCCTGGCAGTGCCTCAGCCTTCTCTCCTTGCGAGCCAGGTGAAAATATTTAGACGGCCAGAATCAGCTGTCTAAGTGTTTTGGAGGACTCCATAGGATGCCCATAATCCTCTGAGTTTGGAGGGTCATGGGCAGCCACATTGGATCATGCTGTAAGCTATTTTAAGATAAAATGATTATTAATACCGCACACAGGTGAGAAGCGGGGAATAAATACACAACCTATTTATACAACATGCAAACTGGAAGCAAGGATGTTTATAAATAACTTTGTGCAATGATTACCATGATCTTCCTTCCTTTAAATTCCAGGATAATGCATGATCTTCCTACTTCCTGTCCAGCACCTCTGTGAAGAGAGAGTTGAGACAAGTTACAGAAATAATCACCAGTCCTCTGAATATAAAAACAATTAGCTGTATGACCAAACAAAGGGAGGTCTTTGGTTTAACTCTGTGGCCTCATTTGGACACTATGCTATGATTTAGCATTATGTGTTCAAGCCTGGGCAAGCCTTGGGGTAGTGCACTTCTTCCTTTTCTGGTGTGGCCACGAGGCATTTTGTTCTCAATTAACTGCAGTTTAGTGTTACATCCAAATCCTAAACTGTGCTTAATCTTAAATATGGTTTCTAGTTTCATAAACTACAGTGTGAAGTTAACTTGTTTCAGTAAACCACAGTTAAGACTAACCAGTTGGTCCAGGTTCAGACAGAACACTAAAGTATATTTAATGAAAACAGAAGCAAAAGCTTCCGATCTCCTCCTCATAGCCAGGTTGGAAGAGAAGGGATGGTGCAAGCCCAAGGTTCGCCCCTGTAACGCTAAGCCATAGTTTAGCATTACATCTGAATGACGCCTGTGCTTTAGCATTGTTTGTAAGGTTAGTTTACATCAAACTATAAGTTCAACTGAACTTTGAGATTTCAGAATGATATTTGGTAAGCATGTTCAGGACAAAATTCTGCATTTCAAGTTCAAACACCAGCTTAACTCCTCCAGCCATTTCAACATGCCAAAGAGGAAAATGAAAAATACAAGGCAATGTGTTATCTTCCTTGAACACTGAGACATCAGGCTGAAAGCTGAGGTGCATGACCAGGAAGTCCCCTATGCTCATTTTCGAGGGGGAACAGAAAGGTGTAAAACACAGCAGAATACAAAATCAGAATGAAGGCTGGTGAGCACATTTAAAACCCTATTCCTGTTTTCAAAAGCAAGGGGTGGGGACACAAAATAAACAGTAATGCAAGATCTGAAACAAGGCCTCTTGAACTCATTTTACTACTTCTGTAAGTGCATGTTTGAATAGAAAGGCACTCACTGTTCTGTGAGCAACTCAGTTACTATAAGAGACTATGGATCATTTAAATCAACTCAACAAAAATCCCAAGCCTTCCGCAACAAGGTCCCCGCCAGATGTTTTGGACTATAACTCCTGTTATCCCTGACCTCTGGACATGCTGGCTGGGACTGATTGGAGCTGTAATCCAAAACATCTGGAAGGCATCCCATGGGGAAAGACCCATGGTGGTCCCCACAGTGAAGCATGGTGGTGATCCATTTCAGTTCCCAGTTGTAACACAATGAAATGTGGAAAAGTCAAAATGGGGTGAATACTCTACAAACTCCAGCTAGCCCATAACATTTCTACTAGCTTGCTTGCCCACACATACCCATCCTAGTCAGTTTGTCCTACCTTGACAGCCTAAAAGGAAAACAACAACCCCCAACTCTCTTAGTTTACTAGTTTCCCTGCCTGATTGTCTAGAGTAGATTTTTACTTGCCCCAGGCAACTAGGCCAATGGCTATTTACAAGCCAGATATAAAATGAGGCATTTAAAATAGACATGTATGTACTACTATGGTAGAACTAAATAAAGTAGGAGAGATTATTAAACCAATCCAGGATTACATTGAATCAGGCTCATTCAGACATACATTAAGTTAATAGAGATTAATGAAAGGTCCTATGTCTAGAAATAAAGGTCATGTTGAGGGCTTCTTGCTGGAAAAGTGACTGGGAAATTATTTAGGGATGATGAAGGATTAAAGCACAAATTCCCTATGAGATGCTATATCTAAGGCCTTGTCTAGACCAGCCTTCCACAACCTGGTGTCCTCCAGATGTTTTGAACTTCAACTCCCATCATACCCAGCCAGCATGGTTAATGGTCAGGAATGCTGGGAGTTGTAGTCCTAACCATCTGGAGGTCACCAGGTTAGGGAAGACTGGTCTAGACTAAGATGATATGGTAATCCTGCCATGAAGTCAATGATGCTCCATCCATTTACCTTAGTCAGCTAGAGTGGAAGTTACTATCTGATTTATTGTAAAAAATCTCATCTAGAAGACAGAGGCCTAACAATGATTGTAAAGATACATAAGCACATGCCAAAAAATTAGAGAGAAAGGCAGGACTGCTTGATTTTTAAGAACAAATGGGTGTCTTGCAGTTTAGGTCTAGAGTGGATTCCATATAATAATTTGCACATTGGTTCTCACAGAATGTCTTAAAAAGTGTTAATATTTCACACAGTTTCAAACTAATAACAGCATTCTAGCAAGCTATCAATAAAAGCATACACACCCTACTTCCTAACATCTTAGGGAAGAAAGGTCTATTGAGAAATTATCCACTCACTGCAGTAGTTTACCAATACAGTAATACCTTGGATTGCAAGTAACTTGGTTTGAGAGCGTTTTGCAAGACAAGCACATTTTAAAATATATATATATTATATATTTACTTGATATACAAGCGACGTCTTGCAATACAAGTACTGTAGTACGGCTTAGATTAAAAATCTCTGTACAAATTTTTTTGGGGGGGATTTCGTTTTGATATAAGAGTGTTTTGGATTACAAGCACGTTTCCGGAACGAATTATGCTCTCAATCCAAGGCATGACTGTACTGAGCTTTTGCCAACAAGAGTGGTTCATCAGCAACTGATGAGACGTAGTCATAGCCAATGGGTGGGGGACCTGTGGGGGCACAAGTCTCACGCCCAGACATAACAGGAAAACATGCAGGCAGGATCTATCCCAGCGTCCCTTTTGTTCCCCATCACTACATTTCTGACTAGAAATAAAAACAGGTCGGATCCAGGATCTTCCAATGATGAAAGGGCTCCACTCAGAGAAAGTGCCTCTTCCTGGTTTTGGGGGATCTCCCCTTCATCCCATCCCACCCCTCACCCCATTCAGCAGGGTCTCTCAACCTTTCGTGTAGCATTTTTACAGGGCTGAAGGAACTGCTGTGGGGAAGAGGGGGCGGAGAAGTCCACTTCCACCAGCCGCATCTCCTAAATCTGGATCCAAGTCCAAATATTTTGGGACAGGAATGGGGAACATGTGGCCCTCCAGATATTGTCAGACTGCAACTCCCATCATCCTGCTGGTGTGTGAAGCAAAATTAGCTTGCCGTGCTGCTTGTGTTTTGATTATGTTGCAGTGGGTTTTTTTACTGCTTATCTGGAAAGTTCCCAGACAGGGAAATCAGTACATGGCTGTCTGTGTTTACAAAGCTATTCTTACCTGCAGCCTTGCTAGGCGTGAGAATGGTTTGCTGTGGGACAAGACTGTCATGTGATGTAAATAAGCTAATGACATGTAGTGGCCATATATATAAATATATTGAGAGAGAGACCATAAGCAGAGGTAAATAGCAGGCAATTCCTACTAGGCAGCAGATCTGCTTCCTCACCTCAGATCCCCTGACAGGCCCAGCACTTCAAGGTGCCTTCAACCAACATGCATCTCTCTCTAAAATTGCTCTCTCACACTTCCTAACACCTGTCCCCCTCCTTCAAGCGCCAACGGGTATCTCATTCCAAACCACAGAAAGATTCCCACTATCAAGAGACCGTCTCCTAAACGTTATCTCTCATTGATAAAACATCAACCAACCACCCTGGACTATCAGCGGAGCAAGCTGCCTAACAATAATAGGCTTGGATTCTCACCATCACAACCTCCCCACGTGTGCAAATATGTGCGTGTATACATTTGTATCAGGCTTCCCCAACCTGGTGCCCTCCAGATGTATTGAGATTTGATACTTCAACTCCCATCATTCCCACCTGCTGGCTGGGAATGATGGGAGTTGCAGTCCCAACACATGCTGGCTGGGAATGATGGGAGTTACACTCTAACACATCTGAAGGGCACCAGGTTAGGGAACGTTGATAGATAAGATATCGAAAGGAGATGTTTAAAAGAGCACGCAACAGCAGACATTAGAGGGCGAGGGCGCCGCGCGCACAGCAAGGGCCGTTGCTTAGCGAACGGCCGCGCCGCGCGGACAAGTCAGTTGGGAGCGTCGCAGCCACTCACAGGGGCCGAATCAGCAGCTGGTCGCTCTCCTCAGCCGGGACAAACGTTTCGGTTCTTCTCCTCGCCGACATGCCAGCGACGGAAGAGGCCGCGTTACTACGCACACCCTCTCGACTGTCCTTTACCGGCACCTGTACTTCGTTTAAGCGCTATCCAGCTTCCCCGCCCGACCTGGAAATTACTTCCAGGTCACTTCCGCCTCAGCGCCGGCTTACTAGCAGCTGCTTAGAGCATAGGCATCAAAAATTCCTAGAGCGGAGCACAGCCGGGCGACAAGAAACGAAAGCTCACCAATTGGATGTGCGGTCCCACGAAGGAAAAGAGGAAGGGAGGCGTTCCTATCCTTGGTGTTGCTGCTGCCGCCGCCGCCGCCGCCGCCGCCAAGAGGAGCTCGTATGTGCAGTGTTCTGATAGTAATGAAAGGTAGATACGTATTTGGCCCCAGGAAGGGGACGAGGCCTCTGCTGCCCCTTTAACTCCACCTGGAATACGGTTGCTTCTTTCTTTTTGTAGCAGAGCTCCTGGTGACTTCGATAGGGATACCTGCTTTTCTCCACCGTGGAAATGCAGTGAGATGGACAAGTTTCACTTGCTGGATTTTTGTCTCTGATGCTGCTGTTAAAGGCACGGAAGAAGGGACGGAGGCAAACCTATCTCCTGAAAGGGTTGTGGGGAGAATAGACTGCTTTTGAAATCAGCTTGGGCTTATTCGTTTCCTCTCTTCCAAACTGCAGAGAGGTAAGGTTAAGATCAGTACCAATAGCATCTAGTCGTTTTGCAAACCACCTTTGTCAGTTGATCATATGTTTAACACAGATTTTCTGACCTCGAAGAGGCAACCGGCACGATTCTCTCCTTGCTGGCTGTGAGGGGGCAAGAGTGTGGGGGCGGATCTCTGACTCCCCCTTCCGAGGTCAGAGCACTGTCTTCGATCTCAGAGGGGTGAATCTGAGCAATCCTATGGTCCCTGGAATGCTCACCCAGGGGCCATAGGATTGCTTTCTAAGATAGGTAAAAAATAGACAAAATGTTCACCAAAAAATAGAAAGGAACTGTACCTATCTTTTAGGTATGTTCTGGATTGATTCAATGAGCTGGGATGCCTGTTCAGTAAACACACACATGGCGGGAAAGGGACACCAGCAGGGCTCTACTCTCCGTGCCCCTAATGGCAGTCTGACTATGGACTTCCCAGAGACATCTGGTTGGCTACCATGGGAACAAAACACTGGTTTATGTAGGCCAGGGGTGCAGAAACTCAGGCCCAGGGGCCAAATACAGTTCTCTGAGGTTCCCAGTCTGGCCCTCCAAAGTTCCCTGGAAGGCCACACCCCTCTCCTCGCTCCACCTCAGTTCCCCCAAACACAGATTGCTTGGTGGTTACCCTGCTTTTGTGCAGTTTTCTCCCAATCTAAAAAGTTGAAATGCCTCTCCTCAGGCTTAGTTATTGGCAGTAAGAGCTTTAAGCTAAAATATGCTGGTATTTTTGCCCTGCCCCTTTGCCTTCAACCCCACCCACCACTGGGATGCAGCCCACAAGAGCATCTCCCAAATTGAATACAGCCCTCGAGCTGAAAGTTGTTCTGCACCCCTGATGTAGGCCTTTGCTCTGATCCAGCAGAGCTGGTTCTACAAGCACTCATAGTTTTAAAACAGGAGTGATAGTAAACACTAATTTTCACAATAATTTGAAAAACCATGGTTGTCATTTGAAAAGATTTATGTTCAGTATTAACATTCAGACATCAAGATGCTGTAAATGTTATAGACTTTCTTTTTCAGTTTTATACTTGTAACTCTGTGGAAGCTATACTTTGAGACATATTTGCACCAGTTGGTTGGCTGTACATTTTAATTTGGAGATTTGAACCTCCATCCTAAATCCAATTACATATCTATGGGGAGTTCATATATTTAGGATTGCAGCCTTTAATGGTACAGCGAGCAAGACCTTCTTTTCTCTTCTTACAGCATTGTCTCTGATCCTATGTTGATAAAAAAAATGTTCAGGAAAGTAAAAAAGCGGCATAGCAGCAGCAGTTCACAGAGCAGTGAAATCAGTACAAAAAGCAAGGTAAGATTAATTTAGTATGCTTTTATGTTTATTTTTTTAAGTAAATTTAAAATATTTCCATAACAGTTTGTGGGATGCGTGTAACCAAATTCAGAGTATTGTTCTCTTCTGTTATCCCTTGTGTGATGTTATGAAAGTCTGGCATCAACTTGATTATGTGTTCAGATGTACTTCCTGCAGTTATGTGAAGTTAGGGCTGAACATATGTTTCAGATGGTTAGATACCAGCAGGAAATGTTCAGGTGCCTGAATAGCCAGATACTTGGCATTTCTTCAGTCAGGCTTGGAGTTCAAAATGAAACTGATCTTGATTCTGCTGAAGTAAACTGTCTAAATCTAAAAGTTCTTCTTCGTGGTCTCTGTGCTTCACACACATATGGGTTCTCTGCGCCTGCGCTGAGATCGATCGGAAACTTCTTTAGCTGAGATGAGCCGGGCGGGAGCCCCTCCCCCTCGCGCGTGCTCCTTAGCGCGGCTCCCGCCCGTCTCCTCAGTTCCTCTTCGACCGCCTCTGCGACTAGTCGATAGGTTCTTCTCTTCCTTCTCTGTAAGCGAAAGCTGAGTTTATTTTTCTCTAGTTACTTCTTTTAGAAAACTTTTCTCTCATAAACCTTCTGTTTTTTCATTCTCTTTCGAACTATACCTTCATTTCTAAAAAAAAAAAAAAAAAAAAAAAATTATTACCAAAAAAATCCTACCTAAAACCTTCTCTCCCCCGTTCTTGTCCTTATCTATATATTTCTATCTAATCTTTCACTATGCCTCTCAAGGCACCATTTAGGAAATGTCAGCGGTGTGGGACTAAAATCCCCCCCGCTGACAAGCATACGCTCTGCCTCCTATGTCTGGGGCAAGAGCATAAAGTGGAAAGCTGTAAGGATTGTCAGGCCTTTACCAAACAGGCCAGGAAGGCCAGACAAATGAAACTGAGGGCCCTCCTGTGGGAACAATCCTTGTCGGCTAAAGGACCAGCGCCAGAGGAACGACCTGGGGGATCCCAGTCTATAAAAAAACCGCCAACGGACATAACGAAAAAACTCGCTAAGAAGGCCCGTAAGGATAAGGCGAAACGCCTTAAGGAGAAAATGGCGGTTACGGCTAGCGAGATGGCGGTCCCGTCGACTTCGACCACTATGGTGGTCTCGAAGCGTACGGTGGAGATGATAGAGGCTCTGGCTGGTGCTCGGGATCGAGCTTCGGGATCGATTGCCCGCCAGTCCACTCCGGCTTCGACTACGTCTCCTCGAGGCCGAGAGATCCAAAAAGAGCCAGCAGCTGCGTCAGCTTCCCTGTCGGAAGGAGAGCTACGAGCTTCGCCAGCCCAGCTCGAGGAGCAAAAGGCACTGGATAGACCCCGTTCGGGCTCGAGGGGTCCCCCGCCGTTACTGTCTCCGTCAGTTGGGCGCGTAGAGGAGCGCCGGGAATACCGCCGCCGATCACGATCCCCCTACTATCGGGCTCGTGAGTCGGTCTCCACGGCCTCGAGTCCTCGATCTCGACTCTCCCGATACCGTGAGAGGTCGAGGTCCCGTTCCTACTACTCGGGATCGAGTTCCAAGAGCCGATACTCGAGGTCGAGACGCTCGCCAAGGCACGAGAGGTCGGAACGCCATTACTATCACCGGCGTTCCGTTTCTCCAGACAGACACCGTAGCCGAAGGCACTCCCCAACGCCACACCGAGATACGGCTGTGTCTCGTGCCCCGTCGACAGTGGTGAGGGAGTCAGCTGCGTCGACGTCGACAGCTCAGCCACAACCTCTCGTAAATCTTCCGGTTGCGACTGATGTAGTTGGCCACTCTTCGTCGGGATCGGCGTATCGGTCGGATTCCGACTCGACGGCTTCCTCCTCCCACTCCACCTCCCCGGACGGGCAGGTGGAGTCCAAAGAAGCAGTCTCCCCATCGGAGGACATGGGGAGTTTTGCGGAGCATGTCAGCCGGCTGGTGACTGCTCTGGGAGTTGAGGCGAAATCGTCAAAGGGGAAGGCCAAGGACGACATTTATGCGGTCCTTAAAACGACACAGTCGAACCAGCTGCTTCTTCCATTCTTGCCGACATTGTTGGAGACGGTGCAAGAAACCTGGAAGACTCCGGCCTCATTGAAACCGACGGCCAAACGCCTGGAGTCAATGTACAAGATCCAGGAGGAAGGAGCAAAGTTTCTGTTTTCCCATCCGACCCCGAACTCGCTCATAGTCAAATCGGCGCAGTCTCGTGGGGGAAGACAGCACACCACTCCGGCAGATAGAGAGGGTAAGACGCTAGATTCCTACGGACGTAGGATCTATTCATCGTCTTCCCTCGGACTAAAGATATCTAACTACGAGGCGTTGTTAGCTAGATATCAAATGTATATCACAGAGAAGCTGGGAGACCTCTGTGATTATCTGCCGGACGACAAGAGAGATCTGGCGGCTCAGTACATCAAGGAGGCAACGAGTATCGGTGCACTTCAGATGAACACTGCCCGGCATCAGGTCGACAGTCATGCCAGATCGATGATCGGGTCCGTGGCCTTGAGGAGGCACGCATGGCTTCGCTCTACCGCTCTGACTCCCGACGATAGGGCGAAGATTCAGGACCTTCCGTTCGATGGCGAGGGGTTATTCAACGCCACTACTGATGACTCCCTCGACTCGGCTCAGAAGGCCTTCACAACGGCCAAAAAGATGGGGCTCGTCCGCCAGCAACCATCTCAGTCTTTCAGGCCACGGCGGTGGTCCCGGTTTCCGTTCCCGACCAAGCAGTACCAGCCGGCGGGTCAATACAGGGGCGGGAACCGGAGACCTGGGGCGTCGCAGCCTCCGACCCAACCCCAGCGACAATACCAGCAGCAAAGACCAAGGGGCAGCAGGAAGGGGGGCGACTTCGGTCGTCGTCGTCTTTGACTGCCCTACCGGCCCGACCGACACACCATCGACGCTATACCTCGACGACACCTCTGCACCACCTCAGACTACTCTCTTCGGCCACCGACTTTGCAACCACCTCCAAAATTGGAGGACCATCACGACGGACCGATGGGTGTTAAGCATTATAGAGCACGGCTACAGGATCGAGTTCGGAGTCCTCTCCCCATTTCTCGGGATCAAGACCACCCGTCCAACGCGGGTCCTACTGGAGGAAGTCTCGACCCTCCTTCAAAAGGGAGCAATACAGCCAGTTCCCGCAGGAGACATGGAGGTCGGCCTGTACTCCAGGTACTTCATTGTGAAGAAGAAGGGAGGAGGACTCAGACCGATCCTGGACCTTCGAACTGTGAATCTTTTTATCCCATCGAAAAGATTCCGCATGGTCACACTCCAATCGATCCTTCCCCTACTCCGAAGGACCGATTGGTTTGCATCCATCGATCTCAAAGATGCCTACTTCCACATCGCCATCCACGGAGACAGCCGGAAATACCTTCGGTTTCGAGTGGGGGAAGACACCTACCAGTTCGTCGTTCTTCCATTCGGACTCTCCACCGCGCCGAGGGTATTCACAAAGTGTGTGGCGGCGGTGTGTGCGAGTTTGAGGACAAGGGGCATCACCATTTTTCCATACCTCGACGATTGGTTGTTGGTGGCATCGTCGAAGCTCGAGCTACGAAACGCGCTCGAACAGACCCTTGGCCTCATGCTCGAGCTGGGACTTTGCCTGAATGCAGAGAAGTCGGTCCTCCAGCCCGTAAAAGAGATTCAATACATAGGGGCGAGGTTAAATGCATCCGATGGTCGGGCCTACCTTCCGAACGAACGGGCAATGAAGATAGTCGCTCTATCAAAGAAAATATACAGTCGGCCAATGTCATCAGCTCGCACACTCCAGCGACTCTTAGGGCACATGGCCTCGACCATAGCAGTCGTACGCTATGCGAGGCTTCGCATGCGACCGCTACAGATCTGGTTTGTCCGAGCTTTCAAGCCGGAAAAGGACAGACCGTCCCTTCGTCTATCAGTTCCACGAGCCGTAAGAGAGTCTTTGAGGTGGTGGCAGAAAGAGTCGAACCTGCTCGACGGCGTGACCTTCCGACCATCGATACCGAGCCGAATTCTAACAACGGACGCATCGCTACTAGGATGGGGAGCCCACTCCGACGACCACGTCGTACAGGGCACTTGGAATCCGGCGGAAAGAACCAGACACATCAATTGGCTGGAGCTAATGGCTGTCTGGAAAGCACTACAAGCGCTGGAACATCATCTGACTGCCCATCACGTTCAAATTGTAACAGACAACACCACAGTGGTAGCGTATTTAAACAAACAGGGAGGCACGAGGTCGATGCGCCTCACGAGACTGACGCTACAGCTGTACGAGTGGGCTCTACCTCGACGAATGTCATTTGTAGCTATTCACATAGCAGGGAAAATCAATGTCCTGGCGGACACACTGAGCAGGGTGTCGCTGCAGTCGCACGAGTGGAAGCTGGATCGGCAAATATTGGCATCCCTTTTCCACCTATGGGGCCGGCCGAACGTAGACCTATTCGCAACCAGCGAAAATACGGCCTGTCCACTATTCTGCAGCAGAGCGGCTATGGATCCGAAATCGATGACCGACGCCTTCCTACTGGATTGGAGCAACGACTTTTTCTATCTGTTCCCTCCAATTCCGCTACTGACTCGAGTGCTGGCAAAGATATCGTTGGACAGAACAAACTGTATCCTAATATCCCCATGGTGGCCACGTCAACCCTGGTTTTCCCTCCTTCTACATCTATCTCAGGGAAATTACCTACAACTACCTTTTCAGGACAACCTGCTCACCCAGCAGCAGGGCAGGGTGTTTCACCCGAATCTGCAATCGCTGAACCTCACGGCTTGGAGGATCAGATAGCAAGGCATACAGACCTCTCTTCGGCAGTAAGGGAAGTCCTGTTAGCAGCACGAAAGCAATCAACAAGGCTTTCTTATGCAAGGAAATGGCAAGCTTTCTCTAACTTTGTGTCGATGTCCGATAAAGACCCGATAACTTGCTCGATATCGACTGTCCTCGACTTCCTTCATTCTCTGATGGCCCGGGGACTTAAACTCTCGTCTATTAAAGTTTATTTAGCGGCAATTACGGCGTACCGAACAACCTCGACCGGTTCATCTTTATTTGTACACCCACTCGTGAAGCAATTTCTGAAGGGTGTAAAGAACTTATGCCCTCCGACGAGAACTATTATACCGGGATGGGACCTCCAGTTGGTTTTGAAAGTTTTAATGAAACCCCCTTTTGAGCCCATGGCGAAATCAGACTTACGTCTTCTGTCATTTAAAACTCTGTTCCTGACAGCGATTACATCCGCAAGGCGTGTCAGCGAGCTAGCCGCTCTCAGGGTTGACCCTCCAGTACACAACTTTCCACAAAGACAAGGTCGTCTTACGGCCGGACATAGCCTTCTTACCAAAAGTCGTCTCCGATTTTCATCTAGGCCAGGACATTGTGCTTCCGGCTTTTTTCTCAACACCATCATCGGATACCGAGAGACTTTTACACAGCCTCGATGTCCGTAGAGCAATAGCCTTTTACAAAGCGCGTACAGAGTCCATAAGGCACACGCAACAACTTTTCATATGCTACGGCCCTCCGAAGAAGGGATGTCCAGTATCAAAACAGAGACTATCCAAATGGCTTGTAGACACCATCAAACTGGCATATCAACTCGCCGGTCGCGCTTTGCCAAGCTCCGTGAGGGCGCACTCTACTAGGGCCATGTCGACTTCGACGGCATTCGGCAGAGGAGTCTCTTTGACGGACTTGTGCAGGGCGGCAACTTGGTCTTCGCCCTCCACCTTTATCCGGCACTACCGCCTCGATGTTCGATCCAGGGCACAGAACGCCTTCGGCAGGGCGGTACTGTCATCGATCACCATCTGACTGCCGACACCGACCCACCTCCGGTAAGTCAGCTTGCTAATCTACCCATATGTGTGTGAAGCACAGAGACCACGAAGAAGAAGGACAGGTTGCTTACCTGTAACTGTAGTTCTTCGAGTGGTCATCTGTGCATTCACACAACCCGCCCTCCTTCCCCTCTCGGTGTCTGCATCGAGTTCGATGGATACCCAGGTGGAAATGGGGTGGTCCAATTTCGTGTGTTTTCTTTTTAGTCGATCTCGATTACATCGAGGTTCGGAATTTTTTCTATCAATCTCGTACCCATCGGGTTCGAGGAGGTGTAGTAAAGTTTTCTTCCTGAATCAGCCTCGGTCCCGAGGGTCGCAATAGGCGGTCTCAGGGAACTGAGGAGACGGGCGGGAGCCGCGCTAAGGAGCACGCGCGAGGGGGAGGGGCTCCCGCCCGGCTCATCTCAGCTAAAGAAGTTTCCGATCGATCTCAGCGCAGGCGCAGAGAACCCATATGTGTGTGAATGCACAGATGACCACTCGAAGAACTACAGTTACAGGTAAGCAACCTGTCCTTATATTTATTTTGTACTACTATGAGTAAGATAAGCTCTTGCTTTTAAATGCTATCAGCGGAGGTGGATCCACTGAAAGTGGTGACTGAAATACTGCCTACTTGCCAGGATGGGGGTGGGGGGTGGGGAGGGAAGAATTTTTTAAAGATGTTCTTATTGCTAAAGAATATTATATTGTGATGTATACAGTGGCTGTCTTCACACATGATAAACATGGTTTATTGTTATAGGAATGATCCTAAGCAAGCCTCATGCGCTTCCTCCTTCCCCTCTCCTTCTATGGCATGTCTTTTGCTTCCAATTAACCACAGTTTAGTGTTATCTCTGAACCAAGACAAACTGTGTTTAGTCTTAACTATGGTTTACTGAAACAAGCCAACTTCAAACCTTAAGTAACTTCATAACTTTTTCATATTTTTCCTTACCTAGTCAGTGGACTCCAGTCTTGGAGGGCTTTCAAGATCGAGTACTGTTGCTAGTCTGGATACAGACTCCACAAAAAGTTCAGGTATGAAACTAATGCTGGCCTGAAAGCATTACATGTTAACTGTAGATGAGTGTACAGGATTGTGTAGATGAGTGTTTAAAACTAATTGCACTTGTATCCAGGCATCAGGCACAGATATTTACCATATTTTTTTCTGCAGAAAATCACCCAAATTCTGCAACTTGTGTAAACTTATATATCGTTACATTGGGTTAAACCCAGTGTCATGCTAGTGGAAGTCTGCTATTGCAACGTGACTTTGTCCTTCTCTCCTCCCCTCTGCGCCACACGAAACTCTGCTCTGGAGGGTTTCCCAGCAGTTTTAAGGGCATGTGGGGGAGATGGGGAATTACCTACCTCCCAGTTCATATATCATTATGTGATAAACATCTGTTCATTATACATCACTGTTTGCATAGTTCTGAGGTATTCACTATTTTGCATTGCTTACATTGCGTCTGATAGTCCTAGAGGACAAGCAAAGCACTAGACAGGACAGTGGAATTCATGATGATGATGATGGAAATCTTGCTTAGAGTTTTTTTGCCTTTATCTGGAATTGTCCCCACACTTTCAAGCTTATATTTGCACCTGAGGGCTAGAAGGCTGATTTGTTTTTAAATGAAAGCTTAGATGCTTAGGAAGCTGAATTTTGGGGCCGTACCGCACTCTTGAGGTTTTTTTGTGCTCCCGTGAATCCACACCATACTGATATCGCTGGTTATGTTCTCTGTCTATGTAGAAAGAACTAATACCTCAGTCTAAGAAATGTAAGTAAGCCCCACTGACTCCAGCCTACTTTGAGTCCTTCTTTCAAGGTATATCTTTGTGAAGTTATTAGAATAAGTTGGGATGCACAACTCAAATCACTGTGAGGGACGCTTTATCTGTATTGGGGTCATATCACTACAATAGCAGCAGAAAAACATGTTTGTTGAACTGTGTTTGCTTTTTGACCCATTCTCTCTCAACCTCAGTCTTCCTGAGGTTGAACCCCATAGAGTGTTCTCTTCACTCACAACCTGTGTTAACCCTTCCAAGCCACAGTGGGTTGTTGTGTCATGTGAACCCAGACTGCTTCCTGCAGGGTGGCTTGTTTTTGGGCAACAAGCCACCCTGCCAATCCATGACTTGATCTAGGGGTTGTTCAACCCACAGTGGGTTGCCATGTTGTCCGAACCCAGCACACCGATCCCATTGCGGGTACAGGGAAGCGGTGAGCAAGCCACTCTGCAGGAGCAGCAAAAACCCCTTGCCGCTCTTGCTGAGTTCACCTGGGCCACTGCCAGTGACAGCTGCTCCAGCAATGGCCAAGCGGTAATTTGGAGCGACCATGCCTGGCTTGGTCTCCCCACTACAATTGTGACCCCCTTTTGCAGTCGCTGCAGCTTTCCCCCTCCCTTTCCCCCCTTCTTTTTTGGAGATGACTTTTCACGATCTCCAAAGTAATAGCCCCTCCAAAGTTCCCAAGTGGCACATTGGAGGAGCTGTCACTGGTTCGCCACCCTTTTTTTTGCGCCAGAAATGTGTGCAAATGTTTTTGGTATTTTTAAAATTATTATTTTTGGGGTCAGTAGTTCAGACTTGCGCAAGTGCACAACTCCCAACTAACTGAAATTTGAAGCCTTGCCTGGTCAATGTCCTGGTAAGTGCCTGCTGTCAAGGCAGGCACCTTCCATGCACATTAACAAAGCCAGGCTTTAAATACGTTACTTTGCTTTCACTTGAAGCTGTCAAACAGCAAGCTGTCAAGTGAAAGCAAAGCCACAAAAAGGTCTGTGAGGGATTGAGGCCTACTCAGGCTTGAGTTTGTTGAAGCCTGAAGGCCCAAACACTTCCCTCGAGTAGTGAAGCCTGAAGGCCCAAACACTTGGATGGGAGGGGGAGTTTGAGAGTTTAAGTTACCCAATAGAAGTTAAGAATTAGATCTCCTATTCAAGGTCACATGATTATAACCTTCCATTCCTGGGAAGGCTATATATGTGGGGTGTGGTCAGCTAGCAGTCAGTGTGTGCTGGGAGAGAGCTGGAAGCAGCAGCACAGAAACAGCAGAGAGACCAGCAGAGAGAGAAAGAGAAACTAGCTGGCTGGCTGCATAGCAGATATACGTATTTTTCGCTCCATAACACGCACCTGGCCATAACACGCACTTAGGTTTTAGAGGAAGAAAACAAGGAAAAAAAATATTCTGAACCAAATGGTGAAACGACTACAAAACCCTGCCACTGTCACAGAACCGAGCGGGGAGGGCTTTCCCAACCCTGCGCTTTCTCTGCTGCTGGTGCTACTGCAGGCAGCTGGGTTGGACTAGCTGAAAGTTGTGCCAGTCCAAGCGCCCCCCCCTCCCCTGGAAGATTAGGGTGACGGGAGGGAGGAGAAGCTCTGCTTTGCGTCTGAGTCTGAGTTTGTCTGTCTGTCTCTGCCTTTAGCGCACGCACACACCATATATATACACACACACCCTCTCTCACACTCGCACACCCCCTCCATCCCTTTCCTGGTCTCTACCTTTAGTGCGCGCACACACCATACACACACACACACACACACACACACACACACAACCCCTCCGTCCCTTTCCTGGTCTCTGCCTTTAGCGTGCGCACACACCATACACACACACACACACACACTCACACCTCTCCGTCCCTTTCCTGGTCTCTACCTTTAGTGCGCACACACGCACACACACTCACACCCCTCCGTCCCTTTCCTGGTCTCTGCCTTTAGCGCGCGCACACACACCATACACACACCCTCTCTCACACTCGCACACCCCCTCCGTCCCTTTCCTGGTCTCTGCCTTTAGCGCGCGCACACACCATACACACACCCTCTCTCACACTCGCACACCCCCTCCGTCCCTTTCCTGGTCTCTGCCTTTAGCGTGCGCACACACCATACACACACCCTCTCTCACACTCGCACACCCCCTCCGTCCCTTTCCTGGTCTCTGCCTTTAGCGCGCGCACACACCATACACACACACACACACACACTCACACCCCTCCGTCCCTTTCCTGGTCTCTACCTTTAGTGCGCGCACAGACACACACACACTCACACCCCCTCCATCCCTTTCCTGGTCTCTGCCTTTAGCGCGCGCACACACACCATACACACACCCTCTCTCACACTCGCACACCCCCTCCGTCCCTTTCCTGGTCTCTGCCTTTAGCGCGCGCGCACACACCATACACACACCCTCTCTCACACTCGCACACCCCCTCCGTCCCTTTCCTGGTCTCTGCCTTTAGCGCGCGCACACACCATACACACACCCTCTCTCTCACTCGCACACCCCCTCCGTCCCTTTCCGGGTCTTCTCCTCCCTCTCCTCTTCCCCCTCCTTTCCCCCTCCCCTTCCCCCAGAGTAGCCCCCGGAGGAGCGGAGGAGCAGGCAGCAGGCAGGCATGGTGCTCCTGCTGTGATTCTGGGTTTCCGGCAGCTGCCGAAGGAAGAATCCTTCCCCCTCCGCCCCTGAGAAGTTGAAACTACCTCCTCGCTTTGAAACAAAGCTTCATTTCCCTCACTAGGAAAAGCTCCTGGTTTGAGCAATCCCCTCCAGCTCAGCCTAATTGAAATGTAAATTCAAGAAATTCGCATATAAGAAAGAAAGCCACTTTGGAAGGGTATTTCCCTGTTAGTTTTTATCAGCGGCTCTCCGTCCTGTATTTTTGTTTCTCATTCCCTCTTTTCTTTTCCTGCCTCCGAAGAAGTTGAAATGCTAGCCTTTTCCTCGCTTCCCCCTCCCCCTCGGCTTGCAGCAGCTCTCCGTCCCTCCTCCTGTGTTTTTCTTTCTCATTCCCTCTTTTCTTTCCCTGGGATTGGGTGAAGGAGTGAAGAATCAGCTGGTTGGGGCTGTGGAGCAGCCGCCCAGCTGGTTGGCGAGCAGGGACGGGAGGGGCGGCTGCGCGCACTAAATGGGATGAGGCGAAGGAGCCACTGGCTTCGCTCCATAACACGCACAGACATTTCCCCCTATTTTTGGGGGGAGGAAAAGTGCGTGTTATGGAGCGAAAAATACGGTAGGTAGTCTGAAGTTAACTAGAGAACGTTGGATTGTTTGTTTGTTTGTTTTATTTTATCATACTTGCTTTTGGATTATAACCACTCTATTAAGTAAAAACCCTAATATTATAAGTAAAGTGCTGTTGTTTACCCTGGAGTTTGGAGTGACTTATTCACCATGTCTACAGCCTACACCCATGCTATTGGAAGCTGTAAAAGGACTTGATCTCCTGGAACGGGAGGGGCTTTGAGGAGAGGCAGAGATCTCCCAAAGGAAGGTTAAGGGGTCCCTGCAGTAGCGGAACCTTGACAAGGTCTTTGCTTGTGAAAAGGGGTGGCGAGTGGATTACCCCCTTTGCAGCAAGATCCTCTAGGTTTTAAGTGTGGACCAGACAGTTCTCAGTGTCCTCCACCTTTTCCCAAACTCTAGGTGCTTGGGAAGGTGGAAAAGTGCAGCCCACCCCATTTACAGGAACACTTACTTTTGGCATGACATACACAGCCATGAAATCTGTATATGTTCCTGTAAAAAAAAAAACTGTTTAGGCCTGTCAAAAACCCTGTTCTAAAAGAAAGCATTACTTTTTACAGCTGTCAAAAAAAAGGGGGGGGAGAGAAATGCGGTCCCCTGGGACACTGGCCAGAGGATCAAGGGGGAAGGGTGGGGGGAGACAACCTAAGGTTTGCCTATCAGTAGAACAATAGAGTTTGCCGATTGGCAGTTTGCCAATCAGTAGAACAATAGAGTTAAGAATAATTATTTAACTGTGTTCCTTTATAGGTCAGAGCAATAGCAATTCAGATACTTGTGCGGAATTTAGAGTGAAATATGTTGGTGCCATTGAAAAACTGAAGCTTGACGAAAGCAAGACTTTGGAGGGACCACTGGACTTGATCAACTACATAGATGTGGCACAGGTAAAGTCATTGTTCCAATACATTATTTCTAAATAAAATGGTCAAACTGGTCAGTTTACCAAAAGATAAACTTTTGGCTTTACAGTAAGAACAAAGATTCTGAGAAGGAGCTGCCACTTTTCTAATGGCATTAGCTAAGGTACATGCCAGATTTAATAAGGCAGATGTAGAAGGTTGCACTGAAGAAATATGGTTTTAAAATTTAATTTTAGCCTCATATGTTTTATTCTTGGCTTGGTTAACAGACACTTCTGTAAAAGTTGGGATAGTGTTATGGAATTTATCATTAAGTTTGCTAGCTCCACATTATTATTTTCTTTAATCTATGTTTAATTTGTCCATGTTTACTTTTGCAATATACTAGATATTTTCTCTATTATGTTCTTATGAACTATAGTTATAAACAATATAACTGAACTGAAATTAACTGGGAACATCCCACCTTTGGTAATCGGGGGGGCGGGGGGCGGGGCGGGGCGGGGATGTGGCCCTTGGAACTGATCTTTGGCCAAATCATTTTTATCTTTAAGAATTGGCTCCAGTTCTGCCAAGTTTCAACCTGCCCGGAAGCAGGGTTGGGAGGCTGGAAAGTTGGTTGTGCAAATGACAGGGTTTCCTAGTACATTGTGACGCGTGAAGTGTCTGCTGCCTCATATTGTACAGCAAGTATGCAGACAGGTCTGCTTTTGCTAGATAGCAGCTGTGCAGATTTCCTGCTCCTTTTTTAAACAGTAGCAATATATACCATATAATAGTGTGGTTATTGATCAAAATACACCTCAAATCCTAATACGCAGCTGGCACAAAATGCTCCAGAAAGCATTGGACTTATTTTTTTAGTTGATCCTCACATGTGCATAATGCATCTTTTTCTTTTCTTTCCAAAGCAAGATGGAAAGCTACCCTTTGTTCCAGGGGAGGAAGAATTTATCATGGGAGTTTCTAAGTATGGTATTAAAGTCACAACTTTGGACCAGTATGTAAGTGACTGATGGTTTTAAAAGATGTTATTTGTATGATTAGTATGAATTATGGGTTATCTATGATCCCTTCCTCAGTGTATTTAAAATACAGAAATGTCAGTGGATGCTTCAGTACAGGGGACAAAACCAGCTCGAGTCTCCCATTATTGTTCATAATAATCTGTAGTGTCTGCCCATCCCCCCAAAATGCTAGATGGTTCTCAGTTCTTTCTGCCACTCTGTGAAGCAGGTGCAGCATGCTTTTTATTGTTAACTCCTTTGACTACAGCAGTATTCCGGGCCCCCCTCGCCGGATCGTCACCTTGAAGTGGTGAGTGGGCTTGCGTGTTCCGATGAATCCTGTGAGCAATGCCGTCGGGAGCTATGTACTCCCAGTAGGGTCACCCATGGCGGTAAGGTCCGGGGAGAGGAACCAGACAAAGAACGATCCAAAACATAAAGTCCTCAACGGCAGAACAGGCGGAAGATAATTAAACCTAAATTACAACGGCTGTGAAGGCGGATGAAGGCTGCAGCAGAGAATGGTTTTCCAATCGTCAGGGTAACCGTGCCATTGGATCTCTGCCGTACTCTGTCAAGTTTGTGTGGTGATTCGTTGTGCACCGATCTCCCCACATAAAACAGTTTCACGCACAGGCGTCTTCCAACCCAACCCACCCAACCCAACCCAACCCAACCAACCAAACAAACAAACAAAAAAAAGTCCCATGGCGACTGGCGAATGGCAACGGGGGCAGGACTGTGAATCTGGAAGCCCCTAGTCATGGACCAGCACATGGGCGGTGGATGCAGACTCAGTCGCCCTGTTCAAGGAACGAGGTAGTCGAGCAGCTCGGCAGCTGTATCCATGACTGAGCAGCCCTATTTAGGATCCACTCTGCTCACCCCGTATGGGGAGGGGGCTAGAAAAGGTGCCCTAAACATAGTCTACCTCTTTCTCCCCTGACTGGATTACCGCGTCCAGTGGGGTCACCATTTTAGCGGTCGAAAAAGACATTTGAATTTTGGAACATGGAATATACGGACATTGCTGGATAACATAGATAGTGAACGCCCTGAGCGTAGGACTGCTATTATTGCAAGGGAGCTGAGACAGTTTAAAATTGACATAGCAGCACTTCAAGAAACTCGAAGGGCAGGAGAGGGACAGCTGAAAGAAGAAAAGGAGGTTATACCTTCTTCTGGAAAGGACTACCTGAGCAGGACCGACGAATACATGGTGTAGGCTTTGCCATCAAAAATGAACTAGTGAACTCTTTGTCAGAAGTTCCTACTGGCATTAACGAACGCCTGATAACTCTTCGATTAAAGCTCGCCAATAACCAACAGGTAACTATTTTGAGCGCTTATGCACCAACATTAGATGCTGATGATGACATCAAGGAAAGTTTTTACAGCCAGTTGGACACTCTCCTGTCAGAGATACCTAAGGAGGATAAAATTATCCTCCTAGGCGATTTTAACGCAAGAGTCGGGCGTGACTTTGATTTATGGCCAGAAACTATTGGAAAAGACGGAGTTGGTAATAGCAACCCGAACGGACTCTTACTTTTGTCTATATGTGCAGAGCATAATCTCACTATCACAAACACGCTCTTTCGACAAAAGAATAAGTTTAAAACATCATGGCAGCACCCACGGTCAAAGCACTGGCATCTTCTGGATTATGTAATTGTCCGTGCTAGAGATCGCCGCGATGTACTTCTTACTAGGGCCATGGTGAGTGCCGACGACTGCTGGACAGACCACCGACTAATCCGGTCCACAATGGTTATCAACATTGCTCCCCAACGTAGGCTTCAAGGAAGGAAACCAAGGCGTAAAATGAACATCCAAGTCCTTCAAGATCCTATTAAGCAAACTCGTCTTCAATCACTTCTTAAGGAACATCTACCTAGGGAACCTCCTGACAACATTGAGGACCATTGGTCTAAGCTGAAAACCTCCATTACTGCAGCTTGTGAACAAACTATTGGATATGAAACTAAGAAACATCAGGATTGGTTTGATGAAAATGACAATGAGATTAAATATATAATTGACCAAAAAAGGAAAGCCTTCCAAATATGGCAAAATGATATTAACTGCGCTGCCAAGAAAAAAACCTACGCTAGCGCAAAGGCTGAGGTCCAAAGAAGAACAAGAGAACTTAAGAACGCTTGGTGGAAAAAGAAAGCTGAAGAAATTCAACAACTTGCAGAATCTCATGATGCACGGGGCTTTTTTAAGGCCACAAGGGCCATTTATGGACCAAAAACCTATGGTACAAACCCTTTACAATCAAAAGATGGCACCAAACTCTTAAAAGACAAAGAGTCTATTGCACTGCGTTGGAAAGAGCATTATTATGACCTTTTAAATCGTAAGTCTAAGGTGGATAATGAGATTTTTTCGCAAATCCCGCAAAAACAAATTAAAGAGGAACTTGCAATACTCCCCACTTTGGATGAAGTAAAAAAAGCCATTAATCAAATGAAGAACAACAAAGCTAGTGGACCAGATGGGATTCCTGCTGAAATCTTTAAAGAAGGGGGGCCCGAACTTGTACAACATCTTCATAAACTCATCGAAAAAATCTGGATAAGAGAAGAGATCCCAGAAGACTTCAGGGATGCCATAATTATCACCCTCTTTAAGAAGGGTGATAGAACAGACTGTGGAAACTATCGGGGCATTTCTCTCTTAGCAACCGCAGGTAAAATATTTGCTAGGATTCTCGCAAACCGTCTTCTATCTATTTCAGAAGAGATCCTCCCTGAAACTCAATATGGTTTCCGCCCCTCTAGAGGGACAGTAGACATGATTTTTACTGCACGTCAGCTCCAAGAAAAATGCCGGGAGCAAAATCAACCCCTTTATATGGCATTTATCGATTTGGCTAAGGCCTTTGATACTGTAGACCGTACAGCTCTCTGGACTATCCTTATGAAAATTGGATGCCCCAATAAATTTGTGAATATCTTGCGACTTCTCCATGACAACATGACGGCAACGGTTTTGGACAACAACGGCTCTCATGGTGCTCCATTTAAAGTGGGATCAGGTGTTAAACAGGGATGTGTTATCGCCCCAACATTATTTGCCATTTTCATCGCCATGGTTTTACATCTTGTCGAGGGGAAACTTCCCACCGGTGTGGGAATTATATATCGAACAGATGGAAAGCTTTTTAATCTCAGCAGGCTGAAAGCAAAAAGTAAGGTAATTACAACCTCCGTTGTGGAACTTCAGTATGCTGATGATAATGTGGTCTCCGCACATTCAGAGGATGATCTCCAAACTATCCTAAATGCTTTTGCAGAAGCATACGAAAAACTTGGTCTCTCACTTAACATCAAAAAAACCAAAGTGCTTCATCAGCAAGTGCAAGCCAATCCTTTGGTGATGCCATCTATCCAGCTTGGCGGGACAATACTGGAAAATGTCGATCATTTTCTCTATCTTGGCAGCTATCTTTCTGTTACAGCTAACATCGACAGTGAAATCCAGCATCGTCTGAGCTCCGCAAGTGCCGCATTTTCTCGAATGAAACATAGAGTGTTCGAGGATCGGGATATTTGTAAGAAGACCAAAACACTGGTTTATGAAGCCATTGTATTACCAACTTTATTGTATGCCTGCGAAACATGGACTATCTATAAACGTCACTTCCACCTCCTTGAAAGGTTTCATCAACGTTGCCTCCGGAAAATCCTGCAAATTACTTGGGAAGATAGGCGAACAAATGTCAGTGTACTGGAAGAAGCAAAGACTACTAGCATTGAAAAAATGATCCTTCAACGCCAACTTCAGTGGACCGGTCATGTTGTTCGAATGCCTGACTGCCGTCTCCCAAAGCAGTTACTTTACTCCCAACTCAAGGATGGAAAGCGGAATATCGGTGGTCAATATAAGAGGTTTAAAGATGTTCATAAGGCTAATCTAAAAAAATGCAATATAAACATCGAAAACTGGGAAGCTCTGGCCCATGAACGATCTAAATGGAGGTTGGCCTTTCACAAAGGTTTCATGGACTTTGAAGAAGCCCGAGTGCAAGGTGAAAGGGAGAAACGTGCTAAGCGAAAAGCACGTCAAATGAATCCTTTACAGGACCATCTTCTATCTGGTAACCTGTGTCCTCACTGTGGGAAGCTGTGTGGATCTAGAATTGGCCTCCACAGTCACTTACGGACCCATCGCTAGAGTCTACACAATCTTCTTTAGAATCTCCTCCTTTTATCCCGGAAGACTATCTTACTCGGTCACGAGTGATCGCCTGATGATGGATTCCGGGCACTTAAGAGTTCTTCTTGCCCCGAGGAATGTAAAGCTTCATCACTAGCTTATTGATAGAATCATACAATCATAGAAAAGTAGAGTTGGAAGGGGCCTACAAGGTCATCGAGTCCAACCCCCTGCTCAGTGCAGGAATCCAGGTCAAAGCATCCCTGACAGATGATTGTCCAGTTGCACTTTGAATGCCTCCAGACTGGGAGAGCCCACCACCTCCATAGGTAGTTGATTCTATTGTCTTATTGCTCTAACAGTCAGGAAATTTTTCCTGATGTTTAGGTGGAATCTAGGTTCTTGTAACTTGAGCCCATTATTCTGTGTCCTGCAAACTGGGATGATCGAGAAGAGATCCTGGCCCTCCTCTGTGTGACATCCCTTCAAATACTGGAAGAGTGCGATCATATCTCCCCTCAGTCTCCTCTTCTGAAGGCTAAACATGCCCAGTTCTTTTAGTCTCCTCATAGGGCCTTGTTTCCAGTCCCTTGATCATCCTTGTTGCCCTCCTCTGAACCCTCTCCAGTTTGTCTATGTCCTTCTTAAAGTGTGGTGCCCAAAATTGGACGCAGTACTCAAGATGAGGCCTGACCAGTGCCGAGTAAAGGGGAATTATCACTTCCCGCGATTTGGAAGCTATACTTCTATTAATGCAGCCCAAAATAGCATTTGCCTTCTTTGCAGCCACATCGCATTGCTGGCTCATATTCAGTTTGTGATCTACCACAATTCCAAGATCCTTCTCACTTGTAGTATTGTTGAGCCAAGTGTCCCCCATTCTGTAACTCTGCATTTGGTTTCCTCTCCCTAGGTGCAGCACTTGGCATTTATCCCTATTAAATTTCATTCTGTTGTTTTCGGCCCAGCGCTCCAACCTATCGAGGTCACTTTGAATTTTGTTTCTGTCTTCCAGAGTATTAGCTGTTCCACCCAACTTTGGGTCATCTGCAAATTTGATAAGCATTCCCTGTACCTCCTCATCCAAGTCATTAATAAAAATGTTGAAGAGCACTGGGCCCAGGACCGAGCCCTGTGGTACCCCGCTCGTTACCTCTCCCGTTTGAGAAGGAACCATTGATAAGCACTCTGAGTCCGATTCTGTAGCCAATTGTGGATCCACCTGATAGTTGTTCCATCTAGCCCACTTTTAGCTAGCTTGCTAATCAGGATATCATGAGGCACTTTGTCGAAAGCTTTGCTGAAGTCCAGATATATGATGTCCACAGCATTCCCACAGTCCACAAGGGAGGTTAACCGATCAAAAAATGAGATCAGATTAGTCTGGCAGGATTTGTTCTTGACAAATCCATGCTGGCCTCTAGTAATCACTGCATTGTTTTCAAGGTGCTTGCAGACTGACTTCTTTATAATCTGCTCCAAAATTTTCCCAGGGATTGATGTCAGACTGACTGGCCTATAGTTCCCAGGTTCTTCCTTCTTGCCCTTTTTGAAGATGGGAACATTTGCCCTCCTCCAGTCATCTGGCACATCACCTGTCCTCCATGATTTCTCAAAGATAATAGACAGTGGTTCTGAGAGTTCTTCTGCCAGTTCCTTTATTACTCTAGGATGCAGCTCGTCAGGCCCTGGAGATTTAAACTCATTCAGAGTAATCAGGTGCAGATAAGGGAGATAAGCCTTTGCCTTAACCCATGAATAAGCTCTTCTCCTATGTACGAACTGTTTTGGCAAATAAGGCATGGTGCAAAACAATTCCTTTCCAAAAAAACTTATGACAAGGATCTGGAAGTATTGTATTGATGAAGACCCAACAGAGAGAACAAGTATATGTTTTTGTGAAGTTCTAAATTAATATTTGGAACTTTCAGGATGTCTTGCATAGACATGCACTCTACCTAATTGTTCGGATGGTCTGCTATGATGATGGCCTAGGGGCGGGGAAGAGTTTACTGGCTCTGAAGACAACAGATGGAAACTATGAAGAATACAGCCTTTGGATATACCAGTGTAATAGTTTGGTAAGGTTCATGCTTAATCTTAAAAACAACAACACACAACCCTATCAGAACACCCTTGGTTGACTAGAAGCTATTTAATATGTCCTATGCTATTATAGTTGTGCATTATGTCCCAATACATGTACTTGACCTAAACATGACAAAATAGGCCTAGCTATGACACAGTCAGATCTGTGTCTTGGTCTGCCACTCCCATATTTTACTGTCTGCTCTCCAGATCGCTAGATTAGAGGCAAAATCAAGACATGAGGAATCACATACATATGCTGTACTACTACTACTACTATCACCACCTCCTACGTAAGACATTATTTGTGACATACTTGCCAAAGTGGCCTGCCATCATGTGGAAGTGTTAAGAGTAACAGCCGGTTTTAAGCATGTAAATTGCATGTGCGTTTGTTGGTTTATTTAATTTATTACTGCTCTTCATAACAAATCGCAGTGCAGTTTACAAATAAAGTAACAATAAAAAACAAAAGTACTAATGAAATAATACTTTGAAACTTGTATACATTGTTCCTGCTACAATCCCATACCTTTTGTAGTAGTGCTAGTAACGAACAGCAGGTACATGTGTGAAATTAGGACTGTGGCAGTCATGCAACTTGAAAACAATAGTATATGCTTTTTAGCACAGTGATTTACTTCTTATCAATCTGTCTGATTTAATCCTGCTTATAGATTTGAGGGATCAAGTTCTGTTCAACTGAAGCTATAGTTCCATCAAATAAAGCAGGTTGGCAGAACAGCTAGCAGTCACATGCAGGATGGCTATCTCTAGCCCTCCCAACTGCAATTGGGTATCTGACCCACTAGGAGTAAGAGAGTCAAATGTAGCTTAACAGCAAGTGCTGACAATCACAGCTTTGTAGCTACAGTGTATTCAGATTTTAAAAGTACAAGCCTGGCTTTCCACTGTGATGGGAGTGTGTGTCCGCATGTGCTAGCAAATGATACATTATCCTTGGAGAAGATGGATTAGCTTTGAGTTTAAGTGTTCTGTAGTCTCCTATACTAGCAATTGTGATTACTTGGTAAAATAGGAAAAAGGAGTCCATTCAAATCCTGCCCCTGTATCAAAAAAGCAGTTTGATACTCCACACAGATGACACTATTCTACAAGTTGTCTGTACACACTTTGAATTCTTAGGGTGCAATCCTTTGGCCACTAGACAGAATCTAGATGGCCATAGGAGGTCGAAGTCCCAGCTCCAACCTCAGAAACGCACTACAAGGTCGGAGCCGGGACTCAGAGCACGCTCCATCCATTGCAACCAGTGCAGAAAGAACTGCGCCAGCTGCAGCTCCGAGTTGGAAGACTAACCTTCGAGCCGGAGGTTTGTGGGCATTCTGGGGGAGGGGAGGAGAGAGGCTCCACCACGATACATAGTATCCTGGCGGTGCTTCAGCCTGTCCTCCTCGTACTCTTTCCGCCCTCGATAGGATGTCCATAATCCTCTGAGTTCGGAAGATTACCGACAGTCACATTGGATTGTGCTATTAAGTTCTAAGTCACATTCCTAGGCTGACCCTGCTGTTCGACATAGCATGCTTCAGATAATAAGCACTCTTTAGTGTAAAATCTGATCAAAGCAGAATATACATACCATAAAGGAAATACTAAAAGCCTTGACAAGGGTCCTAGAAGGTTGAATGCTCTTGCATGTTGGTGAAAACAAGTATGAGAAGCTCTTATATTCTAAAATGCAGGAACAAGCACAAGCTATTTGTAAGGTGTTGTCAACAGCCTTTGACTCAGTTTTAACATCTGAGAAGTCCTGAATTTCTACAGCTGCACTTCATACTGAGAGGAAGAAGTACTTTTGGTGACTTCAGCAACTGGAGGTGAAACAAGTATTTTGGAGCAGATGTGAACTTTAACTTTTTAATAGCTGCTTGAAGATACTGTTCAAAGGAACAAAGCTTTTTTTGTAAATACAATTTGTCTGTTTCAAACTATGTGATCAAGAGCCACATGTTAATATTAGTCATACCTATATGACCTTACAGTCATATATAAGTTTGAGCTTGCACTTAACCTTTTACCATTTTTGTACATCTGAATAAAAAAGTTAATTCAAGATGTGTCTTGCTAATTACTGGCTGTACAGTTCAACTAGCTTGTATTCTATTTCAGGGGTCCCCAACGAGGCGCCTGCAAGGCCAAGCTGTTTTCCCCATGCAAGTGGAGTGATTCCTCCATTTTTACAGTGGAGAATACATTCTCCTTGCCAAGAAATGGGGGTGGGTGGGTTGTGAAGTGCACCCCCCACAAAGGACCCTTGGGGCAACAGGCTCCTTGGAGAGTGAGCTTTGCCCCCCTTCCAGCCAATTTTCTGCAGGGAGGCTTTTTCGTTCAAGGTTTATGGAGGGATTCTTCATAGGCTTGTAGAGGGAGCGAAAAAGCCCCCCTGCCAAAAAATGGCTGAGGGGGGTGAAGTCCACTCTCCACCAAGGACCCTTAGGTCAACAGAGTCCCTTGTGGGCTGTGGGTCTCATCCCCCTCCAGCTGATTTTCAGCAGGGGGCCTTTTTCTTGCCTCATGCAAATTAATGGAGAAATTGCTCTGTTCAGTTGCCTGGGGATGGGGAGGGAGAGAAAGAAAGGAACAAGAGAGTGTTAGCCAGAGAACAAGGAGAAAGAGCAAGGAATGAAGGGGAAGTAAAGAAAGAGGATCCAGAGAGACAGAAGGAAGGAAAAGAAAAAGAGCCAGAGTGAAAGGGAAAGAGCCAGAGAGAGAAGCCAGAGTGTGTCACATGTGCACACAGAGATAAGGGGGCACTTCCAACATTTTTTTATGATTGGTTCCCTACAGAAGTCAATTTGTGGTGGTGCCAAGGGCAGTTTTACAATGCCAAGTGTGCCCACAGACCCAACAATGTTGGAGAACCCTGTTCTACTTAATATACTCAAATAACCCAGTTTGTAAAGCAAATCATGCTTTATTTGTCTCTAAACTAGTTAAAATCCTAAAAAGAGGCAACTCACATTTAAGATCAGCTTTAAAAAAGACCTTTTTTATTAGACTTAAGTTTGTAGTCCTACATCTATACAGGTTATCGCTCATTTTAGCTCACTGTAGTTTAAGGATCTTTCACACTCAATTAAAAAAAGAGTCAAGATGAGGCTTAAAAGTAGTTTATTTTTCCAGTCAAGTGGACTGGCTTAACAAAAGTAAAATTAATCATGCTCCAATTATAAATCACTGCATCCAGACACTAAAAATAAGAATTGATTTAGGTTATATAATGTATACAGTTGCTCTGCAACTAGACAAAACCACGTTGAAAAGTGTACATCTCAAGTAGCATTCTGAACTGTATTTTAAGTGTCTTATGCTCCTTTTTCAAAATAGTTAACACAGTAATCTTATGTGCTCACTAATAGTTTGCTGAATACCATCATCTCCTGTTGTCAGCTATGAAAGATGCCATGACCTGGAAATTGCAGCATCTGACTTTGAACAAAAATATCCAGAATATCTGACTTTTAATTATGAGCTGGAGCAGGGGTGGGCAACTTGTGGTCCTCCGGATATTTTGGCCTACAACTCCCCTCATCCCTCCCCACCGGCTATGCTGGCTAGGGGTGATGGGAGTTGCAGGCAAAAACATCTGGCGGTCACAACCCCACCCCACCCTGAATTAGAGGGTCAAATAATGCCATAGAAACAAATATGAACTTTTAAAATAGAAGCCTTTGTTGCAAGCCTAGTGCCATCATACTGTAGTGTTAGAAAACACTCTTACTTAAAATCTTCCAGTGACTTAGGGTTGTTGCAGGACCACTGGAAGACTTCCAAAATAAGACTGGGCTCCAAACTTCCACTTCAGGTGCACCCAAGCCCTCTGGTATGCTCTGTAAAATTTGACACTCCGCCCGACCCGCTCTGCAACAGACAGGCCGGCATACCATTTGGCATGAGAGCTATTTTCAAGTCCAAGCCTCTTCGGGGTATGCATTGGAACTTGGCCAATGTGAAATTTAAGTGTCAAATAAACTTCCAAAGGCTGCTTTGCACATGATAGTATTTGAAAGATTCTGTGTTAAAAATACTGTACATAAGTGAACTGTGCAAAATAATGTGCCAATTTATTTTCTAGAGTTTACCAGGCGTAGAAACATAAAAAATAGTGTCAAAAGCCAAACTGAATCCATCAGCATCCAAATAAATGTGTAGTGGCAAACTATTCTAATATACATATATATTTAGTGGGAACTTTGAATATGCAGACTTAGCTTTAAAACTTGCAACAAAACGATCTTGAAACATTCCAGTTAGCCCCCCATATACACTGCAATAGCTTGTATTAAAGTGAGTTTTTAATATAAGCCAATTGATTTGCACCCAAACATATGACAAGTTGCCTCAAATGTACCACTTTAGCAAGGCAGTAGGAAAGGGTGAGATCCAGCATTCTCCCCCCCCCCCCAATATAAATATACCAGTTGGCCCTTTCCCCCATCTATTTCAACCTATGCTAGCCAATATATACATAATTTCTGTGTCAGAAATTCAAAGTTCTCTTGATAAATCTAGAGATACGATAGTCACAAAACTTGTGATCAAAGCCAATGTGACCTGGACATTGATATTCTAATCCTATGCTACCAGTGCACGTTTTTGGTAGCATATACAAAATAAAAACTGTTACAATATCACAATATACAAACATTAAAAGGACATTGCTATGTTTTGTAATATTCTGTTATCCATTTCGAATTATGAAATCTATTCACAATTATTAACAGTGTCAACTACCATATTTTAGAATATATTTAAGTACACAGTGGGAGTCTGCAACCAAATACTGATTTGATTGCAGGACAGCGGTGTATAATTTAAAACAGGGATAATTTCAATCAATATCCAACTACACTGTCCCATCACAACAGTCTGCGTGTGAACATACCACTATGTGCTTTTTAAAAACAGACTAGACACCATAAGTTGTGTTTTCAAGGAAAAGGACTGCAAGCAAAATTTCATGAACTGTAATTCACATCTACGGTAAGTTTATTTACCAATAGCATGTAATGGGGTTTTGTTACCTCAAAGTTGAGTAAAGAGTGAAATAAAATATATGTTAAATGTATAGAAGAAAAGTATGATCTCATATCTGCAAAATATGAAGTAAACATTCAGGGTTTGAAGTAAATACATCAAATTATTAAAATGTTTCTTTTGTGGAACTGGTTGCCTTTCTAGACAAACTTTTCCATAAATATGCAATTATTTATTTCTTGTGGAACTGCTGCAAGGATATTGTATTTTGTCAGCATTCAAACAGCTTGAAAAATAATATCCCTTACTAAAGTTTATGCCCACAGATCACAGGATGTAGCATTGTTATCCTTTTGCCTGAAGCCAATTCACCAGCTAGAAAAAAATGGCATAAGCTGGATATATGACGGGCTCTGTTTCTACCTAGATAGGTTGGTTGCAGTTACAAAGCCAAACCTTTCATTGTGTTCTTTCATGACAAATTCCTGGCAAGAAAGTTACCAAGTCCACCATCTCCAGGTGGCTCAAGGGCTTTTATACTGGCCAGTCTGAGTCTGGGGAAACACATTCCTACAAGGATTACTGAACATTCTACAGCAGGTACATACAACCTGTGGCCAGTTTGTGTGTGTGTCGTCGTCATTGTGTCGTCGTCCCCCGAAGGCAGCAGGACCCCACCCACTTTTCCACACAACCTAGCTGATAAGCTGGGTCACTGGGGAAAAAATGATGTTCCCTGGATTCCAAGATCACAGTTTTCCTGCTGCTAGTAGCAGCACAGAAACAGCAATCTTAGTGGCTATAGCTGGTGGGTGGGGGAGACTTTTACCTTTCCCCCCAGTGATCCCTAGATCTCAGCAAGCAATGAGGGAAAGTGTGTGTGTATGTATGTATAAAGAGTGTGCATGTGCCCACCCAGCTGACACAAAATGCGGCCCTGGGGACCGAAAAGGTTGTGCACCCATTTTACAGCTTTTGGGGATAGTTTTTCCTTTGAGAGTTATCCCTAAAAGCTGCAACATGGACTTTTGCACTGGACTGCTTCATCTTAAGGCTTTCTTCCTTACTGTATATGTGGGAGAGGCAGGCAGGGACTCTTTGTGATGAATATTTTCCATCCGTTCCTTTGTATTACAAGGGGACAGGATATTAGATCCTATTAGCAGCTAAATTGGATGCATGATCTCCATTAGTATCCAGTACAGCAGTAACAGGAAAATATGGTTTAATCATTGGGAAACATTTCCTAGGTTGTTAGTGCTTAAACATCTTAATTGTTGCTTGTGTAACAGGTTTTGGTCCCTCGATTTTACGACTAAGCATTTATGTTTGACTTGGGATAATCTGCAAGCTCATATTTATCACACATAAATCATGCCTAAAGAGTATTCCAAGGCATTATGATCAGTTAGATTTTTGTGACAGGCTTCAGTAGGAGGATTGTCTTGCAAGAGCCTAGTCCTATGTGGATGATATTTGTGTCCTGTCTGAAAAGAGCATCTCTTTTCTGTATGGTGACTACCCGTCTGCAGACTGTGAGGTTTTGTATATACACACATTGAGTTAGTCATGTGCACCTGGGTTATCATTGGGAGAGTAGCTAAGGTTTGATTTCTGTCACTCTCAGTCCTTTCCACCCATACATTAAAAAAATTCTAATGAATATTGTAGATAAATAGCAATTAGACTTAAGACTATAGAAGCATCTCTTCCTTTAAAAAAAAAAAAAAAGCCAGGTGTATTTGTGCTGTTTTCCTTAGGGAAATTTATTAGGGCTCTGCTAAGACATAGTGAATATTCATAAAGTAATCAAGTGCTTCCCCCAGCAGTCAGCAAAACTCATCTTAACTAATGGATGTGGACATGGGTGACAAGGAATTGGTGGAGTCCATCGATGGTTAGATTGTACATCCTCACATTTTGTACTGTGCTAAGTAAAAGCAGCAGAAAGTGCCACTCTTAAAATTAGGTTATCAATGCAGCTACACTGTCCTGAGACAGGTCTCAAGACACTGAATGCAAAGAAAGGTTAGATATGCATTACAGGCACTGAAATTGGCACTGAAATGTAATAAATTAGTGCAGTCAAGCCATTAATCTCTGAGCTCACTGGTCCGTCCACTTTTAAAACTCTTGAGCCCTGTTGTCAGAAATGTCCTTGCAGAAGTGAGAAACCATGGTGGTTAGGATACTGAGAAAGCTTAAAGGGGGATTTGATGTCAACACACTTGAAACTGGCTCCACATTTTTAATGGATTTGGGATCTTACTTTTTGGGGGGCTTTCCTATTCACCAAGAGAATATTTGAGTGGATATGTTATTATAAAGCAAACCTCCCATGGACAAACTGAAAAGAACTGCAGTAATGAAGAGTCAACTATGGTGTATCGTTCATGAAGTATCCTGGTGAAGTATCTAATTACAGGAAAGGAGCCCCAGTGAAATCTAGAAATGGAACATCTCTCCACCTGCAAGGACCAGTTTAGTCAACAATAAAGTGCACAAATGATACAGGGAAAGCTCCTTTCCGGTTAGGATCTCCATCAATGTGCCCAATCTGGAAAAGAGAGAACATTTTTAAGTAGAAAAGGTTGAAGCATATCTGCATTCAAGTAGTGGCCACAGAAACTTGTTCTCCAGCATACAAGTTGTAGCCAGGTACAATTGCTCAGAAACAACAAATCTCCAACTATAAAAAATAGTACCCCTAGTATAAAAAAATGTGATTCTTTGTTTGCAGTTCATAATTTTTAAAGCTAGTAAGACAATTCTAACAGATTTTCAGTTCTTTCTAACCACCCAAAACAAGTTATTCAGAGGACAGGCTGAAGCAAAAAAAAAGGGGGGGGGGGAGATTTCCATCAAAATAGTTTTACCACAGGCACATTTCTCAAAGCTGCTCTCTCCCACATCTAATAACTGCCATCTCTCCTCTGGAAATAAGATTAATTTGTCTTCAAATTTCCCCATATAGAATCCAAATTCTGCTTATTTCCAATTAAATGATCCATCTTAAATAGCATATAGAACAAGACAATAATGAGGGGTAGACTTATATTTTGTGTTCTGTGGCTCTGTTCTTGGAGACAATTTGTTAAGCTGAACATTATTCAATTATTTTTTATTACAAGTAGTAAATATAAGAAAGATTATACCTAAGCATACTTACTGATTGTAGATTAAAGCTAAAAACCTAGCATACTATACTATTTTGGCATAGCTTCAGTCATGATGACCATAGGGAGTTTTTGATCTTTTTTTCTCTTTGAACAGCTGACTCATATGCCGTATCACAAGCTGCTCTGGAGTTCCCTTAGTTTCAAAAGGGATTTGCCTTGTCATAGTGTGGCAAGGGAACTGCTGTTTGAGAGAAACCAGCCCTAGCTCCCTGTCTTTGATCCTGGCCTAACACACATTCATTCACTCACTGACTCTCACACACAGCTCCCTCTTTGCTGCTGCCAGCTGTTTCCTGAGCACTGGGAAGGGGGACAAGATTGTGGAGAGGAGAGGTGTAAACCTCTCCACAATCTTTCTCCCTTCCTGCTGCTCTGGAAACAGGTGGACAGCAGCAAAGGAGCCACTTCGCCAGCCCAATCAGCTACACAGCGCTGGATGGAGAGGCAGATAGTCATGTCCTTGCTTCACCAGCCTGATCTCTTCTGCTTTGCCAATTCAGACACAGGAAGCCATCAGGAACCTCCACTTCAAGGTGGTTCAGGAGCCTTGAGGAGGCAGCTCCCAACAGAGGCACTTGGGGAGGGGCCTTGCCAGGCATGCCTGATGGGCCAGAGAATCCCCACTGGTGATCTATAAAGATGTGCATTCTGCAGAAAGAGAAGGATTGAAGAATGCCTTTAAGTTCAAATTAGACAGAAATAATGTCCTTCCTCATATTTCTTTTAGTGGATACATCTCAAGTACTTGGGCCAGAAATTCGGTTTTGTTGACTGTTGCAGGTAAGTTCCTGCCAATGTTTTTATAATTACATACACACTACATTACAGCCCTTGATGTATTTTCACTGAAAAAAACTTACCCACCACTCCTGATCTTCCTCACCATCAACTATGATGACATCACCCTCTGAGAATGTTAGCTCATCTGGATTATCTGCTACACAGTTGTAAATTGCTTTTACTCTCTTGGGCTTTGTTTTTGACTGTAATACAGACACACAAAATTAGGAGAACAATATGTTGAAAACATTAGCCAGCTACAACAGAAATGCAGTTAGCTTTAATGAGAGGACATAGGTGGTCCGCTTCCCTTTGTAGGCAAGAGGTTCTGGTAGCAGAGCATGGGACATCAGGTAGCTGCCTTATACTGTCAGGTCACTGTTCCATCTAGCTCAGTATTGTCTACACAGATTAGCAATGGCTTCTCCAAGGTTTCAGATAGGAGTCTTTCCCAGCTTTACCTGGAGACGCCAGGGTGTGTACCTGGGACCTTCTGCATGCAAAGCATGTGCTCTTCCACTGAACTACAACCTTTCCTGTATTACTTTTCCCTACAAGTATGCACATGTTTTACTTTGTCTTCCAAATGTGTGCATCTGAACTGAAACACATATCACGTTTTGCTATTCACAAATGACCAGATGCCACTTTCCCCACCACAAGGTAAGTAATTAATACTCACTTATGTAGGAAAATAACTTATTAAGCTGCCCTTGCCACTTTTGCCTTCTAGCACAAGTCATCTCACTAGCAAAGATTGCTACACATATAAGCAGCATCCAGTAAGGGCATACCATCACACATCTATTTCACTGTGTGTTCAGGCAACCAGCTACAGCTTCCAGAGTTCAGTACATAGCAGACCAGAATGCAGCACCATCAAACATGGCAGAGTATGCTCTTAATTCATGCACCACTGGATCTTTTCAGAGCAGTCACAAATTTTAATATCAAGATTCACCACCTTTATCTCTGAGAAGCAAGTACATCAAACCTTTTGGGAAACAAAAGGTATTTATAAGATGTTTGTCCAAGGTATATATCTTGTCCAGCTACAAGAACTTCCACTTCCCAGAATATCCAATGACATTCTTTGATTACTCTTTAGACATTCTACAAACTGTAATTCACAGAAGGGGCTAAAAGTAATATTCAGAAATTCATGCAATTTTTACAATGTAATATTTATTTTATTATTTACTATATTTCTGTGCCACCCAATAATAAAGTTCTCTGGCAGCTTACAATCTCAATAAAATATTAAAATAGATCAACCAACTATAAAACAATAATACAGCATAAGTCAAGCAACAGAGACTTACATCAATAAAATAAGACTTACAAGCAACACCCAAAATATCTGAATAAATTTTAAATGATGTAAGAGTGTTTAAAAAACCTGAAAAGTGGCAGCTTTACAAAGATGGACATCACCCCCATATTATGGTGTCAATGAAGAGACATGGCAAAAATTATTATACTCTGGTTTCTTATTAATTAAAACTATTAGAGGAATTGAGATCATTGCTTGTAAGTAAAGGATGTATATTGGTCCTTTTGAAGCATGTAAAAGGATTTTCCTCTGATGAAGAGCTATTTAAGCTCAAAACTCACTGCATTTCACTGAAGCCTGTTTAAATAAAGAATTATTTCCTATGCTTTTTTTGACTAGCCTTCCTCACTATTAGACATACTACACTGTGACCTTGTTTGGATATAACAGTGACATCTAGTGGCAAATCATGGGTTAATTTATTGTTTGTGGTTTAAACAACCCCAAGTTAACCCATGGCTTGTTCTTGGGTTAACCTGGGGTTGTTTAACCCAGCGGTCCCCAACCTTTTTGGCACCAGGGACCGGTTTCATGCAAGACAATTTTTCCATGGACCGGGGGGCGGGGGGATGGTCTCGGGATGATTCAAGCACATTACATTTATTGTGCACTTTTTTTCTATTATTATTACATTGTAATATATAATGAAATAATTATGCAACTCACCATAATGCATAATCAGTGGGAGCCGTGCACTAAAAATCATGCTAAATCTAATCAGAGCGGTCCTACCCAAAAGTAGGACCCAACATGTAAATTTCATAAAATGTTAAACTAGTCACCTATATACTTGAGTATAAGCCGACCCGAATATAAGCCGAGGCACCTAATTGTACCCCCCAAAAAACTGGGAAAACTTATTGACTCGAGTATAAGCCTAGGGTGAGAAATGCAGCAGCTACTGCATTTTTTAAAATTTAAAAAATAAAATAAAAAATTAAAATTAAAAAAATAAAGATACTGTAGATACCAATAAAATTCCCCTCCCCTTCCCACCAAAAGATAGATACCAATAAAATTCCCCTCCCCTTCCTTCTCCTGCCTTTCACTGCCTTCCCGCCAAGATTCCTCGCTTGCCTGAGGGGAAATCACCCAAGCCTGCGCCCCTGCTCGCGGCCTCCGTGCCTCTCTCTCCCCCCTCGTTCGGGCTGCAGCAATCCGGCCTGGGCTCCGCCCCGCCCGGTCTTCGCCTGGAGGTGGCCAGCAGCCGGCAGCAGCAGCAGCAGCAGCGACGAGCTCGGCCACCCGCTTGCCTCTGAGCCGGCTATGTCCCTCAAGCAGTCGCCACCGTCACCGTCGCCAGCCCCCGCGCCATCGCCTCAGCTGCCGCCGCTGCAGCATCAGCCCAGTAAAATTACATTGAGGCTTTTTCGGCGGCGGCGGGGCTTTCGGCGGGGCTTTTTCGGCGGCGGGGCTTTTTCGGTGGCGGCGGGGCTTTCAGCGGCGGGAGCAGGTACCGTGACGGGGGTGGCGGGGGGTCTGGTGGTGGCGGCAGGGGTCCTGGGGGGGCTTCGGCGGTGGCGGGGCTTCGGCGGCGGCAAGGCTTTTTCAGGCGGCGGCGGGGCTTTCGGCGGCAGGAGCAGGTACGGTGATGGGGGGTGGCGGAGGGGTCTGGGGGTGGCGGTGGGGGTCCTGGGGGGGCTTCGCCAGCGGCGGGGCTTCAGCGGCGGTGACAACGACTCGAGTATAAGCCAAGGGGGGGCATTTTTCAGCACAAAAAATGGGCTGAAAAACTCGGCTTATACTCAAGTATATACGGTATGTAATTGTAACCTAATTTATAAAAAACATACACCTTACAACTTAAAAATCATTCCACTAAAACTTTAAAATTGCATACAGGTAAGCAAGTGATCTTAAAACACTTTTATCCTATTTACTGGATTACAGATCACCAAAAATTATACATACAGTCATGCCTTGGACTGAGAGCATAATTCGTTCCGGAAACGTGCTTGTAATCCAAAACACTCTTATATCAAAACAAAATCCCCCCAAAAAAATTTGTACAGAGATTTTTAATTTAAGCTGTACTACAGTACTTGTATTGCAAGACGTCGCTTGTATATCAAGTAAAAAAAAATTAAATAAATATTTTAAAAATTGCTTGTCTTGCAAAACGCTCTCAAACCAAGTTACTTGCAATCCAAGGTATTACTGTAGTTTCAATTCATTCAAAGCCATCAACATGTAAATTTCATAAAATGTTAAAATTATTATACAATTGTAATCTAATTAATAATCATCATACACCTTACAACTTAAAAATCATTTCTCTATAAACTTTAAAATTGCATATAGGTAAGCAAGTGATCCTATCCCCTTTGTAATGAACATTACAACGCTGTTATCCTATTTGCTGGGTTACTAAATTTAACAGATCCCCAAAAATAATTATACATAGTTACAATTCATTCAAAGCCATTTATTTTGCTTATCTCTACACCAAAGACATTTTTGCCAGAAGGTAACATTTTTGCCAGAAGGTAACTTCCTTCAGAAAGGAAAGCAGTTTCCCTTCAAAGAGTTTGTATCTGAAACCCAATTTAGTAGTCTTAAATTTTCTGAAACAAAGCCCCCAACTGTTATAACAACGGAAAAGTCCTAACTCATTATTTTCTAATGTTTTATAAACCCACACAACTCACCGCTTATTTTCTAATATTGTTCAAGACAGCTTCATCAATTTCCAGAGTATGTAGATTGTGAGTTAATCATCAATACTCAAATGCCTCCAGGACAAAGCCATTCACCTAAATACCATAGTAAAGTACTTTTGTTGCCATTGTATTTATGTAAAAAGAGCAGCGTGGAGGCTGGAGAAGCAGGAAGTGACAAGATGGAAATGCTGGCCGGGAGGCAATCAGAGGGATGAGCTGGAGCTCACAGCTTGCGGCCCAGTTCCTAACAGGCCATGGACCGGTACCGGTCTGCGGACCGGGGGTTTAACCCCTGAACACCCCTGGTTTAACCCATGAACAACCCCAAATGCCCCTGTTCCAATGTCAGAGAAACAACCCTTGACTGCAGCATTTGAGGGTTGTTAATGGAAACAGGAATTGGCTCACACACAGCACGCATCCCCGTAATTCATGGGTTTAGTAACCCATGATTTGCCACCAGATGCCACCATTACATTCGAACAAGGTCTATGTAACTGGGGCACAAAATATTGGCCATTTCTATTTATAAATATATGTGTGTGTGTGTGTTTATATGTATATAATATATATAAATTTATAAAGGTTTAGTCCAGCATTCCTAGAAAACCTAAGTATACACTCACAACTGTCCCCACATCTCTTATATCTGGCTAAAACTGGAGAAACTGCTTCAAGTATCTAGCTTATGGCTGATTTCTATGGTAACTTGGGAAAGAAACCAAGACGTTGAAGTGAGTTATTTAGCTGGCTTGCTTCATTTAGCTAATGTCCTTTCATACTAAAGCTTCTGCTAAGGGGATTTACTTAGATCTTTTTAGCACAATCCATTTAGCTTACTGTATATTTAGTCCCTCCCCTGCACACACACACTATGTGCTGACTTTTGCTGTTACCATGCAATAGGAATCAAGTGTACCTAGGTTACTCAGAGGGATCCAATCTAGGATTGACTCATTACTAAGAATGGTTGCATAGGCTAAATTTTCACAGCTTGTTCAACAAACATTGGCTGTGCTTTACAGCTACACCACACAAACAATTTTCTTGGGAGTTGTCCCAGACTTACATGTGACTTCAGTGAAGCTCTTTCAAAATAAGTGATACATAAAAGATCAGATGCTCCTTTTTCTGTTTGTTTTTCAATCCAGCCTCAATATATATTCATATACAAAGGATGGCAAGAAAGAGAAAAAGTGAAACAATGGAATCAAAAGGAATTGTCCTCCCCTTTTAAAGTCATCAGAGTCCACACAATGCCTTTATTCCCAATGTGAAGAAGAGCTGCCAAACACAACATTTAAGAGACTGACCTAGATTCTTCACTACTTACTATTTGGGACTTTCGTGGCATTGGAGCTGGAGGTTGGATTGGTACCGACATGTTTGTAGAAGGGGCTGTTTGTGACCCAGCAATCTCAGATGAAGAATCTCCTGCTATTAAAAGGAAAGAGAAGATTTTCAGTTATAACTAACTTTTAAAATAACAGACATTACTCTATTTTTAGATAATATACTGCATTTGTAGCTATCCAAAACTATCCATCGTTTCTCACACCGAAAGCCCCATGGCTGCTAGGACAACTGGGTCAAAACCAAGGCTATCAATGGCTACTAGTCATGAGGGCTATGTATTATTTCCAGTATCAGAGGCAGTACACTTCTCAATACCAGCTGCTAAGGAATGTGAGCAGGAGGTTGCTTTTGCACTCATGTCCTGCTTATGGGCTTCCCAGAGTCTTCCAGTTGGCCATGGGGGAACAGAATGTGAGACCAGATAAGGCCTTTGGTCTGATCCAGCACAGCTCTTCTTATGTTCTTCGGGCTGCAGTCTATCACATACTAATGCAAGCTTTAGTGGTATTGCAATATTCATTGTTTTTTCTGTCACTCATTCTTTGTGACAGCCCAGAAAATGTTTGAGGAATTTCTTTCCTTTCAAGCATTTCCTCTGATGGAGAAATATTGCAGTAAGGCTGGCTGGGGAATTCTGGGAATTGTAGGACTTTTTTCTGTCTAAACAAGCATAGGATTGTGTCCTAAGTCACTGCATGCAGGTTTTACCACATACAAAATAAACATGTCAGTTGGCCCAAAATTGCTGCCAAAAGGAGCAGAAAATTAAATCTATGATTAAATATATATATATATATATATATATATATACCACAAGATTGCTGCAGAGATCCAGATCCCTTGCTCTTGTTAGTTAGGCTGGATGACTTGTCAGTCCTGTTCAGGAGAGAAGCAAACATTACTACCCATTGTCACTTATGTACTTTGTTACATCCCATTTATCTTTTGAAACAATCATCAGTATGCTATTAGGGGCTAATCCCAGAAAACTTCCCTGTATTGCGATTTTAAGACACGTTGAAGAATGTTCAACTAAGAACTTCAATTTCCCCTTAAAATCAGGACCTTTCAATGCCATCAGTTGGTTTTGGGGTGGGTATGTTGAGCAACGGGCGCTCATTTGCTTCTCAACATATTTAAAAATTTCATGTAAGACTGAAGATAGTCTGCGGTCCACCAGTGGACCACTGCCCAATTTCTGGTGGATGGCCTAGTGCTAATTATGGTGATTCTTGCTAAGCAAAGCATAGGCAGCTCCCTCTCCAGCAGCCTCTAGTGTCACTACACCCATGTGCTGCACTGGGCGGCTCTCTGGCTGTGTACTACTCTTGCTTTGCTTTGGCTCAGAGGTGGGGTGTCTGGCTGGCCTGTTATACAGCAATAAGCAAGCTGCTCCCTTCTAACCCTGCCCCACCCCAAATCTTTTAAACAACCAGTGTTTTAAAAAAAGAAATAGGGCCTCTCATTGTGGAAGCTGTTTTATTTTATAAATTAATCTTTTGTGAATTTTTTAATGCTGCATTTTTGCGTGGTTTTTTTTGGTGTTTATATATTATTATCTTGTATTTTAATATTGTATTTTACTTCTTGTTTTTGTAAGCCTCCCAAGGAACATGTGTTGATGAGCAGCTTAATAATAAATACAGCTATCACCATGTCCAGATTATAGGCTTCCCACAAGCTTCTGGCTGGCCACTTTGGGAGAGAATTTAATGTTCTTACATACTTGGGATCACATAACACACATTAGTTATATCTTAGCTGTGGAGAGCTCCTGAATATGCACACTTGCTCTGTAAATTTAAAAATGTCAGTGGACCATTTTGATTCTAGTGAAGATCCTGCAAGCCTGGAGTCAGCTCAGCCCTGATCTAACGTATTTACAACTCCTTTGTTATATCATTTGAGGGTATCAAACTGTAACTTGTAACTAGTTTATTATGGTCATAGACCAGTAGAGTATCAAACTATAGCTATGAAATGGCATTTGTTGCTGATAAATATTGATCTGTATCCTCCAGCCCCCAGGCCAAAGCATCATTCTTTTGGTCTCAGTATACAAACTTTTATCATGCCCTACCCCACTTCCACACATATACCATAATCCAAACACATACATACATACATACATACAATCTGATTGGTGTCCTTTAGCTTCCTTGAATTCCCTTTCTCCCGCTTTTCCATCCTTTCCTGAGACTCCAGGGAAGCTACCAAGGGTTTTGTGACAGAACATAGATATATGTATATGTCCCTGTCAAAAACCCCAGTTTAAAAGGAAGAAAAGGGGCGGCTTGCACTTTTCCACCTTGCCAAGCACCTAGAGTCTCGGGAAAGGGTAGAAAAGTGCAAAGACACTGAGAACACTCAGGTCCACCCAAAAAAACCCTAGAGGATCTCACTGCAGAGGGGGTGATCTAGCAGCCACCCCCTTTTGTGAGCTAAGATCACTTGCAGCTTTGTTTTCCCTTGATAGCTCGCCTTTTGACGACTTCAGGGGAAAGCAAAGTAAAAAATAAACTTCTTTGCAGCCTCTCTGGGTCAATGTTCATGGTGAGCGTCTGCTGCACTTTGACAGCAGACACGTCCCAGGACATTGGCCAGGCAAGGCTACCAATTTCGGACCCCACAAGTCCGCACCTGCACAAGTCCGACTAAAATATATATTTTTTAAAATGTATGAAAAATATCCTCTATGATTTAGCCTCAATTTCCCCCCCTAATGGTAATAATGGCTTGCAGCCTGGATTGGGCTAGATCTCCAGGCTCTGTTAAAGTGTACCCTCCCCCAAAAATGTCTGGGCCCAGCCCCAACCGCTCTGCTCGTTTGAGAAAAACTGAACTAAACTAAACACCAAAAAAAAAAACATTAAAAGGAGACAGGCTTAAATATATCAGAAAGTGCAAATGACATTTCTGTAGAAGTACAATATAACATGCACCTCACATTCAGGCAACAATTTGAGTATACAATATTTTACCAGTTTGCAGAGCTTTAGGAAGTAAATGTCACAAATTACCCAGAAGCAGGCTTTTTCTGAGAAATTCTACTTGGAGGCTGTGGAGGAAGTGGTGGTGGTGTAGGTTTTGGCTGTGGCACAGCTGACTGTTTTGATTGCTGGTTCAAAGCTTCAAGAACACTGGCTGTCTTTGCAACCGGAGGTGGTGCTGGAGAAAGTATATCTATAAAAATGCACGTATAATAGTATATTGATTGATGAATGCTAGAATGCTTGAAATAACTTCTCCAAATAACACTACCACTACAAAAGCCTGTTTCCAAAATAAAAATAAACGCTGAAGAATTTCAGAAATACAGTTAATCCTTCCTTTATACCAAAAATGAATACTCAAGACACAGTATAGCATGACTAAGGCTGCAATCCTATACACACTTTTCTGGGAGCAAGTCCTATTGAACTCAGTGGTAATACATCTGCATATACATGTACAGAATTGCACTATAACAGCCTGTTCATATGGCTCAGGCATATTCTACAAACCAAGGTGTAGGCTTGGGCTCATGCCTCTTCCCACCATATATAGGATGTTTACTATGGGTCATTTGAATACATTCATAAATGTGTAGGCCCCACTCACGCATTCCATCCACCCACTACATGGGATGTACTGCATGGGTATAAACTGAGTATTAGATTGTGTGTGTGTGTGTGTGTGTGTGTGTGTGTGCGCGCGCACGCCCCCCAAGACCTGCTCCCACACACCACCACATGTAGAATTTTCATGCCAGAGCTATGTGTGCACTGCCTGTCTGTTTCAAAGTATCAGGAACTGAACTTTCTAAGCTTGGCAGGCAGTCTTTAAACCAGCCTTCCCAAACCCGGTGCCCTCCAGAAATTTTGGACTACAACCTCCAACATAGGCCATGCTAGTTGGGCCTGATACAGTTGGAAGTCCAAAACATCTGGAGGGCACTAGGTTGGAGAAAACTGCTTTGAATTCTTAGTTTTCAGATATTCCAATCTGAACTTTTCTTATGAGGCTTTCCTCTTGGTGCTGATTTAGGGAAACAGTTGTGAATTTCATTCCTATTCCTTAAAATACCTAAACATACATTTAAACATCCTTAGAATCCAGTATTCTTTATCACACTGATATCTTGCCTTTCTTCCATGATGGAACTCAACCTGGAGTTCCCAGGAAGTCTCCCATCCAGGCACTGATCAGACCTAGACCTGCTTAGCTTCACCAAGGTGTCTGGGACCACGTTGGGACCAATAAGCTTAAATAGGTGCTTAAAGTTAAAGAAATTCAAAATGCTTTACAGTCATGCCTTGGATTGAGAGCATAATTCGTTCCGGAAATGTGCTTGTAATGCAAAACACTCTTATATCAAAACGAAATCCCCCCCCAAAAAAATTGTAGAGATTTTTAATTTAAGCCGTACTACAGTACTTGTATTGGAAGACGTTGTATTGCTATCAAGTAAAAAAAAATTAAATAAATATTTAAAAATTTGCTTGTCTTGCAAAACGCTCTCAAACCAAGTTACTTGCAATCCAAGGTATTACTGTACTTAAATCAAGAGCATACTAATTCTTATGCTACCTCCAGCCAATGAGAGTAGATTCTGGGCCTCTCACATTTTTATAGGCATTTGGGTACAAATTCAATATATCTATTCATATTGTTTTCACAGAAGTACCACATAAATATTCATGGTTGGTCTGCTCCTGATAATAATGAGAACAAACTAGAAATCAAACACTTTCTCAGCAGAGATCCTTAGAAGTCAGCTTTTGAACAGCCACCCTCAAAACTCACCTCCTAAAGTTTGTTATTATTTTTTTCCTGCAATATAAGCTCAAACAAAGGGTAAGAGGATTTTGCAGTAGAAAAATCAGTAGATTAACTCAAGACACTGCCATGAAACATATACGGTAATCACTGGTTCATCCTGGTATAGCATAGTCATGGGGAAGGGTTGAAAAGTATCCTACAACAGGACAGTCCCAAATATGTTATTTAGTACACACCAGTTATTTTATGGGTATTATGGAAACCTGCATATCATAGACCAAAACTAGACAACAGCCTTGTTTGAATGTAATGATAAACTATGGTTTATTGTTACAGGAACAAACCTAGGTGAGCCTGGGATTTGCACCACCTCCCTCCTCTGGTGCAGCTGTGAGGAGGAAGATCAGAAACTTTCGTGTCCATTTTTTACTTATCACAATGTTTGTTTCATCCGATTCTAGATAAACTGTGGTTAGACTTAGCCATGGTTTAAAGAAAAAAGCACTCTTCAAACCTTGGTTTATGAAGTTGGCTCTTTTCATTAAACCATAGTTAAGACTACCACAGTTTGTCTGAGTTTGGACATAATGCCAAACCGTGGTTAATCAAAAATGGAAGCAAAAGCTTCCAATCTCCTTGCACTCACACCAAAGGAGAAGAGGGCACACACAAGCCTGAGACTCATTCCTGTAATGATAAACTAGTTATCATTACATCCAAACACAGTCAAAGTCTACCAGGTATTGTTTAGCCCAGGGGTAGACAACCTGGTGCCCTCCAGATATTTTGAACTACAATTCCCATCAGTCCAAACCATCATGGCCAATGGTCGAGGTTTATGGAAGATGTAGTCCAAAATATCTGGAGGGAATAAGTTCGCCTATCCCTGGTTTAATCCATACATTAAAAACATCAATGAGTCTTGTGGCACCTTAAAATGGACTCTAGTCCACAACAGCTTATGCCGTAATAAAGTTGTTAAGTCTTTTAAGGTTCCACAAGACCAGGGGAGGCTGATGACTCCTATGTCAGTGGGGCTCCTTATCCATTACCGCTTTTATTCTGAGCTTTATAGGAGCTATCCATGATGCAGTACTCCATCCCAAAATAGGTTCACCACCATGGATAGCTCCTATAAAGCTCAGAATAAAAGCGGTAATGGATAAGGAGCCCCACTGACATAGGAGTTACCAGCCTCCCCTGCACAAGACCCTTTGTTGTTTTTGCTGCAACGGATGAGCATGGCTACTGCTCTGGAAATTCACCCATTAAAAGTTGAACTAGCAGCAAGGAAAGTATACGGTATAACTCCCCTGCTGGTATGGATACTAACCTTCATGAAGGGTGGTTTAACACCACTAGGTAAAATTTTAAGTCACACGTTTTGTTCAAGAAAAAACAAACAGCAATAGTATGACTTCAGAAGTAACCATTAATAGACCATACCAAGAATAATGTGATAGGGATAATTAAAATCCATAATTTTATACAATTAAAAAAACTTTTGAAAATTGTGGGGACAGCCTGAATTCATTGGTAAATTGCCCTGAGATATCCATTCCTCAGCAATGCTTTATACTTAAGTAATAAGATAGCAAAGCAGCAGGCTTATTAAAACTACATCCACCAGAGAGGAAGAAGCATGAGTTGTGGAATGGAAAGTTGAGGCCAACCGTGATTAGATGCAGCAAAAATAAAGGAAGGTGTGGCAAAGCGCAAACATACTTGTAGATGTTCCACGCAATGGTGGAACAGGGGGGTGGACAGTTGGTGGATCTGATGAGGACCTTTGCCTGCTTATGCTTTCCATTCCTAAAGAATTTGTCTTCCACAGTGAGTTCGGTGAAGGAGTGGTTTGAACAGCACTGCCAAGAAATGAAGACTGAACTAAAAAGAAAGGAAAACACTGTATTATTATTATTATAATTAGTGCTGGCTGTGAAGTGAGGCAAAAACAGCACCCTTACTTAAGTGGGTTGGCTGTGATCCAGTGGCACTCGTACTTCAGAACTGCACAAGGACTGGTCCATTTTTAAGGCCCTGTTCACATCATGCATGTTCATGGCTTGATGACTGCGACATCAAGGGTAAGCACATGTGAGTGAGGCCCCACAGATCAAACACTGGACACAAAGCTTTCATATCACTTCAGAACAATACTTTTCAATAGAGCACATCAGTATGTGATGTATCATCAAGTGTGACCCCCCAATTTGTTCTTTAAAAAAACACAACACCTTTTAAAATGCAGAGTTTTGCTACTGTCACATAATTTAATAAAGCCAGCTATTGGGTTGGGATAGACAGGGAAATACACTTGCTTCCTCTTACCACAAACTGAGACCTTAGATCTCCTAATGTGCTGGCAAACAAGACAGTGATGGCTGCTTCTACTACTTAGCTCCTGCATCCACTCATTTGCCCTTCTCCTTCACTTGCCATGGCAAGTAGGTTTCCAGGTCTGCCACACAGTAGGTTGAGGAAAGGGGATAGATGACAGGATGGGGAAATGAATGGGCAGGAGCAGCAATAGACTTTAAAGTCTTTGTCTAAGACAGCCTTCCCCAAGCTGGTGCCCTCCAGATGTGTTGGACTAGAACTCCCAGCATAGCTGACTGGGGGATTCTGGGAGTTGTAGGCCAACACATCCGGAGGGCACCAGGTTGGGGAAGGCTAGTGTAAGATATAGCAACTGAGGGAGGAGTGGAATGTATGCCAGTCCATGAATCTCCTCTTTTCTGAAGAGTAGTCCATCAGTAGTCTGCTGATGAACAGCAATGAAATAATAGTTTTTAGAAAGCCATAATAGTAGCAAGGAAAATGGTAAAGTTCGTTAGGTAATGAAGAAGCAAGAACTGCAACCATGTTTGCTGAGAGGAAATGTTTAGCCAAAGAGCACAAGTTATCTAAGGTCGCAATCCTACGCAAGTTAGACAGAAAAAAGGCCTACAACTCCCAGCCAGTGTAGCTGGCTGGCTGGGGCATGCTGGGAGTTGTAGGCCTTTTTTCTGTCTAAACTTGCATAGGATTGTGCCTTATGTCACTGAGGAAGAGAATAAACTGTCTGTTCTCAGCTAAGTATTTGCTCCTCCAAGGACCATGATTTTATCTTTTTTAGTTACTTGTCCCCACAAAGGAAAATTTAATATAGATTTTTGTCCCTGTCACTGTATGTAACACCTTGACCTATGAGCATCCCCTCACAGAGCCACATGTTCTGCCATGCCAAGTCCTGACCAATAGTGGCTCAATGCTCTATATTTTATTTCTTACATTACGCAGTGGAAGAAATAAGGGCTGGCAAAATTAACTGAGCAATCCTATACTCAAATTACACCTACTGGTGAAGTGGGGCTAAAGACCCTCAGCTGGCGTAACTCCGATATAGGACTGTACCCTAGGAAAATGTATCTAAAATGATTTCCCAGAGAATCCATCATTTGACTATGGTAGTTAGTCAAGAAAATTGATCAAATAGCCAGTGTGGTCTAGTGAATAATGTTGCACGTTCAACTTCAACATTTCGGTTCAAGTGTCAGCTTAACCTTGGGTTCATTGAATAACTTTGGCAAGTAAGTGTATCACCCTCAGTTGCTTGTCTGTGAAGCTGGGAATAATACCTCACAGGCAGTTGTGAGAATAAAAGAGGAACGGAAACATTGACAGCCATTTTGAAATGTAGAGTAACTTGTAAATAGAGTTTAATAATAAAAGATATCTTAGCCTGGCCCTGGAAAACCCATATCTTAAATTGAGAGGGAAGTATTTTTTACTTCAATTATAACTTGCATAATTCACATTTACTTCCAAAGGAAGTGGTTGCACATCATAAGGCAGCCACCAAAATCAATAGGATTAAACTTACTTTAGCTTAAACATGTCAGTTTAGAGTGGGCTTGTTGACCACAGCTTGAAAAGCCTAATTTCCACACGTAAAAACAATGGCAATATTGGGATTACTGATGAAACTTAGATCTGGTCTTTACCTACATATCCAGGCAGTTTAAATAATTTTATTAATTATAATAAAACTAGATTTTGTTATTAAACTTAGCTTCATTTCAAAACTAGGTCCTGATGTGACTTCCTGTTAGTGTTCCATATAGCATTTAACTTCAGCTCTGACCATTCCCCCCCCATTTCTGCACTTTTGAGTGTGCAAACAGAAAGTGTAGACTCATCCCAAGTGAAAATGGGGGAGGGGAAGACAGGACAGGGACACCCCCAGCAATGTACAGATCAGGGCTCTCCAACCTTGGGTCCCCAGATGTTGCTGGACTACAGCACCCAGAATTCCTTGCCATTAGCCATGCTGGCTGGGTATGCTGGGAGCTGTAGGCCAGCAACATCTGGGGACCCAAGGTTGGAGAGCCCTGGTATAGGTCTAATACCTACCTGGACAAATTAAGTGTAAAAGCTAAAATCTTAAAAGCCAGAGAAACACAGCTTTTGCAATTCCACATCTTGTAAAGTATTATGGCCTTCGTACCTTTCCCAATATTCCTAGGAGGCAAGGGAGGTGCACTTGTAACAGGTGCAGCAGGCTGGGTGGGAGGTGGGCTGCTGCTGAGTATGGCTCCATAGGTCTCATTCTGTAATAAGCTTGGCATAAAGCCTCTCTGTTTGTCCTTGGCTATATTGGCAGCATCTCTTGCCAAAGATGCCACGTTAGGCTGAAGTTGGCTTGATCCTAGTTGATAGAAACTTACAGGTCTGTCTTCTCTTCGATTGGGGCTTGGTTGCTTTAAAAAAAAAAAAAGAATAAAGAAGATAGCCACATTGGGAAGTATTTCAAGTCCTGATAAAAATTCTAATGTATACTAAAAAAAAAAAAAAAAAAAAAGGAAAGGGGAAAAAAGCACCCAAGATCTAACATCTATTCACATTAACTAAGGCTGTAATCCTAAACATGTGTATTAAGGAGTTAGCCCAATTGAACACAGTGGGACTAACCTCTGAATAAACATGCATAGAACTGTGCTGTACGGCTATGTGTGTAGCCACTGTGATTAAATTAGTAGGCATTTCTAGCAACAGAATAGCATTGTTTTGCATTTCCACTGGATATACAGTCATGCCTTGGATTGAGAGCATAATTCGTTCCGGAAACGTGCTTGTAATCCAAACCACTCTTATACCAGAACGAAATCCCCCCCAAAAAAATTTGTACAGAGATTTTTAATTTAAGCCGTACTACAGTACTTGTATTGCAAGACGTCGCTTGTATATCAAGTAAAAAATAAATAAATAAATATTTAAAAATTTGCTTGTCTTGCAAAACACTCTCAAACCAAGTTACTTGCAATCCAAGGTATTACTGTATATTTAAAATCACTGGTCCAGTATCAATGTAGCAAGCCTTCATTTTTTAAACGCCTGTCAGTGATACATAAAAGCAAAAGCAAAAGCAAAAAAGCAAAAGCACCCCATCTCTCTCTCTCTCTCTCTCTCTTTATAGAGGAAAGGGACTTACATTTTACATCAGGGTGGGGAGCCTGTGGTCTGCCATATGTTGTTGGAGTACAACTCCCATCATCCCCGACCAGTCTATGCTGGCTTGGACTGATGCGAGTTGGAATCCAACCACTTCTGGACGGCCATCGGTTTAACCATCCCTGCTTTAAACAAAGCATTTTCCATCTTTTGACCTTAGTCCGCCCACTTTGTCAAGACCTTTGGCAACTTTTAACTGTTTTTGCGGAAGGCTCATTTCAGCAAGGTAGGTGCTCAAAATGTATCTCCTTTTGACTAAACTAAGGTGAAATGTTTGTGGCTTTTTAATGTCTTCTTAATGTCAATCAAATGTTTTGCAGATTAAAAAAATGGAATTTCACAGTGTGGTATGAAGACAACTCTAACATGTCTCAAGACAAATACACATACAGCAGCGATGTACAACCATGCCTTCAGAGTAATACAGACATAAGTTGTGTCACTAATAACCCTTAATCTCTTTTTCACAAGTCCCTCTAGTCTGAAAACCTATTAATAGTGAGTGAGCAGTGAGATTCCTTTTAATCCTCAGCTTCGCCCCTGAGCTGGACAGCAACAGAGTTGAGGCCAAATAAAATGCACTTCTCAAAGAGAGCATGGGGTTTTACATATCGCACCACTTCCTGTTTAAACAGGAACTTTTTATCATGTTCCCATTCTAGGTGGCTACGGCAAAAGGACAGAATGCCATTGAACCTGTCTCTTCTAAGCAAGTCATACATCCACCAGCAAGCCGTTCATCTGGATCATACTGATGAAAGAGTTTCATTTATGAAATTGCATTAAGTTACACTGCTGTCACGTCAGAGCTGTAAATAGTATCATTGTCTATAAAATTGTTATAAGTACACCTCTGCATAACACTGTACCCTTATTAACGTATAAGAGAATAAAAAAAGAAAGAAATGTGGATCAATTTACAACAAAGAATAGCTTTATTAACTGTAGCAGAAAAGATTTAAAGGAGCACAGGATTTAAAGGAACACAATATTAAAAAAAACTTTTAACTGAGGTCAAACGAGCCCCCCTTTACGGAGCCTCGCGCCCCCCTTGGGGGGCCCGCCCCACTATTTGAGAAGCACTGCGTCAGAGCAAGATCTTTGCTAGGGTAGTGCATAACCACTAACTTCCTTAGCGACATTTTACACAGAATATAATGATGAATAAAATTAGTCTTGTGGAGGGTAGAAACATTTCCTATTTTTTTGCTGGGTTTCTGATCTTCTAACTACGTGAACAGAAACATTTGGGGTATTCATAACAGCAGCTAATGTAGGATTTACTCCTGGAAGTTCTCCTATTTTAGAAACTCCTGCAGTAATGTTCTGGGAAGACATGTTCCTGCACTACATGCAATGAACTGCAGAGTAAATTGCCACTGCTAGCTCTGCCTAAAAGGTTGTGTGACAAGGGTAGATAATTGCTAAAGATCTGACCAATAGGGTTTGTGTTTGTCTGGCCCGATGCTCGGTGTTTTCCTGAGTGGCAAGGAAAGGCAGACCACTGTATGGAGGGTTCCATCAAGGCAATAGCCTCCCCTCTTCACAGAGCAATACATCTGTGCTGAGTTGCAGCAACAACAGGCAACTGCCAGTGATCTAACCTGGCAACCATGGAGGCAGGGCATTCACTGCTGAGTCCAGGTCTTCATGCTCTTCACCACTCAGGATCTGTGTTACATGCTGACATGTTGACAACACTGCTTGATTCCGATAAACCAATAACAGATGCCTGCAGAAGGCAGACCAGTACCCTGTGCTGCTCTTTGTGCAGTATTGGGTATCCAAGACTTCTTCCCTGCAGTGGCCAGGATATGAGAGGACCAGAAAGGCCTCATCCTGACTCTCCCTGTCATGCAGTAGGAGTTCATTCCATAGAGTGGCCAGCAGGGCTTTTTTTCTGGTGGAACTCACCGGAACTGAGTTCCAGCACCTTTTCTTCTATTAATTGCATTACAATTTAATCGCCATCTACTCCCGAGGAAATGTAATCCAAGAGTTCCGGTACCTTTTTCTCCAGAAAAAAAGCACTGGTGGCCAGTATACTATTTTACTGCAGTACTACTACAGGAGTAAACAAATACTGTCCCAAGGATTGATATAGACCCATACTTCTTAATCTTTAACAAACAAAAGGCAAACAGAAGGCATGACATTCAAAAATCACTGGGTCAGAGTGTTTCTGGACGAGGCTTTTATCGTGCCATTGCCCTGCCTTATTCACATAATTGTATGGGGGATCCAGATGTCGTCAGCTTCTTCTCATAAACCTCCTGTGTTTTCTCACCACTTCTTCTATCTTTTTCCTTACCACAGAAAATCCATTAAGGAAAAAAAGATGGAATTGCTGCCCAATGCCTTCCGATTGGTAGTGTCTGGAGCCCTCCGTCTGGAAGCACCCTCAGTAAAAGGAAGATGTGGAGAACAAAACATCATGTGACAGCTCCCTATGACCACACACACACACACACACACACACACACACCAACAACAACCTCACAGTGAAGCAGCAGTGGAAGAGATGATCCAGCAGAAAGGGGAAAGTGTTATATATCTTTCTTTATATCTATCTATTCCTTTACCTGCTGTCACAGCTCAAAATAGCCCTTTATCCAAAAACTTTTAATCCCTTAAAATAGTACTTCAGTAAAGCCACAAGTATCTAAATACATACCTGCAACTTTTCATCCACATCATCATCACTTTCATCCAAATCTTCATGAAGTAATCGCCATTCATATTCAACATGAACATGAGAATTAAGCCTTCCAGCCAGGGCCTGCGTGAGCTAAAGAACCAAAGTTAGGCATCACGAAGCACAGTTGATGTCAATGGTTTAAATTTGCTTTCTTTAACCAGATCTGGAATGAGACTTTTTACTCCCCTTCCATCTTTCTCTCTTTCTTAAATTCAAAGTTATGCTGAATTTATTTCAAAAAGGCTGCATAGCAATTGTGACAGTGAAGTCTTGCCCAAATACCTTATAATGCACACTCAAGTAAGGGGCTTGTCATTACCCACCCACCCCCTGCCCCAATATTGATCTTCAGATAGTATACATGAGGGACACCTATGGAGTTAGGAAAAGGGCCCATGGCTAATTACTTTCAGTTCTTGGTCTCTGAGCTACACAGTCAGAAGACTGACATGATATAGCCTTTCTAACATTGTGTGACAGAATGCTTCCACAGTAAAAGGTATTAAGAAAATCCCTCCCTACCTGTAGAAAAGATGTAAAAACAACTCCTGCCCCTAGAAAACTACTATGTCAGGGAGAAGTGTTCTAGGAATGCACTACTATGCCAAACCCATCTGTGTTCTAACATTCCCAGGAATGCCACACAATTCTTCTGAACATGTAGCTAGGCACTGAGATTACCAAGGTCCAGCCAATTGTGAAGGTAGTTCCTGCACTTTAGAAAATACACAAGACTAATGTCCCATTGAAAACAAATGGTTTTGATGTAGCACCATCCTGAACTGAATACTAGGGAATTCAGAGCCCAGCAGACAGAATGGATGCAGGAGGATTAGGGCTGGAATCTCATCCCAGTTATGGATTCATTGAGTGGCCTTGGACACCCAGACTGGGTTCCCTGTCCATCTCCCTACTTCAATAGCACCTTTGTGAAGATGAACAAAGCACTTCTGCAATCCAAAGTTTCATCATAAAACAATAAATAATATTTATAGTAGTATCAGAGGACAAATATCCTGATTCAGAGTTTTTTGTCTAGAAAAGCAGCAACTTAAGCAACCATGCACCATTTCAACTGTTGTATTCAGGTACATTTACCAGAGTACAAAATGTAAAGCAGCTAGTGTTCTAAGGAGATCAACTAAACAAATATTTATTAGATGCTGCCCACCATTCTTAACAAAGTGGCACAAAAACCTCACTGGCCAATATCCAACAATGTCAGTCTGCTTACACTATTGAAGCACTGCTAGCGTAAGCAACCTCTAGCGGTACACCAATAGCATAAGCTGGCGCAACAAGTTTTTCAGGGCAACCAGTCATGCCAGCTTATGCTATTGGTGTACCGCTAGAGGTCGCTTATGCTAGAGGTACGCCAACAGTAAAAGCGAACCAGCACTGTTGGACACTGCCTACTGTATGCTACTAAATAACTAAACATAGCTCTTCACTGAAGAACAGATTGAAATAATAAATCTTACCAGCTCTTCACAGTGTGTGTGCTTTAAGCGTTTAGCTATATCTAGTGGTGTCTCCCCAGCTTCATTAGCTATAAATCAATGGAAGGAAAATGTCATATTCTTGTTTGCAAATTAACTTGTGTTACTAAAAATTGAAGTACAGTCATGCCTTGGATTGAGAGCATAATTCGTTCCAGAAATGGCTTGTAATGCAAAACACTCTTATATCAAAACGAAATCCCCCCCAAAAAAATTTGTACAGAGATTTTTAATTTAAGCCGTACTACAGTACTTGTATTGCAAGACGTCGCTTGTATATCAAGTAAAAAATAAATAAATAAATATTTAAAAATTTGCTTGTCTTGCAAAACACTCTCAAACCAAGTTACTTGCAATCCAAGGTATTACTGTAAATTTCAAATCTGGAGTGAAAGAGCTGAACAGTGGGCACAATCCAGCCAAAGATGCACATTGTAAGGACCCACAGATTTCAACAGGAGATAATTACGCTTAACTCATCAATGAGACATAAAAATGTTTAACTCTGGCTGGACTGTGGACATATTATAAAATGTGATGCCTTAACTTAGCTGAACATTTTGGTCAGATTCAATAGTCAATAGTATTAGCCAGTTGACTCCTGTGTCATTGGGTTAACTCAGTAATTTACGATATAATGATGCCTCACAGACACCAGGAAAACTCCATAAAGCAGTGGTGGCATAACACACAGTTTTGATCACTGACTTAAATATACACATTTCCAATACTGGCTCAATAATTTTTACTTCTAGTATTGCCTTCTAAAAGGCTCTATATTAAGTGCAAAAGAAATGGCAAAAGTTATTGCACGCCTGTATATGTTCATATGGCACATATGTGGGGGGGGGGGAATGTAAGAGTAGAGGGGCACTCTTTACCCTTTTACCTATTTCGATGGAAGCCTTCCCTCTCAGTAGAAGTTTGAGGCACTCAACATTATCAGTTAAACAGCAGTAATGCAGAGCTGTACTACCTTTACATGTCTGCTTGTCAAGATTGCCACTATACAGGAGAAAGGTAAAAGCGTTAGTTCATAATATAGAGTAGTCCAGTCTACAAAGCCTATTTTAGATGGGATGCTTATACAAGTATATTTTCATCATACTTAACAAACACTTTGAGTAAAATCTTGACTTCCTGAATTTGAGTACTGAAACAGAAATGCAAAAAAAAGTGTTTCAATCATTCTGGAACTACTCACCTATTCTGCACCAAGAAGTCAACTATGTGAAGTGAGGTTCGATCAACAGATCTCACGGCAAGATGAAGGGCAGTTTCATCTTGTTCCTAAAATCATAACAAACACTATGTGTGTCTTCTGACCGATCTCAGTATTTTTAAAATATCATGTTTATTGTTGCACTTTGCTAAACAATTTTTTTTTAAATGTGACTGTCACCAACTTTGGCCATCATATCAAAATCTGGCTTTTATACAGAACAAAAAGAAAAGCATCATCTTGTGGGTCTTGGGAAATAAGAAGAAACAAGGCTTTAGAAGGGAGCCATTCCACAGGTAATCTACTGATATCCTCTTGCACTCAGGCTATACCTCTATGGGTTGATGGTGTCTTGGTAGTGAGAGATTCAATAACTGGGAACAGAGAGATGGGTGTATTGAGCATATGGTGACTTGCTTGCCTGGTTTGAAGGTTGTGGACATGATGCAGAAAGAAGTAGATAGTATATACGGGAAGAATCAGTGGTTGTGGTGCCCATGTTGGTACCAATGACATTGGGAAATGTAATTGTGCGGTTGTGGAAGAAAAACGTAGGTTGCTAGGCAGGCCACGACCTCCAAGGTAGTATTTTTGAAAATTCTATTCTATGCAGCTAGACAGCAGCGCTGCAAGGTCTCAATTCATAAATGAGATGGTGGTGCTAGGAGGAAGGGTTTAATTTAGTAGGAACTACAGAATGTTTTGGGACAAGTTGAGCCTGTACAAAAAAGATGGGCTTCACCTGAACCACAGTGGAATCAGGCTGTTGACACTTAATCAAAAAGGTTGCAAAGCAGCTTTTAAATGGACTTCTGGAAGTAAGCCAACAAGAGCAAGGAATCTCCAGTTTGGGACAACTCATTCCAAAGGGAGAATAGTGAACATGTTCTACGTCATCTAAATAAAGATGTGGTGTATAACTTGGCGATGAAGATAGAAATATATTTAGATTTATTTTTAGGCCACCTTTAAGGGTAAAACCCTCTCAAGGCAGTGAAACCCTCTCATGACACCCATCTAAAGTGACTGTATGGAAAAATGTACACGCAAGGGACATTTGGAGATGGATAAAATATATAGGTGTTCATACGCTAATGCGAGGAGCCTCCAAACGAAGACTAGGAAGTTGGAGTGCTTGGTGCTAAACATGAACATGGATATAGTGGGCATATCAGGACACAGGGTTGATACAAACTCTATAGAAAGGACAGGGAATGTTCTGTATTGTCAAAGAAGCCATAGAGTCCAGTAAATTAGAAAACAATTATCCAAATAATGTCCTGATAATTTATTAGCTAATTCATTCATTTTTTTGAACAAGTTAAAACATATGGAAGCAAGTATCATAGTTCTTCTGAAGAATAGATCGCTCTGGGGATTCAGAGTTGGGCTTATGGTGATTATTGTATTTTTGATTGATACCTAGTAAGAATATGGAATATAGCACAAAGATCCTTAGTCACACAGCATCAGGGTGCATATGTGCCACTATGTGTAAGGATTCTATGTGTTTGCCTGCCAAAGAGATGGTTGCCAGCAGGTGGAGTTGGGGAGCGGGGTGGCTCAGAAGATAATAGCTCTAGAAGGGGACCCAAGTTTGAACAGTTTGAGAAACAGTGCCATAGAAGTTATACCCAGCCCATAAAGCTGCATTTTAAAAGTCATAAATGTAATGCTTTTAGGGGGAAATATATCTGTTTAGATTTTAATATGCTTACACAAATCTCCAATGGAAGATATTTCTGTGCACAATGTTTCCATTCATGTATTAGGTTACCTATGTTTAATAGTGCATTTTTAAAATTTTGGTAACAGATGGGAGGGCTCTTAATTTTTCATAGCCTTTTTGTTTTTTGCCAACTTCTTTTGCCAAAATACCATCTCAAGAGAGTGTTAGTGAATTATCTTTAAAATATTGCAAATTACCTATGAATATGATCCCATTTCCACAAATACAGCACTTCATGTTCATATAGTGGTTAACGGAAGGTTTCTACACTCACATGCCCATTTGCTAGTGGAATTTTCTCTGTTAGATCCACACCATCAGCATACACTTGAACCAATCCAAAGATGTCTCTTGTTCTAACTGCTTCACAAAGGCTTTGTAGTTTAGCTCCATTGTCAGAGTATTTTTTCCTTGCATATTTTCTTTCAATATATTTGGCATTAATATAATCTTTTCTTGCATTCCTGAAATGAGGTGTGAGTTGACATGAGCTATTCAGATATTCATCTCACTAAAAATTATTATGATGCTGGGTGCAATTCTAGCAAATAATAATTTTTTAAAAAGGTTCATAAAGACTGTTTGGGTTTCAATTCTAGTATAATTTCCTTCCTTCTCTGATATGTATGTGAAAGTTTTGTACCCATGATCATTTACTTGTCAACAAATACTGCCCTGACTAGTACATACAATGAACCGATTAAGTAGTACAAACGAAATACATAAACTTGGGTCATTGTTGTAAAACCCTATTTTCTTTAGCGATCTTCAGGAAAACTATAAACATATTTTGCAAATTAAATTAATACTAACTGTGGCATTATTCAACTGACGTGTTCTTTCAGCTAAACAGAAAAGATATATACTGTTCTGTTACACTTTTACATTATTTAGCTTGAGGTCAATTGTTTAAGTTTGCTGTCATCTATGATTTAACAAAGGGTCTGTTACAGACTACAGCGGATAATCAGATCAAGTACACTGTATTCAATCAAATACCAGTTCCTCAGGCTTTAGTCTCCATTTGTCTAGATAATTTTAAGTCCAACATATGTTTTTTGCTACAGCTCCCCCCCACATCCTTTCTTGTTGCATCATTTACATTTAAGTTGTTCATCACCAGATTATTTTTAATGCGAGTGAAGAACATGTGCTAATTGCTACTAGACTATTGAGAAATAAAAATATACAGTTAACTTCTCATCACAATTGACTATGTCACCTTTCCCCATCATTTTCTTAGAAACTTATGAACCATCTCATGTGTTCAAAAATATGTCACAAAAGGGGACAGAAAACAAAAATAGGGATTTGGGTTCTAGCAGAGAACCCAAAGTTTTCAATTACTGCACTTTCCTAACAAGCAGCTGCTTCATTTATTGGGTCATGTCAAATTTCTTTCGCCTTCAGTTGCTCCTTTAAATCAAGTGAAGGAATTTGATAAGGAAATTTTAAACATCACTTCCATCTGTGCAAGAATATAATTTTTAAGCATGTGAAATTTGATGCTTTCAATTTGCTTCCTAAAAATAGCAATCTAAGCTTATTTTGTCATTAAGCAATGATATATATATCATATGACTTTAATTAATATGGTTCCCAGATGTCCATCTGCATCTTCATAGAACTTGGCTGCTTTAACAGGAGATCTTAGGATATAACTTGCTGGCAATTTTAAATCAGAATTATAGGTTCCTACATAGAAAAAAAATATTCCAGCCACTACTCTAACCTTGATACACACAATGTTTTTTAGCTGATTAATGGGATCCTTTGTCTAAATCCTTAAGAACCTATTCTCTTTTATGCCTTGACTCCAGCGGGAGGTAGTTTATTATTACTGTATTATTATTTCTTAGATGCTTTTCTCAAAAAAGACTTACAACAAGAAGAAAACATGCAAAATTTAAAGCAACTAAAAACCATTATCCACTAAAATACTACTGCCCCCTCCAAAACAACTCAAACATCAGTGACAACCATAAGAAATTCAACTGATGCATTAAAAAAAAAGCTCATCAAATGCCTTGGAACAGAGGTATTTGTTATTACTAGTAAACATTTATATAGAACTCCTGAGAGTTCTACGAATTTCAGATAAATCCTCTCCATAATCCTTACAACAACCTGTACATTCATATTGCAAATAGTCTGGGAGGTGGTCTGGGAGGCAGAGAGAACAATAGCTTGCCTAAGGTCACCTAGCGAGGTCATAGTGAGAGTGACATTTGAACAAGGGACTGTCCAACTCACAGCTCACACTCTTAGCCACTATACTATTTCAGATCTCTGCATTTTCCATGTTTCATACTTACATATCACTGCTTGGATTGGGTTTGACTAGTTCATCTCCAGGCAGGCAAAATTCCATAATCTCATTGAATCCCGCATTCCCAATATTCTTGGCAAGCTATTAAGATACATATCAACATCTCAAGGAAATGAATTCAGAAGCCACTCATTTTCTCCATTTCCCAAAAAAGCAGGAACTCAAGGTGTAAAGTTAGCAGAAAAACTGAATGTTTGAATTCTGCATTTGTAACGCCCTACTACACGAACAAGGTTCCTTAACATGCAATAATCCAACAAGCGATTAAGGAAATATTACAATATTACAGCTACAGTTCATTTAGAACAGGGGTGCTGGACCTCTTTCAGCCTGAGGGACGAATTCAAGTTCAGAGAAGCTCTCGAGGGCCACATTCCAGTGGTGGGCAGGGCTGAAGGCAAAGGGGTTGGGGCAAAAATACCAAAAACAACAGCATAATTTAAAGCTCTTACCACCAGAAAGTTAGGAGAGACATTTCAACCTTTAAAATGGGGGGGGGGGGGGGGACTGTGCAAAAGTCGGGAAACCACCAAATGATCAGCAGTCAGGGGAAAGGGGGTGGGGCCACAGGAAGGGGCATGTCTATCTGGGGAATTCCAGAAGGCCGGACTGGGACCCCAGGTGGGTCAGATTTGGCCCGTGGGCCTGAGGTTTAGCGCCCCTACTTCAGAAACAGCATTGTTCCAGTAGATTTCCTTTAACAGGATAAAAGAGGTTCTTCCAAAGAAATTTAAGAGGTAAAAGTTAAATCTATATAATAGCAGTGATAGGCAAAAATACACTGACCAGACTCTAACTCAGCTTTTGAATGATAAAGAGATTTTTTGGTTTACCAGCAATTCAGATGTTCCCAGCACATCTAATGTGAGTGACTGCATTCTGGAATAATGGACACCAAGTTCTCGATGGATTCCTGAACACTCAATGCAAGTTAAAATGCCCAGATTTGTTGAGAGCCATGTAGGATCTGAAAATGAAATAATTTGAGTTAGATTAAGATTTCACAGGGCAGTGAAATGACCCATTTTCTTCAAGGAACATCAAACTGATTCGTACACCCAGCAATTAGATGTTGGTTAAGTACTCTAGCTTCATATACACAGAGTATCATGCAAAAAGGAGTCAAATTTTTGCATTCTTTTTTGAAGAAGTGTTCATACCTTATTACAATTGCTTATTACAATTCCCAAGTGCAATTACCGTAACTTAGTTTAGATCCAACCCAATGTAAATGGAAGGTGAGGCAAAGGAAATTAAGCCCACAGAACGGGGACCTAGTCTTTATGTTGGATGCGAAAGGCTGTCTCCTGCAATATAGTAAACTACATACCAAGCAACAAAATGTATGACTTCAAAACAATATATATAATTTAAGGAAGACTAAAATAGAACACTACTATCCAGAGGGGAATATAAGCAGGAAAGGTGGCATGGTTTAGTAAAAATTAAGTTGCATCCTCCTCTAAGTCACGAGTGGGCAGAAAGTAGATCTCCAGATGTTTTATTATTTATTTATTATAGTTATATCCCGCCTTTTTTCCTGAAAGGAACCCAAGGCGGCTTACATAATCCTTCTCCTCCTCTCCATTTTATCCTCACGACCCTGTGAAGTAGGTTAGGCAGAGCGTCTGTGACTGGCCCAAAGTCACCCAGTGAGCTTCATGGCCGAGTGGGGACTAGAACCCGGATCTCCTGAGTCCCAGTCCAACACCTCTAACCACTGCGCCACACTGGCTATCAACTACAACTCCAAGCATTCAGGTTGGCAGGGGCTTCTGGGAGCTGAAGTCCAAAAAGCAATAGGCTCATTACTCCTATGTATGTGATCATTTGCCTAAATGGAGTTTGCTTGGCTACAAAAGCAAACTATAAGTGGGCCCTGCAACACAATGTTGCAGTGTGGATGCTCCTGTTCATTGTTGCAGACAGACAGCAATGCCCTCTTCCAGGATACTCCATTCCGTTTCCCTCCCTGGTCTTCCACCCGACATTCAGTATTCTGTGGCTACTGAGCACTGCCACCTTTCCTAAAGATTTTGTTTCAACAACAACCCATGATTCAACGACAACCCACAGTCAACCCATACTCAACCCTTGAGTGTTGGTTATCGTGTTGTCTGAACCTAGCCACAGAGATTATGCTAAACCATGGTCAAAGCAAATGATAGAAGGAAGGAAAGGATTCATGCATGCAAAAGGAGAAGGAGGGAGAGAAGGGAATGAGCAAATCTAGGACATTGCTCATGACCTCCATTAGGAATAATACAGGCAGTCCCCGAGTTAAGAACGTCTGACTTACAGACAACCCATACTTAAGAAAGGACTTCTGGGTTCCCCGGCGCTACGTCATTTACGTAGAGTACATAGCATAGTATACTACGCAATTTGCGTAAATACCAATTTTAACATATAGAATGCTATGCTGTTCCGACTTACATACAAATTTGACTGAAAGACATTCTTAAGAACGGAACTCGTTCGTAACCTGGGGACTGCCTGTATCTGCACCAAATCATTATCAAAACAATCTGAAATAAAGAGAACTGGGTTGTTTTTAAAGTGTATAGTCAGTCTACACAGCAGTTTTATAATATTTTTTCTTCTTCTTCAAATCCCCGGGCACACTGATATCACCCTCTTATTTGCCAACAGCCCTATTTTGGCTACATGGCTGTAATAACTCAGCACTTGATGTCACTACTGGTATATATGATGGAAAGTGCAATTACCTAGTGGGCAAATGTATCTTGTCTTGCTTATTCTCTTGGCCATTTGGTTGGAGGTAGTAGCAATTGCCCCATAGCAACCTGATGAAAGGGTCATTCCTGACTGCTGGCTCTATTCCTGTTTGCCACCAAATGATCCAGCACCAGTCCCAGTACTGAAAGGCCGAAATAAAGCACAGTGCCATGTTGGTTGAATTAATGCTTCTCTTTGTTTTACTTTTGTAATCTTACAAATAAAGGGAGATGCACAATGCCAGTGCTGACTTTAAAGATTTGGAACTGGGTTCTGAGTCATCATGATGGTGGTGAGCTGGGTAGGGGCAGAAGGAGCACCGGAAAGCGAAGCGCTGCTGGAATTATTCATTGCAGGGCTCCATCATGCAGCCAGTTTAACAAATGAAAATGAATGGGGAAAGAAGCATCCATAATAGTGTGAACACATTAAAGCATATAAACGGTTTTAGTGGTAGTTTTTGTGGCCTTTGGTGGTGGTGTTTCTAATTTTTATGTATAATTAGCTTAAATGGTATTTTATATGTTTATGATTTGTTAGTTACTTTGAGAAGCCTCGATGGGGGTGGGGACACACACAAAAACTTTGTGAAATGAATGCCACACCAATATTTTAAAATCACCTTGAGCTCCACAATCACAGCACATGTCATTTCCAGGCATTCTCTGTACATCAGAGATTATTTCTTTTGTCAGTTCTTGGACAATGTTGTTTTCTCCTGTGTTGTCATCGCCTTTGAATGCGTTATTTAAAGCTTCTTCTTTACTGTTCTGTAGCACCGATATCCAGCTTGAAAAACAACAACAAAAGTCACATCTTCCTCCATTTAAAATTAGGCTTTGGAAAGAAGTATAAACAAAAGCAAACAAGGCACACAATGATGAGGTTTGGCCCTGAGATAACCACTGAGGGGAGGTAAACTGTTCTCAGATCTACACTTCAGGTCTGGCTGCATGAAACTCCTATCACAGAAAGGGCTAGAGCAGGGGTCGGCAACGTGGTTTCCACAGGTGCACTGCCACCCACCAAACACCCCCCTGTGTAACCGCAAGGCCCCTTGTTCTGCCTTCCACTCACTTCTACTGCCCCTTCATCTCCCAACTGGAACACTTTTCCCTACCTCTATTAAAGCCAATGGAGTGATATTGCTCCATTGACTTTAACAGAGGTGGGAAAAACAATACCCTCCTGTAAAACGGCTCGAGTGTGTGGGGGCAGGGAGAAGCCCACCACCACCAAGGACCCTTGGGGCAACAAGGTCCTTGAAGGTGGACAGGCCTCCACCTCCCTCCAGCCGTTTTTTGGCAGGGGGCCCCTTTCCCCCACCTCTGTTAAAAGTCAATGGAGCGATAGTCTATGGACAAAAGGGGGGGGGAAGAAAAGTGAGAATCCAGAGGAAGAAGGGTGCTCCCAACATTTTCCACCCTCATAGCAATTTGTGATGGCATCCGGGACACCTTTTCAAAATGTCTGATGTGCCAAAATGTTTGCCTACCCCTGTGCTAGAACAAGAGGAAAAGCACTCACAGTAGGCTCAGGGAATCTCCCACTGGGCATGATGGACTGCAGAAGGTGCTTTCTGAATGCAAAGAAGGCTGGATAGTTTTCAATGGTAGGAAAGCTAACTCCTAATCAAAGTTACCATGGGTGGCCATTCAAAATAAGTCAGTAGAATTGGGCCAAAATTTTATTGCATGCATTTTTATCTGTTATCAGATAAACGTTTTTTAAATCTGTTATCAGATAACGTTTTTATCTGTTATCAGACAAAAAAGAAACATTTTCCAGATGTCTGAAACTTAAGGGCGAAGTATGTTCTATTTTGGGGGAAATGTAAACATGTTATTCCTAATTTATACCAACCATCTTGAAAAATTTCCAGTATTTGAAACTAAGCAACATAAACGTCATTTGCTTCCTAAACATAAAATTTCAGGGTTCTGCGTTTTTCACACTGCTACTTGTAGATGAATTGTAATTACAGAAAGCTTAGTCTTCTTAGCTTGTCTGTATGGTGGCAAGAATTGAGGGACATCCTTCTGACAGAAGAAGCAGTTATTTTATCTACTGTAGACACCACTATCATTTGCAAGTGAAACAGCAGAGATAACAAAGAAAAAAATATTAGTGCAACTTACATTTGACAGTCCTGTTCATCCTCGGCTTGGAAATGATACGTTCTGTCATCTATAAAATGATAAAATATTTCCAGTTAAATTTATCTACCCAGATAAATGTGTAGATTGTTTATTTCATCAGAACATTTATGACCATTTCAGTAACTCAACTATCAAATACTTGATCTCACTGCTAGAACTGAAGTAACTGGACAAAAGATTACACAGGATTAAAATTACTCATGTGCAGAAGATTCAAGAGGGATTAAGACTTAATCATTAAGTGTTTCACAAGTAACTTAATCGACTATGGTCTCAAACACCATCAACAGCAAGGTTACAGCAGATTTTTCTTTTGTGACACGCTCAGAGCTAGTTGGGAAATGCAGGCATTACTAATATGAGTTATGGAATGACATGTTAATAACTGCTGGCTGTGTAACTGTTTTCCATCCATCCCATTTCCCTAATACATCTGGAATGCAAGCACTCTGGGCCAAATGGGGAAGTGTTTCCATAACAATGTAGTTTTATTCTCAATACTTAAAATGATGACATGCATTATAGTGGGCTTCCCGGAAGCATCTGACTGGCTACTGTTGGAAACAGGATACTGGACTAAATGGGTCTTTGGTCTGATCCAGTAAGGATATTTTTATGTTCTTACAGCATGAGTTCCTCCTGGCTTACCTCCAGCACAGTCCCCCCCCCCCCCTTATGTTGCTTGGCTGGACCAGTAGGTGCAGTCCCAACACTCCACCTTCTAACCATGGTAATGTAATGGGCTCTGTGGTCTCCAACAAATTTCCCCCGATAGGCACTGTAATTTGATGGACAACCTCCATCTTTTGAAAGCTTTTTTACTTCCTTGGACCCCAGTACCACCACCACCTGCCTTTTCCTTTGTGCTTTTCTTTGCCACTTATCCCCTGTAATCCTCTCTCTTCATTTCCACAGTGAAATTTGAAAACCTCCGATTTAAATATTGCAAGCCAAATGAAGAGGTAATGATGCCTCAAGCAGGCCTTATAACAAACCCATATCATTTTTAATTGGAAAGAATGTTTAAACAATTCCCCGATGTTGCTCTTACATTAAAGTGTATCTTTAATGTATCCAAACGGTTAAATGTATCTTTGAAATCTGTCATAGGAGACTTGTCTTGCCTATAGCTACATCTTAAACATTTGCATCCTAACATACACCACTTGTTTCCTACTGAGGATGCAATACATGTACAGTTGCCAACTACAAAGATCAGGGTACAAATGACACCTGAGTTGATTTATTGGCTCATACTTTGCATGTCTACTGGCAGAGGGTAGTTACATATTCCGTTTTCTCCAGAAGCCCCAGCTCCGTGCAATTTAGAGGGTTGTGGATTACAGCCAGTGTGTTTGCCATGGGTCAGAACGGAGACTTGATTCATACATTACCTGAACAGCATGAAAACCACTGCACTGTGTATGTGTACTGCACTGTTCTGGTGACATTTGAAGGGAAGTGTTCACGTGGGCAAGCCACTGGACATGAGCACTTCTTTTCAAATGTTGCTTCCACAGTGAAAACATTTGGGAACCTGCATGGACAGCGAAGCTAAGTTTTCAGAAAATTACATCAATAGGAATATTTATCTTTATAAAGAAAAAAATGGCTTAGCTCCAAAGATCCCATTACACCTAAAGGAGGAGGGACTGCAGATCCCTCCTCAACTGGCAGCCCCCTGAAAACTGGCACAAGAAGATTAGAGGATCCTCAAGAACAGATTTGTGTGTGTGTGTGTGTGTGTGTGTGTGAGAGAGAGAGAGAGAGAGAGAGAGGGAGACACACACACACACAGGGGGGATTGCAGATGGGAGGGGAAATATCAGTGACTACACACATGCAAGTGGAAGTGCCTTCCACTCCCTTGCAGGACCTTTGGGTCCAAGTCTATTATGAACTATGTAATTTGGCACAGCAATACACAAGAAAAGCATAAGAATGTTTAACTGTAAAAACATGTAAGGAAAGCATGCCTTAGGACATCTGGTGTAGAAATGTTGTTCAGAACATAGAATGAAATAAGATTGGTTGCAACACCACAATTTGATGATCAGCGGGGGGGGGGGGGGACCCCACCTGGTACTAAATAAGCAAAAAGGACGAATAATGTTAGAAGTATGACAAGGGCCAGCATTTATCTTGCACTTAATCACATTCAGTAAGGGAATTACACAAAAAGGCAGCCATTTTGGTCTGAATCCCAAAACGTAAAATGGGCAGAGGGTATAGTAACCCATGGATATTAGCAACATGGCAAGCAGCAGGGATCAGAGCATGATCTTAACTAGTGAGGTAGATCTGAGGGATCAACAGAAAAGGCGCTGGCAATAAACAGAAGAATAGATTAGAAAAATGTTTTAGCTAATTCAAGGAGCAAGTGGGCTTAACAGTGTTAATTTTGCAGCCAGAAGAAAATGGAGAAAAGAACATCTGTTTCAAAGATATTATGAAAATGAAGCAAGATGGTTAGGCATACTCAAGGTAAAGAGGGAGGGGGTAGAAAGAGAGAATGCCCCTCCCCCCCCAGTTTTCAGAATAAAGTCTTGACTTTATTAGGTTTCAAAAAAAAACTGCGCTAAGTTTTTTTTTATTTGTGTTCATTTTAAGCTGTATTAACAGAAAGTGTTAACAAAAAAGAAATGCCCCAGTCCAACTGAAGAAGGCAAACTCTCCTGACCAGATATTTCATTCCAGAAAGATAGTACTTAAAAGCTGCTAAATGAGTGTGTGTGTTATGGTCAATTTCCTAATACCACCCTGCATCAGAAGAAAGTGCAGGACAGGCTACAGCAAAACAGATGACTACCACATGCAGCAAGGACAGAAGAAGAGGGGCCCCAGGAAATTATGACTGGTGTGAAAATAGATGTAACAAGTAAACATGTCCCCTTTTTAATCCGGGGGTTTGTTAGGGATGCAGGGCTGGGAGGTTCCAGGGGGTTGAAATTAATTCCCAGAGCCCCCAAAGTTGCCCACCCCGGTGTTAAGAGTGTATGCAACCTCCATTGTGACCAAAAGGGCAAGGGTCTAGGTTACAAGTGGGCTAAGTAACGGTCAGTATCTCTATAGGCCATAACTGAGGCAAGCACACAAAAATGAGTTGACCTCCAAATTATGGTTTGGGGACTTTATTTACTTGCTCTGTTTCTGGTTGCCTAATAACTGTCATTCTCTGGGCGACTTACAAAACTATTAAAACAATTCAAACCATGAAATCAACACAAATTCAATTAGACACGGTAGTACTAAAACAATCACTATAAAACAGAGAGGAAAGCTAAAAGACCATACCAGCAATAGATAACAACAAACCTATTAAAAGTTCCTTGCATTGGGCTGCAGGCTTGCGTGCTCCTTTCTCCCCCACCCTGCTCCCCTCCCTCACAAGACTATTTTCCTTTTCCTTCCATGGTTTGTTTTGACAATAGTTTGGCATCTATTCTAGCTACAGTTAAGACTAACTAAGATTGCCTACAAACCATGATTTCTAACCATGCTTTGAAGTGGTCTTAGTTTGGACAAGCCTTAACTATAGCTCATGCTGATACAGACTGGGTTTAGACAACACAATAACCCACACTCAAGAGGTTGAGTGTGGGTTGTCGTTGAACCATGGGTTGTTATTGAAATCTGGATTTTCGTGTTGTCTGAACCCAGTCGAGATAACAGACCACGGTGAACCACCATAGTTCATAACCCAACGACAAACAATGGCTTCTCCTTATGGGTTGTTCATGGTTAACAAGCCATGGCTTGTTAGCAGAGCTGGGTTCAGACAACATTATAACCCCCATTTCAACAACAACCCATGATTCAACGACAACCCACAGTCAACCCATACTCAACCCTTGAGTGTTGGTTATCGTGTTGTCTGAACCTAGCCACAGAGATTATGCTAAACCATGGTCAAAGCAAATGATAGAAGGAAGGAAAGGATTCATGCATGCAAAAGGAGGAGGGAGAGAAGAGAATGAGCAAATCTAGGACATTGCTCATGACCTCCATTAGGAATAATACAGGCAGTCCCCGAGTTAAGAACGTCTGACTTACAGACAACCCATACTTAAGAAAGGACTTCTGGGTTCCCCGACGCTACGTCATTTACGTAGAGTACATAGCATAGTATACTACGCAATTTGCGTAAATACTAATTTTAACGTATAGAATGCTATGCTGTTCCGACTTACATACAAATGTGACTGAAAGACATTCTTAAGAACGGAACTCATTTGTAACCTGGGGACTGCCTGTATCTGCACCAAATCATTATCAAAACAATCTGAAATAAAGAGAACTGGGTTGTTGTTTTTAAAGTGTATAGTCAGTGAGTCTACACAGCAGTTTTATAATATTTATGTAGTAAAGATGGCAAGTATGTAGAAAGATTCAACAGAAAAACAATTAAAAACCAGCGTACTTTAATCCTAGACACCAAATGAGAGGAGGACTATCAGAATATAAATACACATATTGTCAGATAGTCGTACCAATAGTAAGTGTGGGTGAAATCCAGTGTAGTTCCACTGACAGAACTGCTTTCGTCAGCAGATCTGGGGGGTGGAGGGGTGATTCCCTCTCCCCCCTGAATGCCCTCAAAATCTGCCTCAGAGGGTTGGGGGACCCTCCAGAGCAGATTTTCAGGGGTACAGTGGGGAGGAAATCTAGTCATGCAAGGGAACTTCTGTTAACGTGAGGTTAGATTTCACCATGTTGTTTAAGATGGTAGAAATGGTACCATTTATTCTCACAAATTCAGGGCTGGATCTAAACTTATTCATACTTAAGAGCAGACCTATTGAAATCAACAGGACTTAAGTTAGTCATTGCTAACTCAAGTCCCCATTGATTTTATTGGCTCTACGCTACGTATGACCAAGTATGGATCCAACCTTCAGATCAGTAAAACCCAACGAACCATCAAAAAAGGAATTTGCTTTGAACAGTTTATTGTTAATAAATTTAAAGAGAAAATCTGAGATACTACTTATTCAAGTGTCTCAAACTAGAGGACCACTGCCAAATATATGGCCATTTAGTTTAAATCAGTGTGTGAAATCCAAAATATACACCCTTTCCTAAGACCCATTGCCCTTGCCCAAACTTCTGTCGGCCTGCCCATAACTCTCCCTGCTGTCCTTTGGTTCTGTGTGAGACTTAACTCTAAGCCAAAGCGACCTTTCATTTCCTTCACAAAAGCTGCACTATGTGGACTGATCAGTGAGCATTCTTGTAAATATTTCATGACATCTCAGCTGCACAGGCAATGGGAAGTGGAAATTAGCTGGCAACAGCGAGTTTTTAACCTATTATACATGTAAGATGCTATGCCATGAAAGGAGGAAACAGCTCAGGAAAAACCACGATGGCAAATTTTAGTTACTTATAATTACATAAGCTGATTTATAATCTCTTTCACACAATGATAATAAGCATTTTGAGATTTGATTCTGTATGAAGTCATACCTGAAACAACCCATTTGTAATGTTGCAACCCGATGGTGGATACAGCAACAAAAACTGAGACAAATAAACAAACGGTTTTACTGACAAACACATAGAAACAATATTGGAAATATATGCTTAAACAAAGCAAGCTGCAACAGAAATGTATTCCGACTGTATTCGACTGAATGTTGGAATCTCGCCATTAACTCATTTCCTGAAACAATATGGAGGTATGTCGAAGTCAAACTAGCTAATATAGAGTACCTACGGAACTGAACAACAAACCTACGTGATATGAGGTCAAAACATTTTTTCTCTTCTGGGTTTGTTTTCACTTGGCAAGTTAACAGATTGAGCTTTGCAGGAGGTCGGTTTGCCTAATTAAAGAAAAACAAAACAAAAAGGAATATCCCTTAGTAAGAATGCATAAAGAATAAAGTCGTTTTCTGTTACCATATATTTTGAAAGGAACAATCCTCCTGCAACTAAGTACCAGACATCCAAGGTGTGCCCACAGAAATTACCAAAACAGGCAGGTATTCAGTTCTTTTGAATAAGCAACTAGAAGTGGAAACAATTAAGTCTAGGGCAAATTCAGAGCAAATTTTAAATTGTAAGAATCGGGTCAAATTGCCATGTTACAATATTAACATATCTACTTCAGAGAGATGAGTCTCCAGTGGTCAAGGATGGATTAATATACTGTAGTTCTAAATTTCCATTGGAATATATCCTTATTAACACAGGTGCGTGCAACTCACACCTGTACATTATGAAAGAATTGTGCAAGAAGCTTAATTTACTTATGAGCCCATTTTCCTGCTGCAAAACTTGACTAAGAGCATCTAGCTTACACAGGAAACATCTATTTTGGTGATAAGGTACATCTGACCAAATGAAAATAGGTTGTACTCTTGTAATGGGCCTGACAGGTCAGGAAGGAAGTGTGACGGTCCCATGGTTAAAAAAAGCCATACATTTAACATTTGGCTCTCCTACTTGATATAGCAGATCAACAGGGCTAGAGACAAATAAATAGTTATAGCCACTGACACAACATTAAAAAAAATCACATATAAAACCTCACCATAAAAACACAAGACAAAGTAATTCCAAGAGGTGCACTGTGAGGAAAAACTAATGTTGCCTAGTGCAGTCATACACCACGCACAGACATGAGTGCCACTTTTCATCAACATCAAGGAGAGTCAGAGACTTTCATGTGTTCAACAATTAACAACTATGGAGTGGAAAAATATTAATTAATTAAAATATTGATTAAAATATTAGTAGAAAACAAGCCTATGGTGGGCAATCATCTCCTTCTGTTCTAAGGATACTTTTCATAATTGCATTACGAGAACATCATGGGTTGATGTGCACTGAACCACTGCATGCAGATTCTATACATGGTAAGGAGTAGGAACATCAGCATTCAATCTGAAGCCACATCTATGTAAATATATTTACAGTTGCACACTGGGACACAGTGTAAACTAGTCCCATGCCTCTTCTAGAAAGGAAAATTAATGCTTCTCTAGAGAAATGAATCAAATCAGAAACCTAATTAAAATAGGGCAGATATAACTGAAGAGGAAATAAACTGAATCAAAGAATCAGTTTTATTTTCCAGCTTAGGAAAAAAAAACATTTAAAGCCAATGAACCAGGACTAGCAATTGTACATAGCCAGAGTTTTCATGGCTTTTAATTAGGAACATCACCTGAAAGGTCTTATTGAAACAGCAAGTCAAGGGCTTAGGACTTAGTGGAGACCAACTGCTAAATCAGTGCAATGTCACATAATTAGCATGCAAGCTAGATTTTACAATTTTGGCGCTCTATAGTGCTCTGGATGCAATTTGGGGTGGGTGGGTTAAAAAAAGTAATTCGGGGGCTGCAGGGGGCAGTGAAGAGAGAAGGGGCTGCACTGGACAGCAGTGGGAGCTTAAGGTATTGGGAAGCTGCTACCAAAATGCTGCCCCTTTTCAGCATGCAACTTCTTTGCTGAAAGAACTGCACTGGCTACCTATTCGCTACCGGGTCAGGTTTAAGGTTCTGGTACTTGTGTACAAAAGTACAAAACAACTTGGGACCAGGATACCCAAGAGAATGCCTTCTCCCAGGAGAAGGGCCTTCAGTGTGGCGGCTCCATTTCTGTGCAACTCCCTGCCTCTGGAGGTCAAGCAGGCTCCAACATTGTGCTGCTTTTGGCGCCTCCTGAAGTCCTCCTTGTTCTGGGAAGCCTTCTCTGCTCTTCAACCACCAATGTAATTTTAGTTTGTTTTCAATGTATCGTTTTTGTTTCTTTTATCTGTTTTTGTCTTTTTATTGTTCACTGCTCCAGGATCTGCTTGATGTGCAGCGGTATACAGATGATGATGATGATGATAATAATAATAATCAAGCAGAACCCACAACTTTTGAATTTTACTGAGAACTAAGAAAAAGCCCATTAGCAAGGTGTCCATCTAAATTTACTTTTAACCAAATTGTGGTGGCTCTAGAGTCCCTAATAACAACTTAGCCACTGTTTGGTCTTCCCATCATTGCCCGTCCAAAGGCCCTTCCTTTAGATGTTTATAGATCACATGGTGCAGTCCATTATCTATAATTCAGCTTGAGGCTATTGTCCCATCTTTGAATTGGAACTAAAGCTGAAAAATACAAGGGTAGCCTGTTAGCAACAGCATTTTTCTAACTTTTTGCAACCAACCAGGAAGTTAACCTTTGGGTTCCCCTTCCTCTGAAGTCAGGTAATTATAGCCACTTCTGCTCTGTTTCTTTTCCTTTCCTCCTAAAGCTATCCATTTTCAACCCCGCGGCCCATCATTGCCACCAGCACACGAGCTCCCTTGGTCACATAGCCCTCCAACCCCCTGCTATGCCATTTCCATAGTACCATCTTCCCCTCCTTATTAGGAAAAAAACACTAATTTCTCCAATCTTCTTCTTTCTCTCTATATTTTCAAGTTTGGCCAACGAGAACTAGGATACTGGCCCATGCCATGGGCTAGGCCAGTGATGGCGAACCTTTTTGAGCCCGAGTGCCCAAACTGCAACACAAAACCAACTTATTTATTTCAAAGTGCCAACACTGCAATTAAACCTGAATACCGAGCTTTTAGTTTAGAGTTGAATCGCACAAGCCACCACAGCTTAAATCACACCACCTCCAAGCTGCCAGTGCGTCTTTTGAGCCCGACCCGGCAAGGGCTGTCTCCTGACTCCTCCACATCAGCCCCCCCCACAGCCCCTTCTATCCCCCCATGGGCAGAGAGTGAGTGAGCGCGCGAGGCGGAGATTTAAAGCGGCAGCCCAGCCACCCCTTCTCAGGCAGGCAGGCAAGGCTGGAGGAGGAGGAGGAGGAGGAGGTGGGCGCGCGAGAAGGAGGTGGGCAGAGAGTGAGCGTCGAAGGCGGAGAGCAGCCAACCGAGCATTTAAAGCGGCAGCTGCCCTCCCCGCCTCATCTCGCCTTGCCTCTCCCCGCTTGCTCTCCCGCCCCTCGGGGGGATCCTCGTGGCAGGAGGCGCCCGGGACCCCTGCCTGGTCTCGCTCCTCTCGCGTGCCCACAGAGAGGTCCCTGTGTGCCAGCTGTGGCACGCGTGCCATAGGTTCGCCATCACTGGGCTAGGCCCTCTTCCTCGCTCTCCTCTCTCTCTTTCTGCCACCCATTTTTCTCTCATTCTCCCTCTTGCTTCCCATGCGGCTGGCTGCCAGGGAAGGGACAGATTGCCCTCACCAGAGGTCTGAACTGATTGCATGGCTTTTGAAACCAGGCTGAAGGTCGCATGAAATTAGGTTGAGGGCTGCAGGCTGCCCAACCCTGTGCCAGGGGGAGGGCATACCAATCAAGCCATTTTCCTGTTCTCTAATGAATGTGCATGTTTTGAGAATAAAAATATTTTAAAAGAAAGTCTACATTTTTGGACTTTGATGAGTGTTTGAGCTAATTTCCCCAATTTAGAAATAGCTATTCCCCATTTGTAAGAGTACCATAAAGGCCCCCTTAGACCCATGTTAGGCACTGCACATGCATACAGGGGAGTTCATGTATCCATGTGAACAAGGAGGCACAGCAACAATAGTACCCATGTGATTATGCAAGCTGGTGTGATCAAGACACACGAGCACTCATTTGGAAATTCAGCTGAGACAAAATTTAAAAGAAAAGGAGAGAGAAAAGGAGTGCCTGAGATGTGGATGGCAAAAATACCTTACCCCACCTCCCTGGGAACAACCTAATTATCCCAAAGTAACAGCACGTGTGAACAGAGAATTAAATGAGAGCACAGAAACAAGAAAATGACCATTCCTTCTAAATAGAATATAGGAATTTGGAGGCACAATGCACACCATAGAGAACTGACTGTAAAAGGCCAGAAAGAAATGACACCCCACCAGACGGGCCTTCAAAATCCAGGCACAAGAACCCAAGGGCTAATTTGATCTAGGCCCCAGTCTCAGGACATCTACAGGAATAATAAAGGGAGCGCTTTTCAGCATGTTCCTTTTACCAATCACACAGTAGCCACAGCTGCACTGATACATCTGGGATTAAAGGCACGGCTTATAGGTCATGAGGAATAGCATCTGGTAGGCTTGCACCTTGGCACCTCTCCAGGTACAATAATCTTTGCAAGTGCCCCCTGCCCTCTAAAAGGCTTTGTGAACAAAAAGAAATTGTCCAGAAGCACAGCCCAGGAAAAAGGCAGGCGGCCTTCTGTTGTGAATTACCAGAGAGCTTCGGCTAGGCGGTATAGAAATGAATAATAATAATAATAATAATAATAATAATAATAATAGGTGCCAAAGAGAAGAAAGCAGTTTAAATAGTTTCATAACCAAGAGCAAGAGGAGGTTCAGGAGTGAAAGTATAAAACCATAAAAGAGCCAATCAGGCATGTCTGTCTGAGGCCTGTCTTGAAAGGCCACAGAGTCATTGGTAAATATTTATTCAAGGAAGAAATTCAGGGCAAGTAGCAGCTGTGAGTATTCTTCATATATATTCAGGTGAGGAATACTCAAGCCTTGAAGAGGCTCTTCTACTATCTGGAGCATGTGCAGATTTTGCAAATACCAGAATTTCAGTTTCTGGTAAGCATTCCTAACTGGATACAGGAAAAATGGCTACTAAAAACTGAAAGCCACACAGTTGGCAACTATGGGTAGACATCCTGAATATCTCAAGTGACTATAGGGTGCACTGCAAAGAAGTATATGGGGTGAGTTGTTACCCATGGACCACTAAATTCATAGATTTCATAGATAGAGTTGGAAGGAGCCTACAAGGCTATCGAGTCCAACCCCCTGCTCGATGCAGGAAACTAGAGGAGGGGTCTCCCATCCAAGTAATAACCAGGCTTGACCCCGCTTAGCTTTCTTGTATCGATACAAAACTATCATTTTGTACCATGATGATCTTAATACTTGCACATTAAAAGGCAGTCCGGAGGGCATTAGCCAATATTCATCACCTGGTAAAACAAGAGATTCCAGTGGTACTCTCTTTTATTAATTTCCTAGTACCGTAATTTCTTTTAGTAATTACAGTTCATGAAAGCATGTTTCATGTAGACTTGTTATATTTTGAAGCTTCTTTTTTTTCTGGCAACTTAGAATCTTTAGGGCAGAAAAAGACTGCATTAATTCAGGATTATAACTAATGAAGAAAACATTTCTAGCATTGTCAAAGGAGGCTTATCAACCATGTACACCGCATATAAATTTTTTCCATATCTGCTTTGAAGATGGGAACCCCAGAAAAGCTTAGAAGCCACTAATCTAGTATTTTTTTTTACACACAACCAAATATTTACATACAACCAACCAACCAAAAATCTTGATTGATATTCAGACCTTAACAGAGAACTTCTTGGAGCCCCGAGCCCCGCCCCCCCCGCAAGAACACTGCATCAGCAATCTATCCAACTTTACAAAGTAAAGTTTTTCAGGCTGTAACCCTAACCTTTACTTTTCTCTCAGCTAGGAGAATCATGGTTCTACTCAGCTGATAGAAAGTTTATCCAAAATAATTTTATTTTCCAAATCAAATTTAAAATCCACTTGATGTTGGAAATCGAGGGCCACTTCCCAAGTGACAATTATTTTATACAGGGATTGCTTTTGTGAAAGGAAAAAGCATGTGAAAAATATACCCATGTCCAGTTTCCTATACAGAAGCTGTATAAAACTGTAGTCCTACACCAACTTACCTGGGAGTAAATCCCATTGAACTTACTGGGATTTACTTTCCTAGTACAGTAATACCTTGGATTGCAAGTAACTTGGTCTGAAAGCGTTTTGCAAGACAAGCAATTTTTTAAATAAATTTTGACTTGATAAACAAGCAACGTCTTGCAATACAAGTGTAGGGATGTAACCGTTCGCCTCGAGCGGGCCGAAATCGGCCCCGCTCATGCCCACCAGAGACTCGCTTTGATATAAGAGTGTTTTGGATTACAAGCACGGTTCCGGAACAAATTATGCTTGCAATCCAAGGTATTACTGTAGACATATATAGAATTGCACCAGGAGTATTGGAAATTAGTTCTGTGTGAAGCTGCTTTGAACTATCAGTGGGTCAATTCAGACAAATCTCCAAACCATGGTTAGCAGGACTACAAACAAACTGCAGTATCATGTGCTCCCCCCACCTTCTCACATGCACCTCTCCTTTTAGTTTCCTGGTTAGCACTAACCATAGCTTGCTGTTAGGTCCAAATCAGAAATTAGAAACCATTTAAATGGGGTTTGAAGGACACACGCTAACTATAGTTTGCCAATTCAGATGACGTGGCAAGCTCTGATTAGTCCTAAACCATGCTTGAGAGGAGAGGAAAAGAGGGATAGTGGAGGTGAGAATGTGCAAGCTTGCAGTTTGTTTATGTTCCTCCAAATATAAACTGAGCCAGTGTGAAGTAACAGCGAAAGGGGAAAACCAGAGAGGAAACTGTCTTGAAAAAAAAAAAGAAATTGCTAATTTACTATTCCACTGATTTCAGAAACTACACCTAAGCAGAAATGTTCAAAGCAAAGAGAAACAGTGTGTCCTTAAAATAAGCCAAATTGTAATAGGATCTTGCTAAGATGCTTAGAACCAGCTGAAAGGAGAAGAGGAGATTTCAATGCTTAACATTTCCATTTTGGATATCAAGCAGAGTGGCTGAAAATCAATTATTTAAAAATACACATTAAAAAAGTACATTGAAATACATATTAAATCAGTTATGTGTGTTCACTCAATAACATGGCTTAAAATGATATAGGACCATATTACAAACATAGTAAAGTCTACATTCCATGACCCACTATCACACGCATTGTTGTCTGCTTTTCTATGTGGAAGAACCAATTATGGTAAAAGGCCAAGCATTATAAACCTGACATAGTAGGTCATATACTGTATCTATGGATTGTATAAATTATGAATATTTAGAATTGCAAACAGCATAGATATTTACTTTCCATCTGCAGATTAACAGTCTCCCCAGTAATTGCCATCCCTTGGTTCTGGAAATTTCTGGGAACTTAGTCTTCCAGTAAATGATCTTCTCAGGGTGCAATCCTATGGTCCTAGGAAAACATCCCAGGGACCATAGGATTGTTCGGATTCCCCCTCCACTACGACTTTGGGAGGGGGACTACATGATCCAATACCTCCACTGCCCCCTTGAAGCAACCACAGAAAGAAATGTGGCACCCGCTTTCCAAGGTCACAAACGCGGCCCCAGAGGACCTCGTAGAGGACGAAAAGGGAGCGTTCAGTGGATGGGAAGGGGAGAGACCTGGATAAGAAAAATCAAGTGAGATTTGGCCACTTTAGGCTTTTTTAGCACTTTGTCATAGAAACTGGTAGCAAAGCAGTGGGGGTTTTCTGGCACCCCACAAAATGTGGGTCATGGGGAGGGTCAAAAATGGTCCCTTGGCCCCCAGAAGCTGCCCACCTGATTTAAACCAACATCCGTGCATCCAATGCTGGGCGCAAGGCATGGCAGCGGCAACGTCTGCCACCCTGCGCCCCTCATTTCATCTAGATGGCTATTTTCGGCTGTCTAGTAGAAGCTCTTCGGAGGGAGAGGGAAGGAGACCAGGGTGCCTTGGTTATGGCTAAGCCATCGGCCCCAGTCCCTCCCCTCCCTGCCCCCTGGCATGCCCCTTTTCCTCCTCTTTGAGGCCAATCTGCAACCTCAGGGAAGTAGCCGGCACAGTTCTTTCCACGCTGGCTGCAAGGGGGGTGGGGGCTCAGCATCCGGAGTCCCAGCTCAGAGATTGCAGGACCTCAGAGCGGGGCTCCGAATAATCCTATGGCCCCCCAGGCAAGGTCAGAGGGTCCTTAGCTTATTTAGCAGAATACACCCTGACATCAACATCAGATTTTATTTTGTTTCCTCAGCAATTATTTTCTGATTGCATGGCAAAAATATTCTGTCTTCCCCATGTGCTCACTTAGAAAGATTGAATTATCAGCTTTCATTCCAGTTCCTACCACATTTTTAAAAAATATACACTGAAAGGAACCTTTTTCTATACAGGATGCTACCATAATAGAATGTTTTCCAAAAACAGCAACAGTCATATAGCTTCATAGCATGGGCTATGGGCCAAATAGTGTGTTATTTAACCCATGATTCATAGGGACACATGCCACCTACAAGCCGCTTCCATTTTCTGTAAACAACCTCGGCCCATTGTTGGTTGTTGAGTGTGAACTTGGAGCACTGGTTAACCCATAGTTTATTGTTGAGTTAACCAGTGAGTTGTTTAGCCCCTAAACAACCCATCGGTCCAGGTTTGCACGTCACCCTCACAACCTCCTATTGGGCAGATCAGAGGTTGTTTACAGGAAGCGGCATCTGCCATGCATGCAACACTTTAATTAAGCCATGATTTGTTGCCATTACATGCCAACTGGCCCATACTCTCCTCACTCATCTGTGCAGAACAAGGTCTCATTATTTTTATCAGCATCGTAAAACATTTCATTTTTTTATATAATCCATCATCAGCCATAATAACAAATGAGTGGGCAGCTTTCATACCAAGAGTATTTAATTCTCATAGCAATTTTGCCAAGTTTAATATATATATATATTCATTTCACTGAATATGTTCTGTAAAGCAGCTGATTTCATATCTATAAATACAACTGCAGCCTAATTTGGCTTTTTGTATTAGCAACAGGCTCTGTGCATAGAATACTATAAACAAATACTTACTGTACCATGGGAAATTGTAAGGAAACCATTTTTAACTGTGCACTTCCTCTTCTGCCACACTTTTCTGATTCTGTTTTTTTTAAAAAGAGAGACAAAGTGATCTAAATTTTGGTGTAACTTGCATTGTTGCAGAAGATCCCAAGCAATTTTCTACTGTTTGTTTTTGAAGTAGGATTATACATACCCGTCACTTTTCTTGTAGAGGCTGCCATCTCTTTCAGTGCCATGCTCCTTATTTCCCTGAGGCTGATGTAAACTGTACGTTGTACTCTGGCGGAGCTGAGAATCCTACAAGGATGGGGCGGGGCAGAGGGGGAAGAAACTGGTTACAGAACACTACGCCTCATATCATTTCAGCTCAGCCAGAATTAATTCCATCACTTTTCTCCTGATCTCATTATTCATAGCCATAGAGAGCCCAACCGAAACAGACAGACTTGCTTAGATTACAAAAGACGCATACACAACTTTGACTTTTCTACCACGCTTGCACAACGTAATTAGCGCTTGCTAGGGCAATGGGAAAAAGCACCAATTTACTGCTGAAATTCGGTAATGAATTGCTGCTTTTCTTCATTCCCTAGCAAGCACTGGTTACATTGCACAAGTGCAGGTTTATGCTAGTGCAACAAGGTCATTAGCACTACTGCTGGGCACATTTAGCTACTACCCTTGAAACCCAGATAATATCAGCACCATCAAAAATGCCTATTCTGTAAATGTCATATTGAGACAATCCCACAGATCTGAGCAAGCCTCCTTCAAATACCAATCAAGATGCCTAGATGGCATGACTGTACAATTCATGGTGACCCAAGCTTTTCTCTACTTGTTATAGCCTCATCTAGATAGCAGGTTCCAGAAATAAGTGTGGAAAACTTCAACAGTTAATTGAACTCAGTAGTGTCGATTAAGATTAGCTGACTCTCAGTGCGCTAAGCACAAACGTTTAGTAATTTATCACATTATGCTGCAATCTTGCTATATACACTTTGCAAAACGGGCTCCCACTAACTCATTTTTAAACTTGATGAGAACATATGTTCTAGTGCAGGGCTCTCCAACCTTGGGTCCCCAGATGTTGCTGGACTACAGCTCCCAGAATCCCTTCCCATTAGCCATGCTGGCTGGCTATGCTGGGAGCTGTAGGCCAGCAACATCTGGGGACCCAAGGTTGGAGAGCCCTGCTCTAGTGAGACACCTTTTGCTTATAAGGGGAAAGAATAGATACTATCTTAATGAGTAAGAAGTATTACCCTCAATATTTCAAATAATAAATACAGGCAATCCCCAGGTTACGAATGAGTTCCATTCTTAAGAATGTCTTTAAGTCAAATTTGTATGTATCGGCATTTATGAAAACTGCGTAAATTACGCATATTGCGTAGCATACTATGCTATGTACTCTACATAAACAACGTAACGCTGGGGAACCAAGAAGTCCATTCTTATGTATATGTTGTCTGTAAGTTAGACGTTCTTAACTCGGGGACTGCCTGTACTGAACAGAGACAAAATTTTAAGAACTCCATGTACAAATACATCACTCACACATTCTTCATAACACAACACAAGAGAGCCTCAAGGGACTCCTAGGATAACAAAAGCCAAGCAACTGGATTTCAGCAAAGAAAATAGTTTTCAGACAAGTGAGATGTGCAACAAATTATTTCAGTGTGGAGTGCTCCAGTTCAGGATTCCAGAAACTCCATTCCATTTCTGCTCCCCTCCTGGTTTTCTGGTTTTTTTCCGTCAGTCACTCAGCATTCCATGCCCACTGAGCACGCTCATTCCTTATTTGGGCTGCTGTTTGGGGGCTCCCTCACCCGTGAGGTTTTTTTCTAAAGGTTTTTTGTACTTCTGAAAAACTTGAAAGCTTCCCCAAGCCTTCTGATACCTGCTTCTTGTATGCATACAGTGCCATTTTGGCTACATAAGTACTGGCACTTGGAAAACTATTAGTATGATTTGGCTTGCATCCAATTCATCCATGTTAGCTAATATATGTTCACACTATTTTCAAAATAAAAAATAGAAGAGACAATTGGGCAAACAGATCCTTTAAGAAGAGAAGGCCAGTTACTTGAAATGCACATAACAATCATGCAATGTACTATTTATAAAAAATGTTCAAAGGACTTACTCTCCTAGACTTCGGTCACAAAAGGCAAATGCATTTTAGGAAGAAAAGAAGATCAGTTGCAGTGCAAAAACAAACAGTATTGGATAGTATACCAGAGGGATGTAGTAATAAGATTAATATACATTAAAGCCCTAACTGTACATATAGATCTGAAACCATGCATCTGTGCGTGCACTCATGATTCTATGATTGGTACCCAAGTTACTTCAAATCAGATTCTATCTTTTTGAAAAAATCACATTAATTTTAGGAGCAGTTACATTACATGCCTACATATCTACCCTTGGGTATGCTCTGGGGACCTGCATTAAAGACTGGTGCATTTAAAAGCCATTCAACTGTCATTTTATATGTAACAGCAGTTAATACTAATACTAGACATATAGTCCTAAATGCTCTACTTCCTGCTTATGAGCACCAGGTAGTTCATCCCAATCAGAAAGGGAAACTGTCCTCCTAGGACACCTTGCCTCAGGGTCTTGTCTAGAGTTTAAAGCTAGCCTTCCCAGCTATGTTGGACCATAACTCCCATCATCTCCAGCCTGCATGCCCAATGGCAGTGCTGGCTAGGGATGATGGGAATTGTAGTCCACCACATCTGGAGGATGGGGTAGGCCACCGTTAGCCAACTAAACAATATGCGTGTTCGGGGGTGTACTGCACATACAGCTATATGTTTCTTTGAAGTTCCCACTACACTAATTGTGCTGAGGAGTCCAACTGCTTTTTACTTCAGTTCAGCAATCTTGCCTCTTCAGCAGCCTATGCACATATGTCATCTGCATCACTATTATGACTTACAAGCAGCAACCTGGGCACTTTCACACATAGAGAGGGGATAGCTAGATTGGGAGAGCCAATGGCAAAGGCTACAGAGGCACTGCACCCTGGCATTGACACCAGGCCTCAACTGATCAGCTAAGAACTCACCAAGGCAGAAACCTCTGAGCAACACCCTCAGAGACAGAAATCCCCTAGCCACCAAGAGTTTCATGCTCCCTGAGGCCTGCTGCTAACCAATGCAAGCAACATACCTGGCCAGAAATAGTCAAGAGGCAATGGACTGCTAGGCTCCAGGCCATATTACTGCCCCTTTAAAGCTCTCCAATTCTCAGAAAGGGGGCAGAGTTCAAGAGGGGTATTCAAGGCCATGGAGTATATAAGGGCTTACAAACCCAAGAAGCCATCAGAATTAGATGTTTGTCCCCTGTGATCTGTCCAAGGTACTGAAAGACCTGTCTTTGCTCCTGTTCTCTAGTCCATGATCAGGGATTGAACCTTCAACACTTGCTATGTAGTAACTTTTCTCACCACCAGTTCAAAAAAACCCTTGTTGGACCTGCTTCCTAGTCTCAACTCTTCTGTGAGATGAGCTGGACAATCACCTATAAAATTGCTGGATCTTGGCCAATGAAAGCTCACACAGGTGTGAGACATGAAAAGATCCTACTGCTAAGGCAAAACATAGACACTCCTTACTCAAATTAGGGCCTTTAGTTCCCAAACAGGTATAACCAGAATGACTGCAAGTGTGAAAATGGTCATTTCTAGTATAACCAGAAAATTAACTCTTAAGGCTTTGAACACATTCCCAAGAAGCCATCAGAATTAGATGTTTGTCCCCTGTGATCTGCCCAAGGTACTGAAAGATCTGTCTCTGCTCCTGTTCTCTAGTCCATGATCAGGGATTGAACCTGCAACACTGGCTATGTAGTAACTTTTCTCACCACCAGTTCAAAAAAACCCTTGTTGGACCTGCTTCCTAGTCTCAACTCTTTGGTGAGATGAGCTGGACAATCACCTATAAAATTGCTGGATCTTGGCCAATGAAAGCTCACAAAGGTGTGAGACATGAAAAGATCCTACTGCTAAGGCAAAACATAGACACTCCTTACTCAAATTAGGGCCTTTAGTTCCCAAATAGGTATAACCAGAATGACTGCAAGTGTGAAAATGGTCATTTCTAGTATAACCAGAAAATTAACTCTTAAGGCTTTGAACACATTAATCCAACCATTTAATTTTTGCTTGATTATGAACTAATTCACTTGAAACTTCTGCATGGGTTGGCTTCCTGCTCATGGTGAACTTGTCGAAGGAGATATAGTGCACACAACTGTGATGGGAAAAACTAAAACAAGACAGCTAAGACTCATCTTACTTTCTGTCAACAAGGCTTTGGCTCAAACCAAGAACCACATATCACTTCTGCTGTTTGTAAAGAGTAGACACTAATGGGGAAAGGATGGGGCTCAAGGGGGATCTCTACAGAGGAAAGGGGCCTCAGAAAAATCCTGCTTCAAAAAAATATGTATCCCTCCGCCAAACCCTCGAAACCATCAAGGACTGAGAGCTGCACATGGGAAGGTAGGCATCAGAAAGCAGTGCAGGTGTGTATCCTCCCCTACCTGGGTGGGGACGTAAGACTAATGGCAAGCACACCACTTGTTTCCCTTCAACCTGGATACCTAAATAGTGTTTGGAGAAAGTGCACTCCCCCGAGGCATGTCTTCTCCAAGCCCAATTCTTCGTCTGTCACACACTCACACACAAACTTCAAAACTGCAAAATGGAATGCCCCCTCACAAATTAAAGTACCGCAGCATAAACTCAAAACATTCATCCATATGTGCATCCAGGAGCAGATGCAGTCTATCTGCACTGCACCACTTCCCATGGATTACTAACATCCAAATGTGCCTCCCCCAAACATGTTGGAATGTGCATTTGGATAGGCGGTCCACTGAAAGCCATGTGGATGGAAAGCATCTGCATTGAGATGTGCATGCCATGTAGGGCTCTGGTTCCTTATCCAGCATTTCCACATGCAAACCTCCTTAGTCAGATCAGGTAAGGAAGCATAGAAGAAGGGTAGAAAGGGAGGTTAAAAAGAGAAAAATGTTTCTGACTTTACTCTGCCCATCATCTTATTCTAGGATGGGATTTAACAATAGCAAAACCCAGATATGAACCACAAACAAAACAGTGATTTTTTCCCCCACAGGTCTACACTCACTATATATAATCTATAATAGTAAAAGAGGATGTGTGTCTTTCCATCCATCTATCTGTCCATCAGCACCATAGCTCCAAGACCATGAAACCTAGACAACTGAAACTTGGCATGCGTACTAAGGAAACCTTAGGGGTATGCACCTCAGGGTTGTTTTTATAATGCATTAATTAATTTTAATTTAAATGTATCCATGTGATTGAAGCCTGCAGTAATATTTTCAGTCACTAAGGGCAGATTTTCCCAACCAGTGCACAGCTTTGCAGTCAATACAGTTTGAAACCACAGGAGATTCGCAGCTTGAAGGACAGAGTTATACAGCAGTTACACTGCATCCTCCGCCCTGCTGTGGGGCAGCCCCCCTCAGGGGAATAAAGTGGACAGGCCCCTCCCTTAGGGGGCTATAGAGATGCACCATGTCTGGGGCCATGCTTAGGGGTGCCAGCGGGCATACCTACACTCAAAGGGTGGGCCCAATGTGTCCAGCCCTGACAGTTGTGTAAGTTTGCTTGAAAGTTTTACTGTATCAAACTAAGGGCTATTCCCACCCATGTAAAGTCAGGTCCATTCACTGTGTTCAATAAAAATGTACAGCTCATATCTTTGAAAAGTTTTATCTCATAACCAAGGAACTGCCCTAATGACAGATGTATATGTGGGTGAAAAGTGCATCTCAATTATGTATTTATTTATTTATATTTTTTAGGATTAGCAGTCTTACTTATCATATCCAATTTTTTAAAACATACTGCTCACTCAGTGTTGCTCTTTGTTAGACATGTTTTCAATTTCAGAATAAGGCCAAGTTCCAATATCCATTTTGTACCCATAGTATAGATTCCCCCCCAAAAAAAATGGTACCAGTCACATGTATGCAGGTATACGTTTGCTTGGTTTTTTGTCTAAGCATGCCATCCTCATAATTTGTTCAAGGGTGATACAGGATCCACCACTTAGCCTTTGTCCTTGAATAAATTGCATGGATTTGACACATTCAACCAAAATTGTTTTTTACTTGTATGCGTCTCTGGGAACTATTCCAAAAGCCATCACATGGATGCAAAACATGATATCTGTACTCTCCCTGAATAATTAAAAAAAACACCCTGCACTGCTAGAATCTGTACTAAAATTCCTCAGTGAAAGGCAAGCAAGGAAGCCTTTGTGCCAACAGCAGGGGGCAGGGGGACAAGCCTTGCTGAAGTTCTCTAAGAAATCTTAACAAGATCACATGGAACCTAAAACAAAGAGTACCAATTTAATGCAGTCGATAAAATTGCAAGTGCTCCCATTAAAATTTGAAAAGTATGTTAAATCACCTTACATGCTCACCTCTTTCTGATCAACCTGAAGTGCAGATTTCAAAATATCCCTAAGTTGAATCAATTGCTTTCTTTCTTCATCCTGCACTTGCTTTATCTGAAGTGGAGACATAAGAAAAGTCTGAAATAAAATCGGTGGACTGTTACTTGTCAGTGCACAATTTGGACCAGTGTGGAAGAAATGCTCCTGATCACTTAAGCATGGCAGAGGCTGGCTGCAGGATCACATATTCTACTACCCCCAGCTCCCTCCTCCCCATGAGGCAATTCCTTCTGCTTCTGCCCTTCCCAGTTGGCCTTAATCGCAGTTAAGTGTTACATCAACACTGACATTAATAATAACCAGGACTTGAAACTAGGTTTTGAAGATGGTTATCAATCCCTGGTCAAGATAGAATCTAGTTTGTGCTGATCATAGTTAAGGCCAATGCTAACATAAGAACTGCTGCTAAGGCTGGTAGGGAAGGATGGGGAATTTGTACTTGAGAAGGCAGTGATTGGGTGAAGCAAGCGCATGATCAAATGCCCTATTCCTTATCTCTTAACCAAGGCTAAGAGTTACTTCTGAACCAGTCCCTTGAGTGTGTATTGTTAAAATGGTCCAACTTAGACTGAAGCACTGTACTGATACAGAAAATATGAGAAACGCAGGTGATTAAAAAAAAACAATTAGGGAGTAATTTTCATGTCACTCAAGACATTCAGAAGATAAGGAATACTAAACTCTGCAACAAATCTAAATAAATTAAGGCTACAATTCGACTGATGTTTATTTGGAAGTAAGTCCTATTAAAATAATTGGTCTCACTTTCAAGTGGGATGCCAGTTTTCTTGGCAAAATGTAGCTTGGGGCAGTGGGAATTTTTGGGAACACCTTTCCATATTACAGAACACCAATATAGAGAACACCATGGCCCCTTTTCCAGGGCCAGCCAAGACATTTTGCTGCCTGAGGCAAAGAACTAGATGGTACACCCTCCCATTCCACCTACAAAAGCCAACTGGCCTGGCAGATCCATCTGTCTTCAGTACTGATGATGGGACAGCATGATCCACTGCACCTGAAGGCAGCAGGCTAACTTAGGGGGCACAAAGTAGGACACGTGGCACACAGGTCTCTCCTGCAACAACTTGCTGCCGCCCCCCAGTATCGGCTGCCTCAGTCTGCCTAATGGTAGGGCCCACTGGTCCTGCTCCCTGACCTCTGCACATTTAAACAAATTCTGAAAGGGGCTCCTAATTGCACAGTTCCCAATGGTATAGAGGCGCCCTATGCAAGTTCTGCTGTATATGCATCAGAGGCTCTTTCACAGGAGGTAGGCTGAATACGCAGAGGTTAGGGGGCAAGCCAACGAGTTGGCCAACGTCTGGAGCAGGGCAAGCCAGTATAGTTCTTCTCTCCCCACCCCCCACACATGTTCAGATGCCATCATACACCTGCTTCTGGTTTAGCTGGGATGTCCCCTTCCCCCACTACAATGGGCACACAGTAAGACCGACTGCCGTGTGAGACAGAACTAGGAGAGGGAGGCAGGCAGGCGGGTAAAGATACCACCACATGCTTGTTCCTGGATCAGCTGAGAGATGCAACTTCTACTGGCCTCCTCCTCCATCTAAGGAAAAATGAAACATTCTCCATCTCCATTTTTTGTTTCTGGGTTTTTTGTGGGTGGGGTGGGGTTGAGTTCAGAATTTTACAGTTCTGTTTTTCAAACTGTACTCTCTCTCTCTCTCTCTCTCTCTCTTTCTCCCTCCCTCCACCACCCTGCCCTCATGGATCTATTTCTTTCATGATTTTCATTTTTAAAGTGTTTTTGTTGTTGCTTCATTTCATTTTTAAAAGAACTGTGTGTTTTATAAGTTTTGTGACTCACGCTGGAGACTTGGGCTCATAAGCACACTTAATAAGTAAGCAATATGACTGACATGAGGCTACTTACTGTGTGAAGATCTGTGGAAAGCTTCTCTATTGAGGGCTTGAGGCTTTCAACTGCTTTCAGACCATCCTGAAAGAAGCTTTGGAAGAAAAGAAGACATTAAAAAAAAGGAAACTGTGTACACTGAATGGATGGTTTCTGAAAATCTGGACGGTCACTCTTGCCGAAAAACTAACACAACATAGCCGGCTGATCAGAGGGATAATCAAGCAGGACTCGTTCTTAGAAACATGGTTCCCCTTCATTACATACATCAATGTAAGGTTGATGTATGGTTCTACAGACCAGCATCCACCAAGTGTGCACACCTTTTTTTTGGAAGGGTGTAATAATAACTAGCAAGGCAAATAATTGAAAAGTGATAATTTTGTGGCTGTAACAGAGCTTAAAACATACAAGGGTACCCTTGTACCTTTTAAACGTACAAGGGTATGTTCAGGGACAACGATCCTAAAATATGTACAGAACCTGTGATGAATAATGATGTTTTTGTTGTTATATCATTGTTACCTTGTAGTTCTTAAATAAAATACTTGTTTTAAAAAAAGGGAAACTGTAACAATTAATTTACAACGCCCGAACTTTTCTGAGCAAACAAGGTACAAAAGCTTTGCTCAAAATATATTTATACACTCCACAATACATGGGTGGCCCACTGTTGAAATGTGAAAGGGATCCCAGTGAAAGAAATTTATCATAAACACATTTCCTCGGGCTCCTCCGCAATACAAAATCTAAACCCTTCCTGTGAAACACAGTACAAGCAAGATTCATTAGTCTTGGGATAAAGACAGCTGGCATATAAATCCCATCTCTTGCTCACCTATGGGATTTCAACTTAAGAGAGTTTAATGATAAGATAAGATTCAAAGGAGGAAGAGGAAAACTTTATACAAAAGGACACCACTGATTTCCTAGGTCCGCTTTTACAGTGATGTTATTTTTGCTAGGATTCTGCCATTTTCTCCCTACCCCTGCACTACTGTAGCTAATGCAGGTCTGGAGAAGTAACACGTAGTTCCATCCTCACTTGCACTGTTAACCATTCAACAATAGAGATGGAATAACATATGGAATGTAAAATGTCCTGGTTACCTGATTGCTGGCAATGTACTCTACTGTCACTTCACGAACATAAATCCTTTGGTGTATGGCTAGTAAAAATGAGTGAGGAGCCCGGGCTCCCAGAACACAGATCCTAATTGTGTATTTATTCTGAAAAATAGAAATTCATGTCTCTCGCTAGATACGTTCTACAACACACGAAAGCTGGCATAGCAGCCTGTGTCACTCCTTTTTACAATGTGATTACTAATCACGCCAAATGGCCATATGGAAATTATGAACGAAAGACAACTGCATGCCATGGTATTATCTCAGTCTAACACCTCATTTCATTTGAAATAATACACCAACAAGACAATAATTGACCTTTCAAACCATTCAGGTCTGAGGGATGAAAAGCAGTGAAATATGAACAGCTGAGCCGCATAGATTTGTATATGCACCTTCAAAAAGTGTCAGCGCTACAGTATGTCACATAAACTAATAATCACAAAGTTTTCAGAGAGCATACAGTTACTGAGACATAAATAAAACATACTTGCACTGTGCATGGAAATACTTGATCAGGTTTTGAAGCAAATCAACTCCTTTTTTAATCTTGATTTCATTGACTTTCAACAGGTACTGTTAAAATAACAATGCACACAAAAAGAATATTAATTACTCATTCGGAATGACAGTCGCAGGGCTAGTGATATTTAAAACATTTAATACAGTTCAAAGAACCTTAGGAATATCAGCATTTGGGGTGAAATTGCCCAAGCTATGTGTTATTCCTTCCTTCATCAAACACAGTCAAGTGACACTACAGGTCATGATACAAAGGACTAGCTCTGCATGCCTAAGGCTTTATTAAACAGCAGCTCTCGCTGCCACATGGCAAACCACTTTTGAAAGCAAGGAAGATTTCTAAACAGTTTGTCATATGTAAACAAAGGCTTCCTGAGATCCTTACACCCATAATTCCCTGGAGTACTAAGAACATTTCCCAAGTATGAACAAAGGAAGCTGCAAAGCTTGAGGCTAAGATCTAAAGCTGTCTTCCCCAACCTGGCACCTTTCAGACACGCTGGACTGCAACTCCCATCATTCCCAGCCAGCATCACCATAATTATGGGGGTTGCAACCCAACACATCTGGAAGGCACCAGGTTGGGGAAAGATGGTGTAAAGCATATTTACCCTGAAATTAGCTCAGATGGAATAGGCTTAGGCTTAGGTTGTGAATCATGTTACCCTGCATCAACCATGGGCGTATAACAGATCTAAGCAAGGAGTTGGTGTTGCTGTTCAATCCTGCTTTAAATAGCAAAATAAATAGTAACCTCCAAACCAGAAGTTGCAAACCAGTCTCAAAACACGGCATCAACCATGGTGCCAACCACTGTTTGCCTGAACCAAACATCCCAGCAAACCATGATTAGAGCACCCCTGAAATGGAGAGAATTGGTACGCAAGAGGTGAAGCGAGAAGCAGGGGCAGGGCGGGGGGGGGGGGGTGTAACACAGCACATTCCTTATCCTCCAAAATGTGGTTTTGAGGATCATCCAAACTGAGCTACCAAGACCAAAGAGCAACCAAATTCAAAGCTGAAATTAGCACACTGTTATAGAACAATCCATAGGCAGCAAGTTCATTATAACCCTTCAGGGCATCAGCAGCTCTTTCCCAACAGCTGTTAAATGTCCCTACTTAATCAAGTAAAATGAGATTTTCATCTCTCAACAATACTGCAGCAGATGGTAACTTGAATGAGCACAGGAGACAATCCTCTAAGCCGAGGATGGAGTGGTTGCATAAAGGCCTTCCCCTATTTGGTTTGTTTATCATCTACAAATAATAGGCTATGCCTTTTTGGGCCAGTGGGCACATTTGAATTTTAAGAGCAAGTCATGGGCCCTCTCACAAAATGACTGCCATGGAAGAGCTTCCCATTCACAAAATGGGAACCATGGTGGGTGCCTCCTGTCACAAAGCATCCATTTCTCAGAAGGCAAACTGGTGAGGCTAAAAGAAAAGTAACTTGCCCACCAACCTAAGTATAAGGCAGAGGTGGGGTATGAGTTCCAAAATACAAAACCACTCTTTTAAATCCACAATTTTCTGTGCCAACACCCATTTCACAGCAGGCAAATTGTACTTGACCAAGAAGCCTGGTACAAGGCAGAGGTGGGATCTGAGCCTGAATACCAAATCATATATATCAACACAAAACACAGCAAAATACTCATTTCACAGAAAGTGTGAAAGTTTGGAGAAACACACACAGGCAATGCTTGGATGGGTGACTGCCTGGGCTGCCCACATCTGTTCTCCTGCATTGAGCAGGGGGCTGTACTCGATGGCCTTATAGGCCCCTTACAACTCTACTTCTATGATTCTATGAATACACCCACCTACACCATATACACACATACCTCAACACCCTCCCCACAAAAAATAAGACAACACACACACACAAACAAGGCAAAACCCACACCCCAAACCCAAAAACAAAACAAAACAAAAAACAGGCAAAGCATACACCACACACACACAACCAGGCAAAACACACATCACACCAAAAGAAACAAACTAGCACACACCCCACATAAAAAACCACAACCTGCCAGCTCTCTCTCTCTCTCTCTCTCTCTCTCTCTCTCTCTCTCTCTCTCTCTCTCTCACACACACACACACACACACACTAGGCAAAACACCCTGCCCCTTGTTCCTCACCATGCCCTCTAGTGGTCTCTCCCTACCACCCCAACATATATTTTCCTTTTTTCTGGGTGGGTAGGCAAGCTTCAAAACAAAGCACTGGGCTGCAGCCACCTGCCATTTTTATTTTCTAAGTATTCCCCTGGGGCTTACATGGGGACCAGAGGCATTCATGGAAATAAAGATGGCACCAGAGGCTGGTGCTTTGCTTTGCAGCATGCTAGCCTCATTTTTTTTTTTTTTAAGTTTTTTAAATTTAAAAAAAATGTATGAAAAATCAGGAGGGGCAGAGAGCCTGGTGGGCACCAAGGAAGGTGTCCACCAGCAGTCTGGTACCCATGGCTACCATGCTGGGGACCCCAGGGCTATGCAATCCTCTAATTTATCATTGTTACATTTTCAAATAATTGTGTCAAAAGCAAGACATTCTTTCCTGAGATAGAACATCCAGGTAGTTTCAAAAATTCTAAGACTTGCCACAGAAAGTGCATACCAAGATACACTAATGAGTGTTAGTGAAAAATAAAATGAGCTCCATGTCCACTCTTACCTCACACATTTGTAACTGGAAGAACCTTCGCTCCTTTTCCATTTCTTCTGCTATTTCAGCCCCACTTATTTCTGTGCGGATCATTCCATGTAATTTGGCATGTTCTTTTTTCTCTTTTTCTATCTTTGTCCTGTGCAGAAGAGAACCAAAAAAACCATGCCATCAGCCTAAACCTCATTCATCAACTGGTTTGTTTGTTTGTTTGTTTGTTTTAGAGTGGTGCTAAACCATCTAAATTAAGCTACAACCACCAAGTTTAGTGGAGCTGTCCTGCTGAGTTTAATAGGACTAATCCTGGATCAACAGGGTTGTATACTCAATTTGAAACTCCTAACTAAAACTGCTCCCAATGTGCTGAATTAGGGATGGCCAATTTCTGTATTGTGGAGGGGGGAGACTCAATTCTCCAGACACCCCAATGTGCCAAAACAGTATGACCCCCTCCCTTATGTGTGGTCCTGCTCTAAAATAAGTCGATATCTAGCAGGTTTTCTCAGGTATGGAGCACATGTCCTTGGATAATATTAAGTCACTGACTTGGGTGGTGGTGGTGGTAAGGAACAAATTAGTTTCCTGGGGGGGAAACCCTTATATGGGGGATTGGTAGTGGTCCTTTTCTGTAATGTGCATGAGATAGCAATATAATAAAAATGTCTACAAAAAAATCATTTTTTTTCGAATGAAAGTGAGAGCTTTTTCTTTTTTCTATGCCTTCACTAAAAGCTGGGCCACTGGGAGCTGGCTAAAGATACATCTAGAGCCAGATGCAATCTTTCCTATGCTAGATTATAGAACTTCTTCACCAAGTTGTCTCACAATCCACAAAAACAAACGGAATATTTTATTGAGTGATGGCAATCAATGAGAGCCCAGCTGAAAACTGCAACTTAAATATCTGATTTTGATTCACACAGCTCAAAGATATGCTGGCAATTTGAAGACAGAGTAGCCAATTCGGATGAGTAAGTGCAAGTTTCTTCATCATACAATCCATCCAGATTGTGAAGTGCAGGCAGCAAAGAAGCGTTACTTTGCTGCCTCCATTGCATCCTCGAGTAGCCATCCAGCGGAGCTCTTTCAGGTGGTCTGGGGGCTGTTAACACTCTCCCCAGCAAATGGGGCACTGACACCTCAAAGTCCTGCTGTGACCTTTTTGCATCACACTTTGAGGACAAAATCGCTCATTTCCGCAGCTAACTTGATGCTGTCATTAGTGCGGCTCCAGTCGAGATATCTGATGCCACCATCTGCCCAATCTTATGCGATCAATTTCAGTTGCCACGGCCTGATGATGTGGACAAGGTGCTTGCAGCAATGCAACCAACCACGTGCCCTTTTGATCCTTGCCCCTCCTGGCTTATAAAAGCTAGCCAAGGGGGTTTTGCTGGGTGGGTCCAGGGAGTGGAAAACACATCTCTACATGAAGGGTGGTTTCTGCTGTCCTTAAGGAGGCAGTAGTGTGACCACTCCTGAAAAAAACCACTCTGGACCCAACGGTATTTGATAACTATCTCCCAGCTGCAAATACCCCTTTCAAAGGGAAGGTTCTTGAGAGGTTTGTGGTGAAGCAACTGCAGGCACTCTTGGAGGATAATGATTATCTAGACCCATTCCAGTCTAGGTTTCGACCTGATTATGGGACTTAATCAGCCTTGGTTGCCCTGATGGATGACCTTTATCGAGTGAAGGATAGTGGGAGTGTGACCCTGCTAATTCTACTTGATCTCTCAGCAGCTTTCTATACCATTGACTATGGTATGGTATCTTCCTGGATCAACTCTGCAGGTTGGGCATTGGAGACACTGTGTTACAGTGGTTTCAGTCCTACCTGCAGGGTCGATTTCAGAGAGTAAGATTGGGTGACTATTCCTCGGACCCTTGGCAACTGTGCTATAGGGTTCCGTAGGGTACCATCTTGTCCCCAATGTTGTTTAACATCTATATGAAGCCGCTGGGAGCAGTCATTAGTGGATTTGGAGCCAAATGGCATCAGTACGCTGATGACACACAGCTCTATATCCCTGTGACAACTGAATCAGGAGAGGCTGTGCAAGTCCTCGATCAGTGCCTGAACTCAGGGATGGGCTGGATTAGGGCCATAAACTGAGGCTGAATCCTGGCAAGATGGAAGCCCTGTGTGTGAGTGGTTCCAAGTCCAGGAGATAGGCTCACTTCCTATTCTGGATGGGGTTGAACTCCCTTTGAAAGATCAGGTTCATAGGGGTACTCCTAGATCAGAGCTCTCCAACCTTGGGTCCCCAATTGCTGGACCACAGCTCCCAGAATCCCTTCCCATTAGCCATGCTGGCTGGGTATGCTGGGAGCTGTAGGCCAGCAACATCTGGGGACCCAAGCTTGGAGAGCCCTGTCCTAGATCCATTATTGTCGCTGGAGTTCCAAGTGACTGCGGCGGCTTGGAGTGCCTTTCACCATTTTCAATTGGTTCACCAGCTACGGCCTCTCCTGGACAGGGATAGCTTGGCCACAGTGATACAGGCGCTAGTAACCTCAAGACTGGATTACTGCAATGCGCTCTATGTGGGGCTGTCCTTAAGGCTGCTCTGGAAGCTGGAGCTGGTGCAGAATACAGCAGCTTGGCTACTGTCGGAAGCTGCCCCTTTTCAGCATACAACTCCTTTGCTGAAGGAACTGCACTGACAACCTATTTGCTACCGGGTCAGGTTTAAGGTTCTGGTACTTGTGTACAAAACCCAAAACAACTTGGGACCAGGTCACCTGAGAGAATGCCTCTTCCCATACCAAGCTGCCCAGTTGCCGAGGTCATCAGATAGCATGCTCCTGGTGGTTCCTCATGGACCTTTGGCCCGATTGGAGTCCACCAGGAGAAGGGCCTTCAGTGTGGTGGCTCCATTTCTGTGGAACTCCCTGCCTCTGGAAGTCAGGCAGGCTTCAACATTGTGCTGCTTTCGGCGCCTGCTGAAGACCTCCTTGTTCCAGGAAGCCTTCTCTGCTCTTCAACCACCAATGTAATTTTAGTTTGTTTTCAATGTATTGTTTTTGTTTCTTTTATCTATTTTTGTCTTTTTATTGTTCACCACTCCAGAATCTGCTTGATATGGAAAGGTATACATATACTGTAAATAATAATAATAATAATAATAATAATAATAATAATAATAATAATAATACCACCACCACCACCAGAATGGAATACTGAAAACCAAGTCCAATTAGTGATGATATAAATTGGATTTAGAAAGGATACTAAGGGGAGGAAAGTGAGAGCCTTTAAGGAATTGAAAAGTCACCTGATTGCTCAGGAAGCTTTACTACTGCTTTCAGAGATCAAAACCTGTGCCTGAAGGAGAATCCAAGAACACAAATAGGCCTCACTTTCTACATCTTACTGGCACATCTTTCAATGTTTGAAAGGAATCACACAACAGCATTGTGTTCCTCTGGTAGCCATGTAGTCCTACCACCAAATAGAAGGAATGCCTTACAGGCAAATTCCTTCTGCCCACCCAGCAACCTAAAAAGGAGGAATATTCTTTTAATTTTGTTGTAGAGGGAAACCCCCCACCCCCACAGAATGCTGTAATCCAGCTACTCACAGGGCATGTCTGCAGAGCAGCTTCCTATAGTTCCAGTTCCACACAAATCTAGTGGTAAGATCCAAAAGAAACCCCACAAAACCCTTCAATTCACTGTTTTTTTACTGAAGGAGAATCTCAGAAGTGCCTCTTTGTGCAAGGAGCTCTCCATACCCTGACTTTGGTACACACAGTTTGGAAGTGCAGGAAGAAATTCTTAAGGAGGCACACATGGCCCTAAGAATTCCATGCCACCATTGCTCCCTATAGGAGAGGCCGCAGCTCAGTGGTAGAGCACCTGCTTTGCATGCAGAAGGTCCCAGGTTCAATCTTTGGCATCACCAGGAAAGAATCCCTGCCTGGAACCCCAGAGAGCCAATGCCAGTCAGTGTTGAGGATACTGGGCTAGATGGACAAAAGATCTGACTCCGTGTAAGGCAGCTTCCTAGGGTCCTATCTACAGATTGTGCAGCCCTCACTGAGTGCCCCACCACCGAGGTCACACGTGTCTACAGTACAGTAATACCTTGGATTGCAAGTAACTTGGTCTGAGAGCATTTTGCAAGACAAGCAAAAAAAAAATAAAAAAAATTGACTTGATAAACAAGCAAGGTCTTGCAAGACAAGTCGTAGGGATGTAACCGCTCGCCTAGCAGGCGTAGCAGGCTGAAAGTTCCCAGATTATTCTTTTTAAAATGAAGTCAGTGAACCACGTATGCTAAAATATAAGGCGTACTATGTTTTTTAAATTCTTTGCACACATCCCTACGACTTGTCTTGCAAGACCTTGCTTGTTTATCAAGTCAAATTTTTTTATTTTTTTTTTTGCTTGTCTTGCAAAATGCTCACGCCCGCCAGAGACTCACTTTGATATAAGAGTGTTTTGGATTACAAGCACGGTTCCAGAACGAATTATACTTGCAATCCAAGATATTACTGTATATAGGCAAGTAAAAGGCCAGTACATGTCCCATGTGTGCATGCAATCCTCACAACGCAGCCTATTTAACATGCACCCTGAGTTTCAACTGCCACACTTCCTTAACTGGCATTCAATTACATTGCAGGCTTTTGCACAGCTTTCCCTGTCAGAGTTTACTTTCTTTGAATGAAGCGAGCCCCCTCCCCCGCCAGCCCAGAGCACAGCTGTCATCCCTTCCTGTTCCTGAGCCAACTGGCACTGCGGATGCAAGCCAGAAGGCTGGAGTTTGGAGGCGTCCAAGTCTTCCTAAGCCTGCTGCCCTGACTACCCAAAGGTCACTGTTGACATTGTCTAATGCCTCTGTTTCAACATGGGTGATGGTGCAGCAAAGCACAAAACAGGAACATCCAAACCTACAAGGCATAACTGGGTTACTGGGATAAAGTGTCTTTGTTTCACATTCAGATTTGTATATCAGTTCCCAGATTATTCTTTTTAAAATGAAGTCAGTGAACCACGTATGCTAAAATATAAGGCGTACTATGTTTTTTAAATTCTTTGCACACATAATATTTTTGGAAATTACTTGGAAGCAGATTCTTGAGGAGGAAGACAGACATGGGGCACATCTATACCCTTAGTGGGAGGTTCAAGCCTCTGGGATCAGGAAGGAACTTGCTGCCCTAGGCCAAGGATGGGCAACAAGTGGCCTTCCAGATGTTCTTGGACTGTAGCTCCCGTCATTCCTCACCACTGACTATGCTGGATAGGGCTGATGGGAGTTGCAGTCCAACAACAACTGGAGGACATGTTCCCCACCCTGCCCTAGGCTGCCCTCATCACAGTTCTGTGCCTGATGCTGTAGACATTTTCATAGGTATCTGTACATTCAGACGTAGGCAAAACCATGCAGCATATACGAAAGAAGAGGATGCTGAGAAAGGCTTCTTTCTTTCTTCTTCTTCAGAGGATGTAAACTGCACGCACTGGGCAAGCTGCAGCAAGCATCAACATCAGCGCAGATATAACACTAACCATAGTTAGCTCTGAATTTGAATTGAAGTAGTGGGGTGATGGGGAGCACACAAGCCTGCAAGGTACTCCTGTTTGCTAACCCCTAGTTAGGAGACTGGGCATTACTTCTGCTCCAGGCTTCTATGAAAGGATAAATAGCTTGTTTTCTGAAAACAAGATGCCAACAGAGAGACAAGGGCACTGAAGCTTGGCAGATGTTTTCCATTGTTCCAGTGGAAGAGGGAACAATGTTTACCACTATCTGCTGCTGTCTAAGGCTGCTGAACTAAAGGTCTGGATGCATTCAATTAAACCTCCATTCCTTACTGGGATAAGAACATAAGAAGAGCCATGCTGGATCAGACCAAGGATCCATCTAGTCCAGCATTCTATTCACACAGTGGCCAACCAGCTGCCTGTGGGAAACCTATAAGTAGGCCATGAGTGTAATAGCACCCACATACTCATGTTCCCCAGCAACTGGTGTACATAGGCATACTGCCTCTGCTACTGGAGGTAGCATATAGCCATCAGTACTATAGCCACTGATAGCCTTTGCCTCCATGAACTTGTCCAATCTCCTTTTAAAGCATCCAAACTGGTGGTCATCACTACATCATATGCAAGTGATTAATCTCTATAGCTGTAATTCAAGCCCTTGGGCAAAATAATAGTCAACTGGGAGCGCAATCCTAAGGGATTGCCACTCAACAGAGAGAGGGCTCCCAGATCAGAAACCTCTGTCTATCCTATGCCCTGCCAGAAGAAGCCAGGAAGGGCAGGAGGGGGACAGAGGCAAAAACAGCTCTCAGCTTGTGTAGTTGACTGGGTAGGTGGGACAGGCGATGTAGAAGCTTTAGGATTCTGCTGATCCTGGCCTTTCCTCTTCCCTCCCTTCCCTGCCCACCAGCACACATTCTCTTTTCTCCCTCTCTGACTTCTCTTACAAGGTTGCAGTTGCTTTCCATGGTGGCTGGGAGTGGGGAGGAAGATCCACGATCAGATCTCCTCCTCCACAGTCATAGCTCTGTCTATGGCTGCAGAAGAAGAGACCTACACCATCCTGTGGTTCCCCAGATGCTGTCTGGTAGCCATAGGCTTGCTCTGCTGAAGAATGTATGTCAAGGGGATGTTTGGAGCCAATCTAGCACAATCCATATTTAGCACAGAGACAATTTTTTTCTCTCTGGAAATTGACTTCTTGGAAAGAGCGCACAGCTATGTAAATGACATACTCTATTTGAAGAATTCAGAGTTCAAATTCTATTAACTACATGTTTAAAATATCCACATTTACTACAGTGTTCCAATTTATGATACATTTTCGCAGACGCCTGTGAGCCCTGCAGTTCTCAGTACTGGCAACGTAACTCAGAATTTATATTCTGAAATCATACTGGTGTAGAACCTTCAGCATTGCAAAGAGGCTAAAGAACAGATGTCGCAGCAACTCAAGGGCTCAGGGTCTTGTTCTAGAATCCTTGTAAATAATTGGCACTCGATGCCTTGAAATGGTGTCAGGCTTTAGCAAGTGGGCACAATCCAGCTTTGGAAATAATAGAAGATTGGCTTGGACAGAGTCAGACCCTTGGTCCATCTAGCTCAGTATTGTCAACACTGACTGGCAGTGGCTGTCTGGGTCTTCAGACCAGGACACTTCTAAGCCCTACCTGGAGATGAAAGGGACTGAAGCCGAGACCTTTGCATGTAAAGCATGTGCTCTACTACTGACCCTATAGCCCATTCCTCAATAACTTTAGCCCTATGCAGCCATTACACCTGATCACATGAGGACTAAAAGTGGTCAGAGAGCCAGTGTGGCATAGTGGTTAAAGTTTTGGACTGGGACTTGGAAGATCTGGGTTCTAGTCCCCACTTGGCCATGAAGCTCACTGCATGACTTTGGGCCAGTCACGGACTCTCAGCCTAACCTACCTCACAGGGTTGTTGAGAGGATAAAATGGAGAGGAGCAGGATTATGTAAACCACCTTGGGTTCCTTGCAGGAAAAAAGGCAGGATATAAATATAATCAATACATAAATAAAAGTGAAGAGGTAATGTGGGTGTGCATACAAGGCTCACACTCAATGTCCCATGCCCCTCAGGGTTCCCAATAATGTGGAGGCTTCCTGCCAACTCAAGTAGAAACCCACTTCAGGCCTCCCTGCTCTATGTGGGAAGGCTGGGGATGTGCACGCCCACATCCCCTCCCCACTTTTAGTCCTCAAGTGAGTAGGCCAAACGCCTTTATAGGGCTACCCTGCCTGCTGCAAGTGAGATTTTTTCCCGTCACATGCATTTCTTCTGTGTATGTTGTCTCTGCATACCATGCTGTTAATGTTTAAGCATATAAAGGAAGGTGTGGAAGCACAAAAGCAAAGCAAAAGCTCAAATCTTCACACCAGCCAGATCCAACCACAAAGTTAATTAAGGCACTTTTGCTATAAAGTCTTGATTAGCTTGGTTGCTATAACCATTTTGAGGCCTTGCCACAAGTAGCTTTTCCCTTAACGCTATACTTGAACTATCACAGATCCAGCATAAATTGCACTATATTTCATCCTCATGTAACAGAAAGTGGAAGCAATCTTCCTGCAGATGGGAAGGTTGCTTTTTGCTGGTTTCTATTGATTTGTTTTAAGCAGATGTACACTGCAGCGGGGAGAGCACTTTAAAAAGAAAATACAGCAAAGTTTCTACAAAATGGTGGAAATATTGCCACAGGGAGAGAGGGCAGTCTCCTTTAAAGGCCTTTGATGGGAAATGAAGACCTTGAACTCTGGCCCAGAAAAGCAATTATTTAAAAGTAAGTTTAAAGTCTGTCTGAAAAAGCTTACCAATTAGGTTGATTTACAGAACATGGAGAAAGGGAGCATGAAAAGTCTTTAAAAGAAAAGTTTATAAAATAAGCGGGAATAGAAGCAGCACAGGGTAAAAGAGGAGTTGAAAGATAAAGGGGCCTAGGCCAGCCTTCCCCAACCTGGTGCCTTCTAGATATTTTGGACTACAACTCCCATAGTCCCTGACCATTGACCATGTTGACTAGGGCTGATGGGAGTTGTAGTCAAAGCTTCTGGAGGGCACCCACTTGCAGGAGGCTGGCCTAGGCTCCCCCTGTCCTCCGGCTCCTCCTTTACCCTCTGCTTCTTCTATTCCTACAACAACAACATTAAATGAAATTTGACATTCTGTCCTGCTACAACATGGAATGTTTCTTCCCCTTCCTCAGATATTCATATCGCAAGAGTGTAATCTTTCCTAATACACTAGTCTTTTTTCACTATAACAACATTCACCTTTTATAGTAATAGATTTGATGAAACACCGCGTACCAAACTAAATTGTCAACATTGTGCACAAACAGGTTTATACAATGAGGGCATCTAAAGGGGGATTTCCAGTGGCTGCTCCACTCTTATGGAACTTCTTTCAACTCAGCACATGCCAAAGATGGAATACCGTACATTCTAGAAGACCTATTCTAGAAGACGTCAAGACCTATTTGTACTTTAAAAGATAGGATTATAGTGTATTGGGTTATTTTAGCTTGGCATATTTTACTGCTCCTGTGCTACAGCCTTTGTCATATTACATATTCCTTTGAACGAGTCATGTACAATCGTTAAAAATCAACATATAATGTTGGATGCAGATTTGTATGTGTGGAAGCACTCTAGCCGCTGCGCGGTTCTATGACAATAAAGTGAAAGAGGTACCATAAAATGCACAGATTGAAATCTGGCCTTCAAAAGTACACATTGACTGGGTTCGCATAACATGACAACCCATCATGGCTTGCTACCCACGATGAGTTGTGTCGTGTGAACCCGGACTGATTTCCCCAGGGTGGCTTGTTCATGGGCAACAAGTCACCCCAACAAACCATAGGTTGTTGTACCTGTTGTTGTACCTATAATGAATTGTCATGTCGTCCAAACCCAGACAACCAACCCCATCGTGGGTATGGGGAAATGGCTACAGTGCCCTATGGCAAGAGTGGCAAAATACTCTTGCTGCTCTTGCCAAGCAGTTCCCAGGCAACTGCCAGTGCCACCCACCCTAAAAGTGTCCAAGCAGCACTTGGGGGCAGCTGACACTGGCTTCCCCCACTCTCCACCACGACTGCAAGCTGTTTTGAGCTCACTGCAGCTTTTTTCACTTTAAACTTTTTTTTCTTCTTCAGATCACGAAAGCATCTGAAGTCATCTAATCCCTGTTTCAACAGCGACGGACAGTCCCTTCAAAATTGCCCCACAGAGGCAGCAGGTAAGTTTATTTTTCCCTTTGGTTACATCTGAGAGCTGTCAAAAGGTGAGCTATCAAATGTAACCAAAGGCACAAGTGGTCTTAGCTTGTGAAAAACACGTGGTGCATTGTTCACCCCCTTCGCAGCAAGATCCTACGGGGGATTTTTTGGAGCTCATGTGTCCCAAGGGTGCCCTCACTTTTTCACTTGTTCCTGATATTCTACCACCTTGGGAACATGCAAAAGTGTGAGCCACGCCATTTGCTGGAGTAGTTACCTTTGACAGCTGTCAAAGGTAAAGTTCCATTTTTCAAGTGGGATATAAAAATGGTTAAATAACTCAGTCCTCCCGCAGTGAGATACCTGGGGGAGGACAGAGAGGGAGTGAGGGGGCCAGCAACCTACGGTGAGCCCAATTGTCTGTCAGGCACACCATGGGTTGTTCGCATGACAACCAAGCCACTGTGGCTTATTGCCAGGGTGGGTTAGTGTGATGTGTGAACACACCCAATATGTTGCACAAATGCATTTGGCCTTAATGAATAAACAGATTCCTGTGTACCTTTGAGGATTCCTCATTTTTTCATTTCCTTACTGGTGGAGGTGCCCTCCTCTTTTAAAGCCAGTGCTATCCCCCCCGCCCCCAATAGCAGTTTAGGTATTTGGTACTGAGAGAGCCTGAGCAGGAAACTGATATACTCATACAAACCCAATGTATGCATATATAAAGAATATACAAAGTATTATTCCCCAGTCCACAGAACATTTAAACTAATTTTTAAGCCCTAAAAGAAGTTACACCAAGTGATAATCAACAGAGGTGATTAAGTCAGACTGATTTCAATGGGACTGATAAGTCAGGATCATCCAGTGATGGCTTGCATGTGTGATTTACACCACAACTCAAACAACACAGGTGGAGCTTTCATATCAGCCTCACCTCATGGACCATATACTGTTCAACTGAAGCAGTTCACACATTCAGCTGCAAACTGTTAAGTAATACCCCCACACATGAGTGACTTAGCCTCAAATAGCTAAAGTGGAACTGCACCTGTCAGAAATCCTTCATGGATCAAAAACTTAGGTTGCAATCCTATGCAATCCTTAATTCAGTGAACTCCAAGCCAAAGCACATGTTACCTTCTTATTTTAGAGTAAGCACAGTTCCCCTAATCTGGACTGGGACCCTAGCATGATGGGTAGAGGGAGCCTTAACCCTCCCACCGGGTTTGGTCCTGATCCAAATTAGACAAATGGATCACTATTTAGCCATATAGGTTGCAGAGGGGTGCAATCCAAATTGCAACTGCAGCAGAGGGGAAGGGATAGCTCCCAGTACCAGCAACCTGATTTGGATCAGGGGCCCTGTGCTTAGCCTGGACTAAAAAAGAACATAGTTGCTAGCTACTCCTATAAAGTAATGTGTGCTTTAGCCTTCAGTGGCCCTTTCTTCTGAATAAATGGGCATGGGGGAAGCTATTAATAACAAATCCTAATTATTTGCTGTGTAACAGAGAGGAAATACATACACTTTTGTTTCATAGTCTTTCCACGCTTTATCAAACGGTTTCTTCAGATCCTGCAAAAATGCAATGAAAAATACATTAAATAGGTGAGTAACTATTTGTTATGAGACTTTTTGTCCTTATCACCCAAAGCAGACGCCGATAAAGTATTTTTGCATTCAGGAATACCCTGTCACCCTTTAAACACACTCTAGCTTTAACTAGCTTTCTAGGCTTTTATGATATATGTCAATGGAAGTTGAAATATTTGGAAGTCCAATATACATTCTTCATTGACTGCTATGGCAGCGAAGTTCAACACACTGGGCAAAGCCCATGTTTAATACAAGAATGAGCTCCAGATACCTCCAATTACCACAGGCCTGTTCACACATAAGAACTACTTATTTTCTCCACATAATTATCTCATGTATAAGGCTGAAACAGACCAGGTCTACATAACTGTAACCCACCAAACCAAATGCAGCCCACCCCCCTAGGATGGCAACCAACCAGGGGCCTGATAAGCTCCCTGGTTTTACTTTTTCCTGCTTACTTTAAAGGAGGGGGATCGTTGAACACCTGGCAAACCACAAGACACTGGTGGGCTACTTTTGGCTTGGTGGGCCACACCTTGTACAGGCCTATCAGAGAAACCTTTACTGTGAACCAGATTGCACAAGGATTCAGTAGGCAGTTGCCGGCTCACATGTATGAACAAAATTAAGATCTAACAATTTGAACTATTTAGTATAAAATATTCTTGTGGAATTATCTAACAGTATTTAGCACCTAAATTAGCTCAGCACATTTGCATTTTCTAAATACTAAAATAGGCACATCACCATTGAACAGGTCAATTTGTGAAACATTACACTGAGAAGAGTTTAATGAACCAATTGTTATCTGCCTAGGAAACGTGTTATTGGGCAGATTAAAAATATCATATCATCACCATCATCACAACAACAATGAACAGTGAGAACAGGCCAGTGACTGTAAATAAAAACTTCAGTATTCAGAAATTTTCACAATTTCCCCCTTCTTTTTAATGTTTTGCTTGAATTTAGTTTGGATAGTTTTCATAACTGCTCCCTAACTGCACTGAAAATATGTGAACACCTGCTGTTCTGATTAATACCTTTACTGAATAACTCTAAGCAACTTGCTGCAGAAACAGAAAGTTTCAACTTTATGCACACTCTTTCCTTAAATTAACACTTTTATTTTGTTATACAAAACACACATAAAAACACACAATTTTTCAACCAACATGTTTCAAAACAAGCCACAATAGACACAAATTTCTCCTTCACCCACACTCCACCACCAAATCCCTCCTTTTTACCTCTCCTTTCCCATAAGCCCACTTATCCTATACCCTGCCAACAGGAACACCAAATCCAAGGAAATTCTGGATAACAATTACCAGTGGCATCATAACAGAAATACACATACAAAAAGAAAAGGAGGGAACAGAGGAAGAGGAGGTGGAGGCAACAAGCAAACAAAAACACCCCTAACTATACAAATGTGAAAACTATACAAATGACAGCACCAAAACTACTGACCACCTTCTTTCAGCAGTACACAGAACCATTTTATTATCTACACCTTAAAAAAAAAAAAACAGGTTCAAAATTGTAAAATATATTCTGTCCAGGTGTTTTCCATTATCAAATTATTTCTATGGCAGGCTAACAAAACTCTCATCTCTGTCATGAACGTTTCAATATACAGTTCTCATTCTACACACAGAAAATGAGAAGTGTCAAGTCATACAATTCAATCTTGCAGCCGGTTAGGGTGTTTGTTAGGATCTTGAGAAGTTCTCAAACTAGATCCTCCATCATCCACCTATTGCGCTCGTCCCTCAGTTACTAGGCCCTGTGTGTCAAGGCTGCAGTACTGGCCCAAGTACCTTTAGCTGACCTCACAAGGCAATGGAGGCACACCAGGCCCTATAAATCCTTTCTTTCCAAGTAAGCTCCTCAGTCTGAGCAATTTGCCGCTTGATTAGCAACACAGACTGTCTCACCTTCTGACCTCCAGCCTGTCCATGACCATGTCCCCCTGCCACCAGCCCATCTGCGTAGCACCTTACCTGCGTCAGACTCAGACCCTGCTGTAGCCTATTTCACAGTTAAACCCCTGGACTGACAAATGTTATTTTGCTTCCAGAATTCTCCAAGGAGAAAACTGGAGACAGGCTTTGAGCTCACAAGCATCCTCCGCTGTTCTCTTTCTCTCCCTTCACTGAGAGGAAGGGTCATGGCTCAGTGATGGAACACATGCTTTGCATGCATGCAAAAGACTGCAAGTTCAATCCTCAGCATCTCCAGGTAGGGCTGGAAAAACTCCTGGCTGAAACCCTGGACAGCCGCTGCCAGTCAGTGTTGAAAATACTGGGCTAGATGAGCCCATGGTCTGACTCAGTATAAGGCAGCTTCCTATATTCCTATGAGAAGAAGAACAACTAAACTAGGAGATTGCAATGTTATTTGAACATTGAAACTTCCATGATCAGGTCATTAAGCTCTCTTTACAGAGACTGAGGGAGCAAGGGACAGAGTGTAGGAGTCCAAGGCTCCCTTCCTGATCTCTCTCAAAGGAGAATTCTGGGCAGAAAATAGCATCTAAACAGGCAGTTTGTGCATGTTAATTTATGATGGCCAAAACATAAACAAAATGGTCTACCCAGAGAGAGCATCTCTGCAAAATGATGCACGTGTTTTTTAAATGGATAATCAACCCTTAACACGACATAATCATTATTTTATGGTCACTTGTAAGCATCTCTAGGCCTATATTTTATTTCAATGCTTTAAAGTGTGTGTTGTGTTTCATTAATTAATTAATTCATTTATTACATTTCTATACCGCCCAATAGACAAAGCTCTCTGGGTAGTTCACAATGTGATAAAATATAATAGAAAACCTTTTTGTGAAATGTTTCAGACATTTCACACACAAAAATCAACAAGGGACTTTTGTATTTTCAAAGTGATCATAATACATACAAGATGATGATGATGAAGAATCAGGGCTCCCATTTGCCTGGAAGCCCAAATTCTTAACACCCGTAAAGCAGTGATTTATTGTTTTAGATACTCAACACCTGCAAGCACTAGTTCAAAAACACAAAAATAAATCACTATACCTAATGTTAAGGATATTCTGTACATAAGGGATAAAACTGGTGATAACTGGTGGTGGTAGAGCATGCTTTTCTCAAACTGAAACTAAAATGCACTTATGATAACAAGAACTACCAAAAAAATCACATACATTTTCAAAATATATGTGTATGCAACATACCCCTTTCACTCCTTTTAGATCTCCCTTCAGCAAACTGTCCAGTGGAAAAGTGATTATATTGTTCATGTTCTGGATCTGCAACAAAAATTGCAATGCTTTTAAAACATTATCATCATACTCAGGCTCGACATCCATTACTTTATCAAGAAGATCTAGAAGCATTCAAGCCTTGAGGAGTGAACAAATCAAGAAACAGCATTATGAGTATATAATGGCATTGTCATAATGAAACATAGCAGAGATGGCCTGCCTCAGTATACCCTGATCCCCTGGGAAGACTTCATTTGCTCTTCTACCCTGCACTTTGGTTTCCAAGAGGTGCAAAGTTTCCACATTTCCACAGTTTCCACATTTGCAGAAAGCAAAAGGATGATGAGGGATCCCTTCCTAGATGTTTGCAAGCAGTTAGGAATGTGTTCTTTCATTATTATTATCAAGGCACAGTGCTCAAGGTGTGGCCGTGCTGTTTTATCATCATGTTAAATTTTAACTTAGTACAAATAAGGTAATAGGCATGCTGGTTACAGGCAGAGCAAGATATATGCATGCTATCCAAACTACAGATCCATACCTAGAACAGTAGTTCATATAAATCAATGAAAACAAAACTGCTTTTAAAGAGAGAAGCAACAGAATATATATATCTGTATGAACTATGTCTGAACCAAATGTTAACCTATTTTGCTTTTCACCTTGACAGCAGCAATTTAAGAAGGGCAATCTTTCCCAAAGACCTGTAATACTCCCTTTTCTGTGGCTGTTAATACCCACTGTTTCTCTCTGCTGCTACTGTGCAATCCCCCGCCCATTTAATTCCTTGAGTGATCGCAGCCAATTGGAGTTCATATATATGATGACAACACAGTACTGTGTAGCCAATCAGATTTGGCTATGTGCTGATGACGCTAAGGGCAAATGAAGTCCACTGGTCATGTGGGTAATCCTAGCCAATCAGGGATCACACTATCAATCAAAGAAATTTACAACCCTTTCAAGGAGACCTCAAAAATCAAACACTGAAGGGGGTGGGTACCTTTCAACTTTGACCATGATTCTTGTGAAATGGCCCCTCCTTTGGCTCAGCTTGTATAAATGATTCAAAGAATGTAAGACATTTTAACTGGACTGCTTTTCCTAACAGATTTTAACCTAACTTTGCCATTTCAGAAGTACCGAATTGTACACAGAAACCAGGAAACGCTACTGATTGTGGAATCAACATTACATCACTCAACTACAAATCTTTGAACAGTAATAATGTCAAGCGGCTTTTCACGAAACCCAGTCCAGCTTGCCTATACGAGAAGTATATTATTGCATAAGTAGTCAGTGTGGCATAGTGGTTAGGGTGTTGGACTGGGACTCGGGAGATCCGGGTTCTAGTCCCCGCTCGGCCATGAAACTCACTGGGTGACCTTGGGCCAGTCACTGACTCTCAGCCTAACCGACCTCACAGGGTTGTTGTGAGGATAAAATGGAGGAGAGGAGGAGGACTATGTAAGCAGCCTTGAGTTCCTTGCAGGAAAAAAGGCGGGGTATAAATATAATAAATAAATAAATAGTTAGTCACAAGAGGATACATTAAAGCAGCGAAATAGATTGATAATAGGGAACAAGAGCTAGAAGGCCCAGAGCCTCAGCTCCCCCGCCCCAAGTGCCACCAACTGCCCTCCTCAAGTTGCCAACCTAGAGACTAAAAGGAGTGGTGATGCTGACAAAGGATCTTGATGACAGTCCACCCTGGAGGGCATAGAGCCCTCAGCCTACTACTTCTTCTCCTCAAGGTAGCCCTACTGTAAAAGTAGGTACTGGCTAGACACAGGGCACAGATGCTGTTCCAGCCAGTCATTCAATAAAAGAAACCAAGCAGCTGGATATTATATTTCTCTTATGGGGATAGCTTGTCCATTGGACCAAAGGCATTAAAATCCAGCCCAGGCACTGGTCATCCAGAAAAACTGAGTTATCCAACTGCAGAGGACTGCTGCTCATGCTCTCAAGCAATCACCTCTAGTTGCTGCCGCCTCCAAATTGCAGTTCTACCCTTTTTTGGTCAAGTCTTTTCGGGTAGGGTAGGCAAGTAGTACAGTTGTCACACAACAACAGTACAATCGTAATAGTTACTTTTCCCCTCTCCCCCACCTCCCCAAGAGGAAAAAGGTAGGCCAAGAGGCACCCGTGGGAGTAGAAGATGCAGAGCCTTGAGTGAGTAGATTGGGGAGCAAAGCAGAACTGTTACTCATTCCCATGCCCCCAAAAGCAAGGGTACTCTAATACTCAGGGACTGGTCCTGCTCTCACATTAAATGTTTCAAATTGCTTTGTCCTACTGAATTCTGTATATTCCAACACAACTGTTCAAACATTGCAAGTGTTGCTAAATTACTGCCCCAGCTCTGGACCTGTGCCTTCAGCAGCAAGCTGGCATGTAGAAATTAAGCAGGCAAAGTTTCCCCCAGCGTGGAGATTCAGTAACTGGAAAAGCTTCAAGTGCTTATGTTCTGTATGTCAAGCTGCTGTTAAAGGCAGGGAAGAATTATGCAATGTAAGCTAAACCTTCATAGAAAACCCTGAATATGGGGTTCCCTATGCTGTGAACAGGGAATCTTCCCTTGAGGAAGATCAGAGAGAGAATGAATCTCCCAGGCAGACTTGCAGCCTGATCATGACCATGTTTGCTAAGAAGTCCCACAATTCAATGTTTCATCTCCTAATACAATATTAGTAACTTTCTTCAAGTTAAAAAAGAAACGCTATTCCTAGCCTCCTTGGCAACAAATTTCCATCTTGCAGCTTCCAACAAGGTAAGTAGCCCTACTAGAAGCAAATATTTGCAAAGAGGAGGCAAACTCTGAGCAGCTTTCAGCCAAATCTAAATTATCATAGGTGGGTAACACCCTTATTTTATTCAAAGCAGGCTTTAGCTGATTGCAAGATATAGAATATGCATATAGGCAATAGCTGCCACATTTCCCCCATTAGATTCCACCCCCAACTACAAGACAAATACTTCAATTATATATGGAAGCAGATGAGTTAAACGTTAGGCTGAATTTAAAATCAAGATGGATGATCCACCCTACTCATGTACACTAGCCTGCTCTTCCCTACTTTTTAATAAGTATTCTGTCATTGATTTTGCACCCACAGACAAGACTGAAGGTGGTATTAGAAAGACATGACCATTTTTACTGCTCTAACCCCTGACATATACAAAAGCCCACTTTTAACATTTGCCATTACATTTCATGAAATAGCAGAGTTTATACCAGCCAACTTGTATTGATGACGCAAACCAAGGTGGTTTTGGCAATTAGAACCTTGCTACTCTTACTCTGCAAGCTCCCACATTCAACTTCTGCTCCTGACCTTTGCATGTCTAGTCTAGTGCCTACATTCATCTACATATTTGTCACTTTAGGGGAGAAGGCTGCGCCTGTCAGAACTGCATAAACATACCTGGAGGAGTGAACAAGTGATATGGTAAACCTGTTCTGGGGAGTACCACTTTAGACTACAAATGGGTGGAGGACCCTTCTCCAGAAATACTGATTTTCTATCTGAACTTTGTATTCAGCCCTGACTTGCAATCTGATATGGTACAGCCCAGAAACTGGTTTATCACAGTGAGAACCAAGTTATCCTCTCAGCAAAAATATCTAACATATCTACTGGTACCTTGAAATGGTTTCTTCATTCCAAAAATATCTAAGAATATATATTTAAAATGTACTAACTGCAGCTTTTTGTATGGTTGTTGTTTTTTAATTTACATGTTTCAGTCGATGGACCCTGTTCCAGTCTGCAATCCTTCTTTGCTTAACGAGCTGTCTTCTCTAGAATTATATAAACACTACGGAAATGAAGATGTTGAAACAGGTGTCAAAGCAACACAGACTATAGCAGCACAAAGCCAATTAACATCTGCAGGCAATAATAGCAATTCAATCTAATACTATCATCAAGAAGGGAAGGTGAACCTAACAAATGTGAGAGAAAAAAATACTAAAACCAAAGCGAACTATTTTCTTAAGAAACAACGCAAACGTAAATCAGGCATTTAAAAAGTTTCCTACTGCCACATTTTGAAGGAGCCATTTGAGGTAAAGCACTCACATATCCACAGAAATCTATCCTGCAACCACTTTGCTGAAGCTAAGCAGGTTTGGGTCAGGTCAGTGCCTGGATGAGAGGTTGCCTGGGAAACCCATGCCTTGAGTTCTATGTTGGAAGAAAGGCAGGATATAAATGCTTCAGATACATATATGAGCCACCATCCCAAGAAAGTTAGTTGTGACTAAAATTTTCCCACTGATCTCAATGGAAGTATGACTAACTTTCTCATAACTGGAGCCATAGTATTATATGCAATGGTGGCTTTACACTAGCAGAAAGCAGTTCTGCTCATGCAGGGCGGGGCACCCGATTTTCATTTTCACCAACCCCTGGAACTTACTGCAGTCCCACACGTCCACAGAAAAGCAGCTCTTGAGTGTTGGGCAACACTAGGGGATATGGCACAGGGAGCTGCCATAGGCAGGGGAGAGTGGCAAAAATTGGGATGCTCCACCTTGTGTGAACATAAGCTTTCCACTCGTGCAAAGTCACCATTGATACAACCCATAGTTTGCAGCATTAAAATCCTCTCTCTGTTCTTCCCTTTGCCTTTTTTCTATCACTCTGCAATCCACCTTCCAGTGAGGTAGCTCCAAGTGCCCACTTGCAGTGAAAAAGTTCCCTTCCCAAAACAACTTGTGGGAACTGTGCTTTGGCTTCCTTTGAAAAGTCCACTGGACATTTCACATCCTGGTTCTGTCACAATCAACTATTAGAACCCCAGTGTCATCCTAGGCACATATTAAAGTGATTCTCTTTGGTCCTTTTACACACACACACACACACACACACCAATGTGAGAAGCCATGTGTTTCCCTAAAGTGCTATTTCACACGGTTACAATGACTGGGTTCAGACAACATGATAACCCACACTCGTGGGTTGACGTTGAACTGTGGGTTGTTGTTGAACATGGGTTATCGTGTTGTCTGAACCCAGCTGAGATAATAAATCATGGTGAACAACCCACAGTTCATAACCCAACAAAAAACCATGGGTTCTCTTCATGGGTTGTTCCTGGTTAATAAGCCATGGTTTGTTAGTGCAGCTGAGTTCAGAAAACCCCATAAACCCACATTTCAACAACAAGCCACGGTTCAATGACAACCCACACTCAACCCTTGAGTGTGGGTTATTGTGTTGTCTGAACGTAGTCATTATATGTGTGAACACTATAATGATGTGGGCAGGGCCAATCTAGTGGGAAAGACCATCTGAGCCACTCCACCCACCAGACTGTAGTATTTTTATATAGATGGCACCACAGAGAAATGGCTCCTATGTGACACAGTGTGCCTGTAAAGGGACCAATATGACTGTGAGCATGACAGGATGATTGAAGGGCAATTAATCGGTATTAAGTCAACTTGTCTGTACAAGGACAAAGTAACTTAGAGTTACCTGAGGCTGTCATCATACACTTGTCCTCAATAAAGCTGAAAGGAGTTGACACTACTCTATTCAAAGATCGGTACCAAATAAACGAACAGAAGCTTTGGCAAGGAATTGCCTATGCATTGCCAAGGAACGTGTTTAATTACTTTTTCTGGAAAGTGTCTCATGTATCGATATCAAAGCAAACAATGAAATGGGTTTCACAAAGACCTTTTCTAAGTCAAAGAAAGTGCTGGCAAATGTTATAGCCTTATACCCAGAACACAAAAGTCAGCTCTCACAAAAAAAGCGGAAGCCACACTGTATCTGTTTTCAAGTTGATAACATACACACACACACACACACACACACACGTACACAAGACTGTATTTAAAATGTTTTCATGCACAGAAACTAAAACAAATGTTTTAGAAAAATGGTAAAAAGGTTTTCACAAAAAAGCCTTGCAGCAGAGTTTGTAAAAACAGTAAAAACTAGGAGTTGTATTTAATAGTTCAAGCTGTAGAAATACAAAATCCATTTAAGAGTTTTGTAATTTAACTAACACCATTTCAATCCTATGTTCAATAGGGCTTATTCCCAGGCTGTGTGTGTATAGAACTGCAGTCTAATCATTACAAAAGAGCAACAAATGAAATCAGTTGCACAGGAGAAACACAGGAGGTGGAGAAAAAGGTGTACTTTAAGAAATAAACATATGGGGAAAGGATATTAAAATTTGTTCTTATACCAATCCCTGCGATACATTTAATTTTGCAATATGCTAAAAAGTCAATAAGCAGTATATATTTTTAAAGGTTTAAACCTAGATACCTTTAAGTTCCTGCAAAGAGCAAAGGGTTGGTTCACACATTGGACCCACTACCATATGTTTGCCGAGTACTTAACAACCCCACAGCACAGCATGTGAACTGATTCAACTGAAATTGACTGCATTGAGGGTGATGCCAACTTGGTCAGTGGAGTCAGTGCTGTAATGGTCCTTCCATTCATGTAGACATTGTTGCTGCAGTCATCTGACCATAAGCTGCCATCTCATGGCCATAGCCAGACCTAGCTATGACAGCAAATAAGCTCTCAAGATAGTTGCCAATGTGCTGTCGCAGTGTGAAGGGATCATAGGATCTGATAGAGTTGGAAGGGGCCTACAAGGCCATCGAGTCCAACCCCCTGCTCAATGCAGGAAACTAGAGGAGGGGTCTCCCATCCAAGCAGTAACCAGGCCTGACCCTGCTTACAATTTAGAAAATTAGAGGGGAACACTGGCAGGGGGATGCTTTCCTAGATACAAGGCACTAAATATTTTTTAACTGCTGTAATATTGGAAAGGGGTGGGGAGTTCTGAGGGGCACAGCAAATGCCCCTTCTACCTTCAGTACAAACATTATCAAAATGGACTGTGGCTCATGCTGGCTCAGCTTGTCTGAGTGTGGAAAGCTAAGCAGGGTCAGGCCTGGTTATTACTTGGATGGGAGACCCTCCTCTAGTTTCTTGCATTGAGCAAGGGGTTGGACTCGATAGCCTTGTAGGCTCCTTCCAACTCTATTATAAGTTGTACTGTGATGCAATGCAGACTCAGGTCGAAATGACTCAACCCCCCCCCCCCCGACTTTCATACCCAACCCCCATGAGAGGGTTCAGTCAGAGGACAGCAATTAATGTTACAAAGGGTTTAGAAAGAAACCAATTATAAGAGGCTGGAAGTCTCTCCTTGAGAGAGCTAGATAACAAAAGTTGTCTTTACAACCATTTACAATATCCACTGCATGCATACATGAAACATTCTCCCACAGTAATCAGATTTCAACTCGAGACATTAAAATTTCCAACTTAAAGCTGTTAGCTAAGCTTCAGAAGCAACTATTCAGTTTTTTAAAAAATACACTTACCGTAGTTGAAATGTATTCTAATGCACATCCTCAGATGTCACTGGAGGGTTACTGTAAAATTAGTAGGGCAGCCAAGCTTAGTGTCTATCAAAGTCCTGGACTTTGTATAGGATCAAGTATTGCAGATGGAATTTATTTCAGTTGAAAGCTAATGCTACACCATTCAATTTCAATTCTGTATAATATACTTTTAGGGAGGACTAAATTATTTCCTACCAAGTTTTTGAAGAGTGCCGTCAACTCCTTTGTAAATACAGCAAATTTTAAAAACGCAGTTCCTAAATCTGGATCATCCCTACAGACGCAGTTTCCTCCAAATTTCTCCAAAGCTTGAGTGTACTGTTCTTCATTCTCCACATGAGCTTCAGAGAGAACAAATGTTATGTTAATTCCAATAATTAGCAATAGAGTCCCACTGAAGTAAAAGGAGTTTCTCCTTACAATTATTTTACAAGTGCATTTGAATATATTCTCATATATCAAACATTAAAAGCTATATTCTAGAGAAGGTGGGCAACGTGTGCTCCCCATGTTGTTGGACTACAACTTACATCATTCCTTGCCATTGGCTATGCTGTCTAGGGCTGATGGGAGTTGCAGTCCAACAACAACTGGAGGACCACAAGTTGTAAAGTTCTCTCACATTTAACAAATTAAATAAATATTGGTTAATTCACAATTACTAGGTTACATGTTTCCAAAAGCTTTTTTTAAAATTTTGTTGATTATATACTTTTCAGAACAAGATGACTGCCTTAGTTCAGTTTTCTTTAAAAAAAAAACAGGACCAGAAAATGCTCCTCTCTCCATGAAGATTTCCAGCACTCTCTTGTGGGCACCCTGGTGTATGTACAAGACTCACACCCTCATACCCTGTCAGCAAAAGCTTCCCCATCCATTTCAATGGGAACTGTCACTCTGCACCAACATGAACAAAGAAGCTTGTGTGCATAAGTACTTCAATGTGTGTTACAGGCATTTGATCAAGGTCAAGAGTATCAAAACAAACCTTACATGACAAAGTACCAAACATATGTAGGGCGCAATCCTATGGGTTGCACCCTCGATGCTTCTAAGCCCCCAAAGTTGGATGCTTATGAGCATCCTATGCAGGGTGGGAGAAGCAACCTACGTGATCTTAATCTCCCTGTCCTCATGCTCTGCAGATCTTAATCTCCCTGTCCTCATGCTCTGCATTTTTGCTAGGCGGGCTTTTTTTCCCTGTCTAGTGAAAGTGTTTCGGAGAGGGAGAGAAGGACGCTAGAGAGGCCTATCCTGGCCTCTTCTGTCTCCTCCCCTCCCCGCCCACTGAAACACCCCATTTTACCCCTCTCCAAGGTTTCGTTCCCTACTCAGGTTCTTTCCGCGCTGGCTGCGAGGGGAAGGGTGGGCCAGAGCTCTGATTCCCAGCTCTAATCAGAGTGCTGTCTCCAGCCTCGGAGCTGAGAATCCGAAATATCCTATGGCCCCTCAGACACTATGCAGGGTCCATAGGATTGCTCCCTAAATAGATAAAATACAGGAAAAGGAAACCCAAACTACACAAGGATAAAAGTAATGCCAGCCCCAAAACAGTTAGAAACCATGGAGACACATTACATTATACAAATTTCCAAAGAAATGTTTCTATAATTCTAGGGAAATCAACTTTTTCTGAGGAAAAGGCCACCAAACATATGTATAACAGTTGTTACTCACTCTGTAATTGTCTTATAATTAACAGGGGCCCCAAACAGGACATTCGTGGGTTGTTCATGTTCTCATTTCATTTGTGTGCAAGTACTGTATGTTAAAGTAGCATTCTTCTTTCTATCCCTATTTATCTATCTAAAGGCCAAACTACATGTGATGTTAGTCAAATGTTTAAACAAGCATACTTAACCTGGCCATTTTTATTTTGGACAAAAAGCAGCAGGGGGGCCCTGATCCGGAATGTGCTCCAAACTAGGGTTTACTGGGAGTCAGCATTACATCTGCACAAGGCATAATTATGTCTATAACACTTTCTCAGATATTCCTAATAAATGCTCAAGGATGCTTCTATATTTAAAAAAACCCCACATGGTTTATATAGAAATGCTTCTACATTAAAATACATGGTTTTTAGCAATAAAGGTCATCAGTAAGTAGACTATACATACCTAAACCAGAAATATTTATGGCTTTTACAGATTTCTTCATTTTATAAAGAACAGTTCGGTCAACATCCAGTGCCTAAAAATGAAAAAAGATTGCTCGGGTCATATTTAATATTTATAAATCATAAGAAGGCTCATTTAAACAGTTAAAAGGAAAACAGGGGGGGGGTGATCTACAAAATAATATATTGGCCAGCAGTATTTTATTTTTTATTTTTTTAATAGAACTGTCATTAGAGGATCTGGTTAGCACACACTATATTAGTTTCTATTCTCTTCAGGGAAAAAGAGTTTTTCTACAGCAACCTGAGTGCTGTCAACCCAACACAACAGATTTTTAAAAATTGTTAATATTAGCCTTAATATCAACAGCATAATTAGCATTCCTACAATACTGGACCTAATGTTGAAATTTCCAATAAAACTTGGGACTTCCATGCTGCTGGTGCAGTATTAAGAGCAGCATTAACAATAGCCTTTCCTTTGGTTTTGTACGGTTGTACTTTTTTTTATTAGCATACCTGAACATATTAACTTACTGCCTGCTGTGATCCAACTAAGCAGATGCAGCATTCAACAATGCCCTGTTTTTCACCAAGACTACATCGAATTATATTCATGAGCTTCCAAGAGCATCAGGAACTCAAGGAAATGAAAAGATGCTGTAATGATCTTGCCTCTAAGCATGAATAGTAAAATAAGACAAACATGCAACTGTTGTAGAGAGCAAAGCCAAACTACAAACATTCCAATTGTAAGACGCAAATGAGCAGGCAAATCAGCATTTTAATTATTAAAATAGAGACAATTTTTCATCTGGTCTGGAAGGCTGCAAACCTATATCCACAACACAACACAACCAGTGCCAATATTGTGTCCACAAAGGTTGTTTTGTATGTGTCAGGGAACTCCCTTAAAGTGAGAAGTATCTTTTAAAGTAGCCAATATCTCCTACTTAGGCACTCTATTTTCTTCTTCCCCTACACAAAGTATTTTTTGAAAAACTGAGTTGCTTGGTGAAATATAAAAAATATTACTAGTGAACTCCTCAACTGCTATCGTGTATGACTTCCAATCTTTAAATATACATTAGAAACCTTATCTCAAAAAGAAAATGCTTGCAAGAATATGGCAGTTTTGACTACACATCAAAAAACCACCACACACCATTATCACAAAACTCAAAATATGGTGGAAAAGATTGTAATTGTTCATGTGCTCAATTGTTTAGAATTCAGTATAAAAACAACCCAGCAATGACACTCTACATACACTCTCATACATTTACAATATAGAACATCCTTGTGAGTAACAAAATGTATGTCAAACTGTCATGGATGACAATACTATACATGTTTTGTTTTGTTCTTCCCAGGATGCGTTAAGCATTTAAATCATGCTGAATCCCTGCTGGTTATGTATTTTTGTATAATGAATAATTAACTCATTACAAAACAAAATGAACACCACCACCCCCTAAAATGAAACCATATTTTAAAAGCAGCTTTGTAAAATATGCTTTGAATTTCCCTTTGTCTGTTTTTAACTAAAAAATAATAATTAAAAATTTTAACTGAAGACCCAGGATAGTTTCCTCCACTGATTTGGGTAGAATACTTTCTTTTGTGGCACTAGGGTAATTGAGTGGTGAATAAGTAAGGCTGTTAAATGTCTTAATGGGGCTTGCTTTTTGTGTTTCTCTGCTCTTGTGTGAAGAGCATTCCCCTTTAGTACTTCCTATGGCCTTGTCTCCCTTTCAGCACCTGCAAATCATTTTCAGGAAAGCTCATGCATTTCATCCTCAGGTTTACTTCTGAAAGCATATGGATGCTTCATTTTTACTCTAATAAAAGTATGCCAAAATGCTTTCAGTTTCCATCTTCACGATTCACTCAGTCTGTCTTTTTTGCGCTCCAGCAAGCGTCAGAAACAATGACACTTAAAATGGCTTCTGATGTTACCCATTCTGGCACAGCCATGTTCCCTAATGTACCATGCCCCACCAAGTCTTTTAAACTGGAAGGAAGATAGCTACATAACTGGGAGAGCATCTGATGAAGTGAACTGCAGTCCATGAAAGCTTATGCCATAATACATTTGTTAGTTTTAAGATGCCACAAGACTCTTTGTTGTTCTTTGCTGCAACAAACTAACATGGCTACCTGGCACCTGTTTCATCTTTCCCATAGATGTTTGCTATTTTAAATGCTCAAATATCAGATCACACTTTACTGCTTGTTACAGCATCTGGGTTGTTTTATCATAATTCAGTTAAGGCTTCCTACACCTGCTTTAAACAGATCTGTCACACTTCCCAGTCATATAAATTCAGTTTTGAGAACACAGCACTTCAGTTTTGTCGAAATCTTATTGTCCTCCCCTTCCCAACATAAAACAGGACTTTCACCTAGTACAGTCATGCCTTGGATTGAGAGCATAATTCGTTCCGGAAACGTGCTTGTAATCCAAAACACTCTTATATCAAAGCGAGTCTCTGGCAGGCGTGAGCGGGGCCGATTTCGGCCCGCTCTGCCCGCTCGAGGCGAGCGGTTACATCCCTACTTGTCTTGCAAGACCTTGACCGTTTATCAAGTCAATTTTTTTTAAAAAAATTTGCTTGTCTTGCAAAACGCTCTCAGACCAAGTTACTTGCAATCCAAGGTATTACTGTATATCAAGTAAAGCCTACAGAAAACACTGAGCAGGAAGATCAGTTTAGGCTGCAATCCTATACATTTACCTAGGCCTAAGTCACATCAAACTCAGTGGGGCTTACTTCTGAGTATACCTGCACAGGATTGCACTCTTTACCGATATGCATGCAGCAGGTCCTATGCATATCAATTTGATGCATATCCTATCATACTCGTCGAAAGATCGCTCTGGAAAAGCTGTGTGTCCTTAAGATAGCACATTGTTTAATACACCAGATGATTAACAGACACAACATAATTTTTAAATCAGTGATTTTAAAAGCAAGGTTAAATCCAGCACAGTGATCAATAATGGACAAACTATCTTGGCTTGGTTTGGAATTGGAATTGGCAAACCAAGTTATTCCCCACCCAAAAAAACCCAAAACCCTAGCATCCCAGGTGCCTGGAAAATGTAGTTTTCCAGAGCATCTCAGTCCTTAGTATGTATATCAAATGCCTTGGAAACTAAATGTCCCAGGGCTTCCTGCAGATGGGACACTGCCGAGCATACTCATGTCACAACATCCTAGGCACAAGGAGTCATGTATTGGGACATGAATGGATATCAGACATCCTGAAAATTAGTAATGACTTAAGGGTCCTGGAAAACCCCATTTCCCTGGGTCCCAGTTACTTAGAATGCTGCTGTTGTAGCATTCAAGGCACCAGAAGGGACAGAGGTACTTGGTTACATGCTGAGCTGCAAAAGAACGTCAGGGAAAATGTAAGTAACATACGGTAAGCACTACGAGCTAGACAAATTCCAAATCCAAGCCAGTAAGTTTGAACTTTGGCAGCATCACTACTTACATTGCACAAAAAGGAGTATTCATCATCTGACTCAAAGTCCCAATAAGCATAAAATATTCTACCAACACCTGATGAAGCAAAAAATAATAAAGGGTGTGGCATTGAGGACTATCCATAACTAAGATGCATTTCAGAATTTCTCCCTTGGATTTTTCCACCCTCCATTTATGAGTGAAACTTCCAGATCTTTACATTTCCTAGATGGGCTACAAGTCTGTTATACTGAACAATCACACTTTTTTTTAATATAAGAAATATAGAAGTTTCTCTATTCTGAGAGTACACTTTTTAAAAACATATACTCATAAGGAAAATTGTTCCCATGAGCTTTTTCCTCCTCCTGCCTTGCAGTCTACAAGCAGTGTATAACTTACACACCAGGAAAATAGACCACGACAATGAATCACAACATTGTGCTATTTAAAAAAAATTATTAACTTGACGCATTTTTTACAACTGCCAAAGTAACCATTTGTGCTGTATATTCAGCGCTTTACATCTGTGAAACATTTCAAAAAATCCAGAAACTAAGCTTGAGCAATTGGCACAGGTGTAGCCATTTATTTTTAGCTGCCAATTAAGTGACGACATTTCAGGTTGATGGTGTTCCTGTAAGCAGTTCTGGTTAATTAGCCATAATTAGAAGTTATAGTCTCCACAGCAACCTTAGCTCTGGCACACACTACAAAGATACTTTAAGTTATAAATTGAAGAAGGTATTCCAAGTGTAAAGGCCTTGAAACACTAACTCATAAGTAGTAAGCATAACTTAAGAACTATAAACTGATCACTTCAGATAGAGATTTAGGCTGCAATGCTATACACACTTATCTGGAAGTAACTCCCATTGAACTCAACAGGACTTATTTCTGAGTAGATGTGCATAAGATTGCAATATCAGTTATTATGAATATGTCAAATTCAGTCCTAACCTCTCAGCTTCATAGTCCATAGCATTCTTATTCCCCTGTACCCACACACACAAATTTCCTGGATCTAGGCCACCGAAGTATGTTTTTCTCCAGTTCCACCTTGTCTCCCCAGACCTCATTCTCAGTGCAGCACAAATCCTTTCTTATTCCTAGTATCCATGCTAGGTTTTTGCCTCTGCTAATTCTCATAGCAGCTGTGCTCCCCATCAACATTCTAAAACAAAATTTAAGTACCGGTAACCCACTGTAATGTGGTTGCCATTTCCACATGGTCAGGCCACGTGCTAAAGCAGTAACATATGTAACCAGTAACATATGTAACTAGAATCATTGGCAATATCCATATGTTGGTAAGCTAAAGAGGCCCAACTGTGGAGAGTAGCTTCCTTATAAGGTCACTGACATGTTCTCCCACAATACTCCACAAGATGTACCATTGAAATACACAAAACAACTTCCTTCCAGGCATTTTTCAAAAGTATATTGTCCCATTTCATATGGTTCATTTCTATGTTTTTAGTCAATACCAATACTGAGTAAATCTCTTGACAGCCCAAGTCAACACACAACTTGGAAAATGTGCCTCATTACCTGCTTTCAAATGGGAAATCTGGCCCTTGCTAGATGCAATATCATCTCACTGATGCCTGGCCCCCACTTCTCACAAAACCATAATATAACATCACAGGCAGCAGGCAGAGTTTAAGGTCACTTCACCTGCAACAAGCAAGATGTCATTGTATTATGAAAAGGTTTGGATTTTCTCTCTGAAACTTGTGAGATTTTGGAGAATTAGAGCAGACCACTCTTCTATATGAAGTTATTGATTTCTTACTTTACTGAAACATATTTTGAAAGCCCACTCTGCCTTTATTACACAAATGAAAATACTCCTGGATACATTTGATCAATTTCACCAATATAGAGCTCATAGTACAGTGATGGCGAACCTATGGCACGGGTGCCACAGCTGGCACGCAGGGACCTCTCTGTGGGCACTCGAGCCATTGGTCACCAGATCGCGAAAATACCGTCCCCTTCTGCAAAACACTAATGATCTTGTTCTTTCTCACAGTGTGGAACAGAATGATTTTATTCTAGAATTCCTGTTACAAAATTCTTTTCTACATTGTTATCACATTTAAAAGATTTTGAAGAATGATGCACAGAGCATGGCTTGGATGTAAAGCCCCAACAGTTGACCTGAGTGCTGCATGTGTTGCTCTCAAACTAACGGAGTATGAGCCAAGGTTTGACAAATTATCAGCATGCATCCAATAGCAAAAATCACATTAATTGTGCAAAAGCATGCCCAATGCAAACTTTTACCTAATGCAGTGTTTGCAGTCCAACATAAAGTGTTTAAAATGTGTTAAGCACGTTTAGTTTTCTTGTTTATCTTGCTCATCCTAGTACAGGTTGACTTTTACTTTTACTAATCCGACACCTGTAGAAGCAGGGAAAGGACCCGGAGTAAAGCTTGCCCCATACAATTTCAGTCTGGCATATAATCATATTACAAGTTGAGAATCCCTTATCCAAAAATACATGTGCCTAATCATTTAAAAAGTTTTATAAATTCCCTTCAGGCTATGTGTACAATGTAGTACTATAATAATTTTTTGAGTTGATTTTTTTTCCAACAAAAAACTGTTTGTATCATTGAAAGCTCTGTTATTGTGTTTTTCTTTAAAGACAAAATATGTTAATTAGTTCGGACAACTGTATGAGTTGTTTTTCTAAAACTAAAACCTCGGTATTCAGGTTTAATTGCAGTGTTGGCACTTTGAAATAAATAAGTTGGCTTTGTGTTGCAGTTTGGGCACTCAGGCTCAAAAAGATTCGCCATCACTGTCATAGTACATGAAACTGCTGGAGGAAGTCATCAAGGGAGCTGAGCTGAAATGTCAACAGATGATAGTCAGCTCTACCTCTTGTTTCCATCAGCACATCCCAGAGAAGCTGTGGAACCAGCATCTGGAGGCTCTTTTGGGGCAGATCAGGGTCCGCCAGGCCCCATCATTGGAGGCTTTTAAGAAGGCCCTGAACTTACTTGGTTACTCTGGCCTTCCCCTGATTATGTTTGTCTGACTGGGTTGTAGCTGCAATTGTGTTGTAGATTCTGTCTTATGCTGGTGTGTACTGTTTCTTGGAACATTTGCTGTTTTTATTACTGCATCTTTTTATTACATGAATTTTATTATATGATGTTATTGTTGTACACCACCTTGGGAGGGCTCCTGCCCTGAAAGGCAGCCTAGAAATATTTTAAATAAAAAATAATTTATTTATTTGCCATATTGATATTTTTCTGTCATTCTCCATGTCTCCCTCACCCCACAATTTTTCTTTCCTTAATTTTTTTTCCTGGGCCTGCCCTTTCCCCTACAAATCCTGTTTGCTAACTATTTGATTTGAAACATATCGATTGGAAAGGTCTGAGCTCACACATATGAGTCATGTCAGCAAACTGCCTATTCAAGACTGTGCCTAGCCACACAGAAGAGATGTTAAGTAGTTAAAGGGAATGAATAACCAAAAGGAAGCCACCAAACAGCAGCCCTGGTTTGAAAGACTACAATGAAAAAAGGTGAAAACCATACAACACAGCATACGTGAGCTGCCAAATCGTCAGGAAACAAAACACCACTCCAGTAAGAATATATATATCTTAAAAGTACTGCCTTACTACTCAGCTTGTTGCTGAAAGCTTCCCAGTAAAAATATATATCTTAAAAGTACTGCCTTACTACTCAGCTTGTTGCTGAAAGCTGCCCACCCAACCAACCAACCCACCCCCGGCACCATGTAGCTCAGCAAGTAATCACACATGTACACACCACGTTTCCCTTCTCCATTCAGTGCAGACTTTGGGTAAATTATAAAGTCCTTTGGGTGAGGCATCAGAACCCAAACAAAAAAGCTAAATAGTCACCACTTTACTGCCTGTCCACAACAAGGCCACATGTAAATCGTTGGGACTTGAAAAAGATGCTAGGAGAGGATATATTGTTGAGTATTATCCTTCCTATCTCACGTTAGTGAGATCAGCAGAGTAGAGTCCCTTTCCAGCTTAAAAGAAGCTTAGATTTGGCTAGAGTTAGCCAGTTAGCATTTGGTGATCCAGGATGCTTTAAGGCAGACTGGATGATGATGATGATGATGATGATGATGATGATGATGATGATTTACATTTATTAATCGCCCATCTGGCCGGCAACCGGCCACCCTGGGCGATGTACATAGAATAAAAACAATAAAATACATTTAAAACAGTATAAAAATTTTAAAATCTTAACCCACCCCATATTCCCGCCTGAACAGCCAGGTTTTTAATGAGCAGCGGAAGCTCAGCAGAGAGGGGGCATGGCGGAGGTCACTCGGGAGAGAGTTCCACAGTACGGGGGCCGCCACAGAAAAGGCCCTCTTCCTTGTCCCGACCAGTCTAGCTGCTCTGGCTGAAGGGACAAGGAGAAGGCCGTCCGTGGCAGATCTTGTTGAGCGGCCCACTTGGTGTTGCTGGAGACGCTCCCTGAGATAGACTGGACCGGAGCCGTATAGGGTTTTAAAGGTCAAAACCAACACCTTGAATTCGGCTCGGCAAGCAACTGGTAGCCAGTGCAACTCCTTCAGCACTGGCGTGATGTGGTCCCGCCGGCGGCTGCCTTTAACCAGGCGAGCCGCCGCGTTCTGTACCAGCTGTAGCTTCCGAACTGTCTTCAAGGGTAACCCCACCTAGAGCGCATTATAGTAGTCTAGGCGAGAGGAGACCAAGGCATGAACCACTGATGGGAGCAGATGATTAGGAAGGTAGGGGCGCAGCTGCCGTATCAGATGGAGTTGATACAGCGCCGCCCGGCTCACACCGGACACTTGAGCCTCCATGGACAGCTGGGAGTCAAGGATGACCCCCAAGCTGCGGACCTGGTCCTTCAGGGGCAGATGTACCCCATTCAGCACCAGGTCAACATCCCCTAACCTCCCCTTGTCCCCCACCAGCAGTACCTCGGTCTTGTCGGGGTTCAGCTTCAGCATGTTCCTTCCCATCCAGCCAGCCACTGACTCCAGGCACTTGGACAGGGTCTCAATGGTCAACCTCGGTGAGGACTTGAAACAGAGGTAGAGCTGCGTGTCATCCGCATACTGATGACACTGCACTCCAAACCTCCTGATGATAGCTCCCAGCGGCTTGAGGTAGATATTGAATAACATCGGGGAGAGGATAGAACCCTGCGGCACTCCACAAGTGAGCGGCCGAGGGTCCGAAGCCTCCTCCCCGAGAACTACCCTCTGGTACCTTCCAGAGAGGAAGGACCGGAACCACTGCAACACAGTGCCTCCCAAGCCCAAGCCCTCCAGGCGGTCCAGGAGGATACCGTGGTCAACGGTATCAAAAGCCGCTGAGAGATCGAGGAGGACTAGAAAGGAGCATTCGCCCCTATCCAAAGCCCTCCTCATATCATCCACCAAGGCGACCAAGGCCGTCTCCGTCCCATGTCCAGACCTGAAGCCCGACTGGCACGGATCCAAATAATCGGCTTCATCCAAGTGTGCCTTCAACTGAGCACCCACCACCCGCTCGATCACCTTGCCCAGAAATGGTAAATTGGAGACTGGGCGAAAGTTGTTTAAATCCTGGGGATCCAAGGAGGGCTTCTTTAGAAGCGGTCTTATTACTGCCTCCTTGAGGGCTGATGGCATCACTCCCTCCTCGAGGGAGGCATTCACCACCCCTCACCCAGTCACTTGATCCCCTCACCCAGTCTCTCCCTACAGCTCATTATGAGCCAGGACAGGCAAGGATCAAGCAAGCAGGTGGTTCACAGATGAAAGCACCTTGTCCACTTCATCAGAAGGAAGAAGCCGGAACCGATCCCACAAAACCGGTCTGCCATTGGCCTCCTCCCGCTCACTCCCTGTATCCACGACGCACGATATCCCACTCCTAATCCGATCGATTTTATCTGTGAAGTGCTTCGCTAAAGCCTCACAGGAGGCTTTAGATTGTTCCATTGGGTCCGGAGCGACTGGACCGACCAGACTCTGGACCACTTGGAACAGCCTCCTGGGGCAGCACTCCGCAGACGCAATGGAGGCAGCATAGAAATTCTTTTTTGCTGCCTTCACCGCCACCCGGTAGGCTGAAGATGCAGCTCTAACCCATGTTCGATCGTCTTCGGAGCGGGAATTTCGCCATCGGCGCTCTAGCCTTCTCACCCCTTGTTTCAGAGTTCGAAGCAAAGGAGTGAACCATGGCGCCGCGCGAGCTCTGTTTAGGTGAAGAGGGCGCTTCGGGGCAACTCGGTCTAATGCCCTGGTGATAGCAGCATTCCAGTCGTCCACCAGGGTCTCGACCGAGCTACCGTTTGTGTGCTCCAATTCCCCAAGCGCGTTCAGGAATCCATCTGGATCCATCCAGATTCCCCTGGTTTTGCCCCTTTTCTCTCCCGCAAAACAATAATCAGAGACACAGTCTTGTAAAAGTTAAAAATAACATTTACTTACTCATATCTTACAGTTTCGTTCAGGCAGACTTAAAAGCATTTCATACAGTTGGTAAAGGTTCATTTGGTATTACTTGGAGTCTGAACTTATGGAGTTCAGACCAGCAACTCTTGTTACATGGTGTTGTTGGTATCACAGCAAAGAAGCAACTCTGCTGTCCCAAGCAGGAAGAGAAGAGCAAAGAGCTATGCCCACTTCCTGCTAGGGCACAGGTAAACATCTCACTGAGTCTCTTCTAGGAAATCCACCTGAGAAGAGACCAGTGGCCTTAACCCTTTCATGCACCTAACTGGTGAAACATGAGTCATCGGTTTTGACTGCACTTTAAATATACCACATAAATGAAGTTATTTTTCCCACTTCAATGTCTTTCTTGCAAATATAGGCCAGATGCTATTGGTGCTTCCAAAATGCTTAAAATAATTGATATGCTAGCAATGTTGCCATATGTACTTAGACCTGCCATTTTACTTTGCAAATTTATCTAAAATCTAACCACAATAATTTAAGAATAAAATGGGAATCAGAAGTCTAGTTATATCCTCTCTGGAAGACTGCATTCAAAATCTATTAAGAGAGCAATCCTAAACTCTCTGACAGAGCGCTCTGACATTGAAGCCTCTGATCTATCCTAAGCCCTGCCCTCCCAGGCTCTTGCCAGCAGGGCAGGATCGAGCAGGGACCTGTCTCCTCGGCTCCATCCCCTTTCTGCAGGGGTTTTCTGGGGGTAGGAGGTGGGAATTCCCTCCCATTGCAAGCAAAGGGAGGGGATTCATTTAGACTGGGGTCAGGCAACCTTGAGAAACTGTCCTAGGCACTACCACAAAATGGCTGCCATCAGGGCCGGTGCTAGGCAGTTTGGTGCCCTAGGCAAGATCAGATATTTGGCGCCCCCCCTCCCACTTGAGCCCTCCCTCCCTCCAGCCCTATGCCCATTATGAAATAAAAGGTTTTTTTAAAAAAAAGATGTAATATGTAACACAAACTTAAAATTAGCCTTGAGAATGCATTGTACCGTGTTATGTATTTTCAGTTCTACTGCATGGCATGGAATCGTGGACTTCAACACAGACTACCATAAAAAAAGATGCACTTGCAGGGAAACTGAGGCAGGGTAGAAAGTAAGAAAGAAAGAAAGAAAGAAAAGACAGGTACCTACAGGGAAACTAAGGAAGGAAGGACTGGACAGGCACCTGCAGGGAAACCGAGGCAGAGAAGAAAGGAAGGAAAAGACAAGAAAAGGCAGGCACCTGCAGGGGAACGGAGGCAGAGAAGAAAGGAAGGAAGGAAAAGACAAGACAAGACAGGAACCTGCAGGGGAACTGAGGCAAGGAAAGGAGGACAGGCACCTGCAGGGAAACCGAGGCAGAGAAGAAAGGAAGGAAAAGACAAGAAAAGTCAAGCACCTGCAGGGAAACGGAGGCAGAGCAGGAGGGAGAGAGAAAGAAGGCGGTGCCCCCAGGAGGGAGGGGGCTAGGTAGTCCTGCTGGAACTTCTGCCTGCTGCGTGGGGGGGGAGAAAACAGGGCGGGGAGGAGTCCGGCACCCGCTGTGGGTATATGGCTTCTGTCACTCGGTAAAGTGCCCCGGACGTTGGCGGTGCTGTAAACATTTATACAGGAACAGCAATCCAGCCCCTCCCCCTCTCCCCCATTGCCCCTGGCTCGCCTCTCTCTCCCCCCTCCCTTCTCTGGTCTCTTTGGGGCAGGGATCTCTCTCCTTTGCTTACGTTACTCTGTAAAACACCATGGCTGGAAAAATCAACAGTAACCAGGTGTTGCAGGTGCAGTTAGAAGTTACTTTCCCTTATTTTTACTACTGTGAACTTTTATATCTCTGTACTCCCTGTATTTACTGTATTATCGCTCTGTTTTAAAATGGTTATACAATACTGTCTGCAACACAAACTCTGCTTGGATGCTCTTCGTGTCTGATCTGCCGCAGCCATAGCAGGAGGGGGAATCCCGTGCTGGAACAGGGCAGAAGAAAAGAGCCGAGGAAGGGGAGCAGAAGTGAGGGGCGGTGTGTGAATGCCACTCACGGGGCTGCCCATATTTTGCTCGTTAAAAAGCAAAACTAGGCTGAGCTCTTCTGCACCCAAGAAAAACTCTGCACAGTACAGATGTTTTTGGTGGCCAGCCACAGCAAACATTTCTCCCACCACCACCCCATCCTGGAAATCCTACTGTGAACATCCCTCTGGCTTCTGAGATTACAGTAGGCAGCGCCAACGCACCTTTCAGCGGATCGTTGTCTAGATCTTTGCCTTCCCCAGCCTGGTGCCCTCCAGACGTGTGGAGGAACTACATCTCCCAGAACCCTCCAGCCAGCGCAGCTAACGCTTTCACGGCTACTGTGCCCAAGGTGCAGGTCTTGGAGAGGTGGGAGGACCGAGCTCCCTCCGTAGCCCTGGGAGATTTTGGCTCCCGCCCCGAGTTTGAAGCGAGGGAGCCGAGGGCGGCGGATCCGGCCCAGTTGCCGGTGGGCTGGCCACAACAGCCCCCGCGACCCTCTGGAAGCAGCGTCAGACTGATGGGGGTGGGGCGGAGGAGGTGGATCCGAAGACGGGAGCAGGCTGTCAAGGCTGCTGTGCTGGCTGGCAGGAGCAGAGCGTTTCTGCGCCCCCTTTACCCATGCGCCCTAGGCAGCAGCCTAGTCCGCCTAGTGGTTGCGCCGGCCCTGGCTGCCATCATGGGAGACATGGCAAAGGACATGCCCGAAAGACTGAGTACAAGGCAGGGGTGTGGTCTGACCCCCAACACACTAAACTACTTTTAATCTACAGTTTTCAGCACCAACAGAAACCCATTTCACAGCAATCCCAGCTGCCACTGAGAAAATATATTAATTTTAAAAAGTGGGAGGGGTAGGGCACCTTGACAGGTGCCAAGAAAGATGTCCAGAGGTGTATTGGTGCCCCTGGGCATCACACTGCCTACCCCTGATTTAGACCACCTCCACAGCTGGTCTAAATGTTTCTCCGTGTTGAGGGTATAGTTGGAGGCAAGGAGGGCTGAGGATCCACAACCACTCCCTCTCTGCACAGTGGCACACCCCCAACATGCCTCTCCCCACCTCCCTTCCCAAGGATGGAGTTCTGACCTCAGAGAGGAAGCCACTGCAGAGGTTTCTGTGGTGGCTGGGAAGGGGGTTCTGTGCTTGGATCTCCCCCTCTGAGAATGGACCTCTCTCTTTGCCCTTGGAGGGGGATATCCACCATATCATATGCCCCCTGGGACACCCTCCCAGAGACCACAAGATTGTTTTCTAACGCAGTCTTTGTCAATTTACAACTTATATTCACTGAACAGAAAATCACGCTTCATATACTCCTTCAATCTGGTCTTTAGGCGAATGATAGTTCCTGGAGATGTTGCAACTTAAAGGCAAATATTTTCTGGAGCTGTTTACTCATAATCCCTTTTTGGACTGATATTTTTGACTGAACTATTTTGATTCTTCCTTTAAAACTGAAATTCATGTTCAGTCATCTCTTGTACCTTGGCCATGTGGCTCGCTAGAGACTCATTATGTGCTGCACTCTTCTTCTTTTTGGCAGCATTGAAGCTGAAAAACTTAACACACTATAAGAACCATGTTTTGTTTTGTTCTGTTTTGTTTTCTTGCTGACAAAACTCCTCTACCTAATTTTGGGTAATTCTCTCCTTCCATTACAGCCACACACACACCATGCTGCTCAGAAAGGGCCCCAACCTTCTAGAAAGGCTTTTGGGGGCAGAGGCAGGACCGGTGCAGGGCAGTTTGGCGCCCTAGGCTACATTATATTTAGCGCCCCCCCTCGTGCCGTGGGGGGGGCTCTGGAAAGCAGCCCTGCTCTGCAACCTCCACCGGACCCCCCCCCCGCACGCTGCCGCTGCCGCCCCCCCACCTACCTTCCCAGTCCGACGCCTCCTCCGAAAAGGGACCCCCACGCTCTGTTTTTCGCCGGGGGAAACCAGAGCAACAGGGCTGTTTAAGCCCTGTTGCCCTGGTACTTCCCGCCAAAACAGAGCGCGGGCGGGGCTCCGGAAACAGCACGGAGAAGGTAGGTGTCGGGGGGGGGAGGCGGCGCGGAGGAGAGTTGAAGCGAAGTGAGGGGGGGGAGGTGGCGCGGGGGGGAGGTGGCGCGGGGGGGAGGCGGCGCAGAGGCGAAGCGAGGCGAGGTGGGGGGAGGCGGCGCGAGGCGAGGCGGGGGGAGGCGGCGCAGAGGCGAAGCGAGGCGAGGTGGGAGGCGGCGCGGAGGCGAGGCAAGGTAGGGGGGAGGCGCCCAGGCTCGGCCCCACCACTACTCCGGGCGCACTTACCTGGCTTTCTCGGAGAGGAGGGCGGGCGGGCAGGAGCGCGCTGGCAGCGAAGAGGAGCGCAGCGTTCTGCGCCCTCTTCCGCTACGCGCCCTAGGCAACCGCCTAGTTGGCCTAGCGGTAGCGCCGGCCCTGGGCAGAGGGAGAAAATAGTTATGTGAGCAATCCTCCACTCACACAACCTTTGGAACCAACCTGCTCCGTATTAGAATATCTACTTTGTAAATAAACTGTTGATGACAAAAAAGCTATTTAAACAAACTCTTAGCGTGCTTCAAAACCATTCTCACTGAAAAATAAACTAAAGTGATGAATAAAGAGTATATACTCATAAACATTGTTTGTTCAGGTGAACAATACTAGAGTAGGTCAACTCCGCCCTTTCCAAATGGCGGAATGACTGACCCTTCTAGAAACCACAATGGAGAAGAATATGTACCACCATATGACTCACTAAAAAGGATTGATCTTCTTTATGGAGGAAAAGTGGGGAATGTATTTCCACACCTACCAAAGGAGAATAAGGGCAAATATAGAAGAAAGGCACACCTGTACATCTAGGCTAGATTTAACTTTTTTTTTTTTTTGGCTGACTCTTCTGTTTGCAGTACAGCATTTTCCTCAGGAATGAGTTGAGCCGTGAAAATGTGGAGAAAAACAAGCTCCGAATCTCAGTCTTGTAGCTGATTTTAAGCATTCCTTGCAAGCCACCTTGCTAAAACATGGCTGTATGGAGGATTATGCACCTCTAAATATGCAGAATGCCTTTCACTGTCAATGAATAACCACCATCAAGCTGCTGTCCTCATCTCCCCTAATTATCTTCAGGCTAAAGGACTGAGGAGACATAATAACCAGTTCAAGAACCTCTCACTACAGAAATAAAAGTCTTTGAAGGCGGATTTAAATAAATCTGAGCTAATAGATAGTAAATCCTAATCTCAACGCCAAAATTGTAAACAGGTGAAAAGAGAGTACAGTACCTGCAGGGTACCTTTCCTCCACTACACACCACTTGGTCTGGCATTAGGGAGGGAATTTTCAGATTACAGGGTATGATGCAGGCAAATAGGGTTCTGGCCTCTCTTATTTTAGTAATTCATGTACTGGTTAATAACTGCTCCGTATACCTTCCCAGCCAAGCACACATGTCACCACAGGCTGGCTGATTTGTTTGTTTTATTTATTATATTTATACCCCGCCTTTTTTCCTTCAAGGAACTCAAGGCGGCTTACATAATCCTCCTCCTCTCCATTTTATCCTCACAACAACAACCCTGTGAGGCAGGTGAGGCTGAGAGTCAGTGACTGGCTCAAAGTCACCCAGTGAGTTTCATGGCCAAGCAGGGACTAGAACCCGGATCTCCTGAGTCCCAGTCTATGCCCCAACATCTTTCGAGAAAAGAATAAATGAGTTAAAAATGACAAAGGGGTTGTATTATGGTTATAAACAAATTACTTCTCCCTGGATAGCTGATGGTACAGCATGTTACAGATTTTTAAATATTTATCTATAGAATGTGTACTTCTCTTTTTGCCAGGACAGTCTCAGTGTAGCTTACAATATAAAATGCTGGAATATAAGAAAATACAATGGGATGCATCCAATTTTACATGGGTGGACCTCCGCTCATACAATGAGAGTTTCCTTCCCCCCACTACCCCTTCCAGCACCCCCAGTCTCAAGCAGTTTTGGAACACATGCGGGGAGCTGCAGAAAAAAGGGGAAATTCAATCCTCCAGCGGTGCCCATTCCATTGGCAAAAGGACACCATTGGATAGAACCCAATGTATAAGCTTCACAAACCCCCAAAGCATGTTTCGACATTTAAGGCTGCAGTCTTATACCCACTTATCTGAGAGTAAACCTCATTGAACTCAATGGGGTTTACTTCTGAGTAGACAAGTGGCTTATGCTGGCTCAGCTTGTCTGAGCGTGGAAAGCTAAGCAGGGTCAAGCCTGGTTATTACTTGGATGGGAGACCCCTCCTCTAGTTTCCTACATTGAGCAGGGGGTTGGACTCAATAGCCTTGTAGGCTCCTTCCAACTCTATCTATGAAATCTATCTATGAAATCTATGTATAGGATTGCATTGTTAGTGTCTTAAATGTACGGTATACTTTGTGTGGTCTCACAGTACCGAGTGTTAATTTTTTAGAATTTAAACATTAAGAAATCACCAGCAAAATGTGAGATCCAATTCGCAAGAAAGGCATACAACGTTTTACAGACAGAATGGGCACAGCTGGGTGATACACTCTAGTACTGCCTTCATACCTGCCCTGGCCCTGTCTTCTACTTTCCTCTGTGTTACCTGAAAATGAAGCTCTTCTCAGTTGCTGCTATTGAGAAGGAATTCAGAATGACACCTTTCTGCTTCTATTCCATTCTCAACCCAAATGTTCAGAGGCCTCATGCAGTGCAGTCCTAGGCATGTCTACTCAGAAGTAAGCCCCACTTGAGTTCAATGGGACCTCCTCCCAGGTAAATATGTATAGGATTGTAGCCATAGTTACCTACCATGTAGCTAGATGATATTGTTACCACCACTAATAGTTCTGGTTTTATGTTTCTGAAGAAGCGCAAATGTTGTTTAGTCAGATAATGCTGCATTATCTGCACAAACATATTATAGCAAAGATAGAAAAGGAAATGAGAGAGATTTGGTTGCTTAATGATACAGGAAATTGTACTGAAGCTGTAGTTTGGGATACAATGAAGGCAGTGATGAGAGGGATAAGTATTAGGGAGGGAGTGTTATTAAGGAAACAACAATAACAGTTTACTAAAAAGTTAGAAGGTGAGATTAGGGGTTTGGAAATTAAGTTTTTGAAGGATAGGGAGAAGAGGGTTTTTGCTGAACTACAAGCTAAAAGGAAAGAGTTGGAAAATAAAATTATGGAAAAAGTTCAGAGAAATTTGATTTATATGAAAAGAGAGTTTTTTTGAAAACAGTAATAAGAATTCTAAAATGTTAGCAAGATCCACACAAATAAAAAAAGAAAAAAGTATAGTGGGGGTAATTAAGGATAAAAAAGAGAAGGGACATAATCTAATGCAGGATAAATTAAAAATATTTCATGAATTTTATTCAGAATTGTATAAGGCTGGGGATTGTACGGAAGAGAGGATTAATGAGTATATAGGAAAACATTTTAAAATTAGATTAGTGGATGAAGATAGAGAAATTATGGAACAACCTTTCTCAGAATTGGAAATAGAATATGCCATAAATAAAACGAAAGAGGGTAAGACCTCCGGACTAGATGGTTTAGGGGCTGAATATTATAAGGTTTTTAAGAAAATGTTAGTTCCAAGATTAAAAAGGTTATTTAATAATATTTTGGAGGGGGGAGCGATCCCCTCTTCATGGAAGCAATCTAAGATTATTCTAATCCCAAAGCCAGAGAAGGACTTAACGGAACCAGGTTCCTATAGACCCATTTCCTTAATAAACCAAGATGCAAAATTAATGACAGCAATATTAGCGAGAAGGATGAATAGGTTTATTACTAAATATGTTGGGGTAGACCAGTGTGGTTTTATGCAAGGTAGGCAAATGGCAGATTTAACAAGAAGAGTGATAAATATATTATATTTAATAAAGAAAAATAAATTGAGAGCTGAGGTAATAGCGCTAGATATTTTCAAAGCCTTTGATTGCGTGGAATGGCTAGCATTAAATTTTTTAATAAAAACTATGGGGTTTGGAGAGAGATTTAGAGGAGTAGTTAATCAATTATATTCACAAAATGTCGCGTCAGTAGTGGTAAATGATGGTTTAACAGAGCAAATTTACCTAGGTAGAGGAACCAGACAAGGTTGTCCCCTTTCGCCTATTTTGTTTGCGTTGGTAATGGAGATTTTAGCAAATGTATTTAGAGAAGATAGGAATATATGTGGGATAGGGATTAGAGAGAAGATTAAAAGAAATCTTTTTGCAGATTATACTCTTTTGACAATTGAAAACCCTATAGAAAATATGGATAGAATGGAGAATCACTTAAAGGAGTTTGGGGAAGTAACGGGGCTACAGATTAATTGGGACAAATCTAAGTTTTTGTTGTTTAATTATAGTAAAAGAGAAGAGATGGAAATGTGTAGGGAAAAAAGTAATGTTAAGATTAATAATGTAATTAAATAATTAGGAATTGTAATTCCAAAAGATATACGGTAGATAAATTGGGAGAACAGAATTCTAGGAAATTAAAGAATGAAGTTAAGAAAAAAATAGAGGAGTATTTTAAAAAAAAGGACTTTCCTGGTTTGGTAGAATTGCTTTGATTAAAATGAAGATTCTGCCCAAGATAAAAAATTTATTCAGGATGATACCAAGTGCGATATCAGATAAGGAACTTAAAGAATGGCAAACAATTATTAACACATATTGAAATGGAGGGGGAAAGTTTAGGATTACCAAAACAAGATGGTATAAAGTGCAAAAAGTAGGGGGTTTGGGTCTTCCAAATTTAAAATGGTATCATATAGCTAATCAATTAAGACATACAGTGAATATTATAGCATGGCCTAAAGAAATAATGTGGTTGGAGTTAGAAACATCTGAATTACGAAATACTTTGGAGAATATACTTTTTCTTAAAAAAAATAATAAATTGATAAAAAACATAGACAACCCTTTTTTAAGAAGTTTGTTAGAGACTTGGAATACTATGAGGAACATATTTATACCAGGGATTTCTCCATTAACTCCGGTGGTGGCTCTAAATGATTTTCCCGAAAATTTAAGATTGGATTTGGAGGGTAAACTAAGAGAAGAAAGGGTTATTAGATTATTCGATTGGGTGGAAAAGATGGGGACTAGAGACCAAATATTGGAAATTGTTGGGAGAAGAAGAGTGTCGTGGTTAAATTTATTACAGTTAGAACAGTGGTCGAAGAAGTGGAAAAGGAAAACTGAGTATGAGAGACATTTAACTAAATTTGAAAAGATTGTTACGTCTAGAGATGGTCTACAAGGCAATGTGTCAACAAGAGGTATAACAAGGAATTTATATAGATTGATTCAAAAAGCAGAAGAACAAGATGACCAGCTAAAGACAGTATGGAATAATGAATTTGAAGAGGTGACCTCGAAGGTGGGTTGGAACAACATATGGGATAGACGGATTGTGAAAGTGATGTCAACTAGGATAAAGGAGAATTTCTATAAACTAATTTGGAGATGGTACTTAACTCCAGTAAGATTAAATAGAATAGATAATAATTGCTCTGCATTTTGTTGGAGAGGATGTCAGGAAAAAGGGACATATGCTCATATGTGGTGGAGTTGTAAAAATGTACTGGTTTTTTGGCGAGAGGTTTTTACAGAAATATCGAAAATTATTGGTATTAAGTTAGAGGTCTGTCCAAAACTAGCATTGTTATCAATAATGGAGAAGCTTATTTGTGACCAAAATACGAAGGAATTAATTGTAAACTTGTTAACCGCGGCTAGGCTAATGATAGCGAGAAAATGGAAAGTACATGTTTTCCTAATAACTGACTGGTATAAGGAAGTTTGGGATATAGCCCTAAGCAATAAACTAACTTGTAGTATCAAATGCAAAAAAGGACAGTTAAAGAAGAATAATTTTATGGATACATGGAATCAATTATTAGACAATGTATTAATAAAGGGGAAGGGGAGTATGCCTTGTCAGGATATGTTATATTTTTGGAATTTGGAATTCATTTGATCAAGGGGATGGAAGTATATAAACTGGTCCTTAGGAGGGTGTGTGCACTTTATGGTTTATTGTAAGTAGTTTAAGTTATATTTTTGTGTTATTCTTGTAATTAAAAAAAACTATATTTAAAAAATGCTGCATTTGATAGACATAACTTCTCTGTTTTGAATAGAATACAAGCAAGTGGTAACTCTAGGCAGGAGTGGACAACTTGTGGCCTTCCAGATGTTTTGGCCTACAACTCCCATGATCCCTCAGCACTGGCTATGCTGGCTAGGCGTGATGAGAGTTGTAGGCCAAAACAAAACATCTGGAGGGCCACAAGTTGCCCACCCCTGATCTAAGCCCTAGAATGAACATTGGAGTACTTGGCACTTACCGGTAAACATCTAATTCAATTTAAATTAATCAGTTGAGTAATTCTTGTCAGACTTATCTTTAGGTTTCACTATTTTACATTGACGTACACTGACTTACAATATCCTCCCTCTCCAGTTTATCTTCCAGTTTACCCTTAGCCCCCCCTTTCATAAAATTTCAGGTTATGGGCCTGCTCCTGAGGCACACAGATGAGGAGGGCCACATCAAATGAGGCCTGGAAATCACTAGAACCATGGCAACCTGTACTCCTGTGAATACATTGCCTATAATGTGCCATCATGTGAAAATGTCATGTAACATTGGTGGTGAAACAACTGAGGCCACAGGTGGTCAGGCTATAATTGTTATATCAGCCTTTCCCATCCTCTACCTTTCCCCCTGTCCACAACATGGAACATGCCACCTTGCTAGTTAGCAATTCTGTGGGATTTTTTCAACTGTTTCTGCACTGCAACAACCATTCCTGCCATTCCCCATTTTATATGGAATTTGTTACCACAAGATGTAGCAATGGCCAACCAATCTGGATGTCTTTAAAAGGGGATTAGACACATTAACGGAGGATGGGGCTATCAATGGCTACTAGTCCTGATGGCTATATACTAACTCCAGTATCAAAGGCATTATGCCTACATACACCAGTTGCTGGGGAACATGAGCAGGAGGGTGCTATTGCACTCATGTCCTACTTGTGAGTTTCCCACAGGCAGTTGGTTGGCCACCATTTGAACAGAATGCTGGGCGAGATGGACTCTTGGTCTGATCCAGCAGGGCTCTTCTTATGTTCTTATATAAGCAGAGCTGAAGCCCAAGAAAGGACACCATTTCAAATTAAATAGGACACAGCATCATTCAGACACTTGGTATGGAGGTACAGGCCCTTCTGAGGCATCATCACATGTGGTCTGAAACCATGTGGGAGAAGAGGAGCCCAACCACAACCTAATGAAAATGGCATGGGCCCCAAATGGAAGACTGAAAATACGTCAAGAGCTATATCGCTAATCTTCATGCAGCCTCTCACCATAATTAGTGTTGACATTCTATATACAAACAAATATAAATCAACCACAGCATGCTACAGAGTGTACACTGCTGGCTTTGTGAGCAAAGTTTTAATGGAAACAGCCTTAAGCACCTGGGACAAATTCATCAATAGCATGTCCACATAGATTCTTTCTAGTCATCAATCTACAGACTTCATACATATCACACTGGCTTCCTGCTCTCTCCTGCTTGTTAGCAATGACCTCGGAAACCCAGTATGGTCTAAAATTAAGATATGAAAGTCCATCCCTTCAATACTATTCTGAGATAAAGGGCAAACAAGGTTAACAGACTACCCACCTTCTACTAGCAGGTCTTTATTGCTTTAGAACATGTGAATTCTGATGGAGCAAGCAAGCAGAAAGTAGAAAGGTTTTGGGGAGGGGAGAGAATGCCACACATGTGCAATATACTTTTTATATTCAGCATCTGACTCAGTGTTTGGGTTTGGAATTACTGATGATTGATTACATGCTTATACTAGTAGCATCAGCACTAGGCACTTCTCAAGAATACTTGTATTGATGGCTTTATTAGGCTTTAGAATTAATTCAGCACTAAGAAAAAAATTGACACAAGCCCCCTACAGAACAAAAATCAACAAATTGTCCAAATTCATATTTTGTGTCTGTCCAAGTTCTGTATTTGTATATCATAATCTAAAGGAGCAGATGCACCTATGCTCAGGCTGCACTACTAGTAATTGCACTATATCTTAGAACAGCATTTGCTTCCAGGGGATTTTTGAGAAACTCGAGAAGCTTAAGGAGCACTGTATTTTCAGTATACTATTTTATTTGATTATATGAAGCAGCTGATCATTTGGGCAAAATTTGGGCTTCTTACATTACTTGAGCAAAAGGGCAACTGCACTGCATATGATCAGAGAGCCAAAAGAATACTATGGAGACACAGCCCTCCTTGATTTCTCATGGGTGAAACAAAAATAAAGGTAGCTCATCTTTACATCAGACTCCTCCACACACACCATTGGTATCAGTGTGCAATCAGGGTTCCCAATTGTGTGGAGGAACCTAAGAATGTATAGCTGTATATACATGAAGAGAACAAGTGAACAAGAATGCTGCCTACAGTTCTATGGACACTAAGGGTCAAACTACACAGCAGTAGATCCATGTATACAAATTTATAAAGCACAGGTGGGCTCCAAATTTTAAAGACAAAAGGGACATATGGGTGAGAGGAGTGTAGAACCTTCTCCCCATACCACCCTGCAGTTCCTCAATCCACCCTGGCATTTTTCTCCCAGTTGGGTTCAATTTCAGTCTCAGGAACCAGATGAGAGAAAAGCAACATCAGGAGACAGACTGCAAGAAGGTAAATCACAGGTAAGAGGAGTGGAAGGATGTGCAAGAATTTTGTTCTTGTTCGCAAATCATGTGACTATGTTCCATTCACAACCCCACGTGTGAATGCAAGCAGGAACACAATTCTGGGAAATTTTCGTGATTTTTTGAACTTGTGTCTGGGTTCAAAAATGCACATTTGTGCAAATCTCCCCCAAATCCACATTTCCACACTTCAGTCTATGGGGGGAAATGTGTATTTTCCTTTGGGGAAATGCACATGTTTAAATACATGCCTTTTTCAAATGGGAAAAATAAAAATGCACATTTTCCCCTGATTGAAACATGCACATTTTTCCCAACTGAAAGAAATGGCATGGGCATTTGGGAATGCAAATGAGGAGAAATGAGTTACGAGGAAGAAGTTGGAGAACCTCAACAAGCTCAAGCATTGCATGTTCACCCATCCTTAGAGGAGGGTTCTACACTCATCTTCACACCCCTTTTCCTCTTAAAATCTCTCTCTCTCTCTCTCTCTCTCTCACACACACACACACACACACTCCTTATACTTCTTTGAGGAGGGGCAGATCCAGGTTTAAATATACATGCAGTTTGAACCTTACTCAGGGATTATATGTAAAAAAATAAATATGTAGTACTTGCTTCTCTATGAACGTGTTTTAAAACTGGAGTAGGAAGCAGTGTCCTAAAGATTTGGCCCTTTTTTTTTATTATTTCTATATCAGATCACTCAAAGGTACATTTGGAAAAAGAAAAAAAAGTAAAATAGATGGAAGATTTCTATCAGTTATAATGAACAACTAGTGAAAGGAGACTGAGTATTGCACTGACCTGACTAAAAATAAAACGAATCTTGCTTGAAAGGAGACAGGAACCGACTATCTTTACCACCAGAGCAATTCTCTTCCAATAATAAGGAGGTCAATCCAATACAATTAGAAAGGGGTGGGAGAACTCCACTTTCTATTGTGTTATGTGCAACAGGCATCTTCAATACCCCAGGAACAAAATGTAATAAAGTTAAAACCTGGCAATATCCAATAATATAATGCAAGTCAGGGAACAGGGATGAAAAGAGGGATGTATGCATGGAAAGGAAATTTCCACTCCTCTGCCTTTGTTCAAATAGTAATCCAGTCTGATTGATTCGGATTAAAATGATTAGTGAATGTATGTTGCTTCCTAAATGGCTTTCCTCAAAATAGATTTCACTAGAGCTGTATTTTTTTAAGAAAGGAAGTTTTCACTGAAAATGAACCACAGCAAATAAAGCATGCTAGAAGTTCACTTTGCTTTCATGCTCCCTTATTTCCCTCCATGTGTCTTTTAAAATATATAACAAAAGCTTTTCAGGAATGCACAACTAATTTGTTCCACTATAATCTCCTCAGCTGTTTTGAGGTAGTCGCATACATACTTAACATAATGCCTAGACAAAATTATAGACTCCCAGCTGAAAAAACCTACAGTGATAATCTACTCTTTACTCTGGTGTAAAAAAAAAAAAATAGGGGTCTCTGCACAGCAGGTGGTTTTATACAGCACACTGCAATTCCTAGACAATGCTGAGGATTAAGCAACCAAGTCACAGCCTACGCTCTAATTTCTGGCTTTTGTTGGTTTAAAGTCAGATGCTAACATTGAGGATGCAGCTGCAGGAATTGACATTAAAGAAACATGACTGCCAAGAAGAACAGCTGTAACATTTGCACAAATGCGCTATATTCCACTAGAAATTCTTGGGAAAACTTTTAAATTGTCAGCCAATCATTAAAAACCTTTCAGGGAAAAGAATCACTGGAGGACCGAACCTACTAAACAGCAAAGAATATACGGTACCCTCCATTATACTACTATATTACACTCCCCTCGACTCCTCTCCACCTTGTAAATCAGTAACTCCCCAAGGCAATTCCTGCCCACAGCTTATGAATTCTTAACACAGCTTCCCAGCCAAATGAATGAACTCTGCTGTTTAATAATGACATCATACCCAATAAATAGATGTGCATCCTCTTGTCCATATTGCCTTGCTGTCATAGAACAGCCTTCCTACTGAATCCCTCCGGATTAAGTGTTGGGTCATCGTCAGCATACATGGCTTCACCAACAATGTGTTTTGCTAGGGCATTAATTTCAGACAGCTTGCAACAATGCATAGGATAAAATCAGTGGAAAGGATGCTACAGCCATTTATTGATTTTGTTACATAGGAGCTAATTCCTTAACAAAACATACAGAAGGGGCTGTATCTCTGCAAACCAAAAGCAGCTGGCAAGGCAGACACATTATTACGGAAGTGGGATGTAATGTATTCGAAATTACGTATGAATATGGTAGCTGTATTTAAAGGCAGTATGGAATTTCAAAACTATGATGCTGTTTAATGTGAAAGGACACATTACTATACCAAGCCACATTTCACTTTGCAAGGCTGCCCTGGGCCTACTCGAAGCGTGGCCCTGATAGGTTGATACATTGCTCCCTTCATTAAATGTGTTCTCTATGCCTTGAGACATGCAATCCCACATAGATCATCCAGCAATTAACACAGCTAACACCTCTGTACTTGCCACAGGGTTAAGCAAGGGGAATGAAACTGACCTCAAAGAACATGTAGAGCAATGTTGCACCTAACACTATGCAGGCAAAATTAATTACAACCTTTAAAAGAAAAAAAAAAGGAATTAGAAAATATTTATGTATACAACCCTATCCTATGATACATTCTCCCTAGTGCTAGACCTCAATTCTTTCGCGTTACCTTCCAAGGGAGCAAATCTAAGCAGATGCTTAAGACTTTGCACAATCAGTGTAGTGTGAGGCTCCAAGTCAACTTCAGCCTTGAGGTGAAAACTGTTCCCAAGAACAAGCATCACACAGAAGGTTAAGATCAAAAGGTAAATCTAATCTTTCTGCTGTAGGTATAAATCATGATCAAATTAGATTGTGCTAACGACACAATTCTATACATGTAAGCCCCACTATGTTCAATGGGGCCTACTGCCAGATAACTATTATTTATTATTTGCATTTATCTATCGCCCATCTGGCCGGCAAACCGGCCACCCTGGGCGATGTACAGAAAATAAAACAGAACAAAATACATTAAAACATTTTTCTCCATTAAAATACATTAAAACAGTATAAAATTTTAAAATCTTAGCCCACCCCATATTCCCGCCTGAATAACCAAGTTTTTAATGAGCGGCAGAAGCTCAGCAGAGAGGGGGCATGGCGGAGGTCACTTGGGAGAGAGTTCCATAGTACGGGGGCTGCCACAGAGAAGGCCCTCTTCCTCGTCCCGACCAGTCTAGCTGCTCTGGCTGAAGGGACAAGGAGAAGGCCGTCTGTGGCAGATCTTGTTGAGCGGCCCACTTGGTGTTGCTGGAGACGCTCCTTATGCACTGGGTTGTAGCCCAAGTAAGACAGGCTATTAAAATATAGGCCAATAAATACTTAATTCTAGACCCTTAACTAATAACAGGCTAGAAGGCGACCACACAGGCCGCCATCCAAAGGCCATGCACATATACCCAAGCCACAATGGAGTTTAAAAAGGAGTTTTGGGATTTGGTACTAAAATTCTCTGAAAGGAAATGTGGGAGGAAGTACTTCATGCAGGGCATGTACTGGCAGTCATTCCCCTAGTTTCTTTTAAAACTCAGGTTTCTTGTTGCTACTTCTGGATTTCCAACATATCATTCATGTCCTAGATGCTTCACTCTTGGATTGTGTTTTTCCTAGAATTTATTCAACTGTCCTGCCTGCTTGTCCAGCAACTTCCCATTTCCTTATTTTGTCAAACAATAAGACATTAGAGAGTATTGCATACACAACACCACTACATTTGATACAAACAAAAATTCACTTTTATCATGGTTTTGTATTCAGTTATTGTAATACATTCACTGAAACACATATGGAGTCATCTCTCCATGGCCATTTCAACACCTAGCCTAGGTCAGGGGTGGGCAGAAGGTAGATCTCCAGATGTTTTGGACTTCAACTTCCAGAAGCCCTGCCATCACAACCAATGTTCAGGAATGCTAGGAGTTGAAGTCCAAAACATCTGGAGATCTACCTTCTGCCAACCCCTGACCTAGGCTATACTGCCTTCCAGGAGCTTCAATCTATGCATGGAGCTCACACAAATGACCAAACTGCCCCCGAGTGAACTCTCACCCCAGATTTGAATGGTCATCTGTATCACCCTGCCAAGTGATAAGAAGGGTTTTGCCACATATCAGGCACAGATGTAAAATAAAAAATGGTGGTACACAATGCATGGTAAAATGGTCTGGGCTCATGGGATTGTAGCCAACTGGGTTCCTTGCAGGAAAAAAGGTGGGGTATAAATATAATAAATAAATAAACTGTATCTGTGCAGAACGGACACCGCTGGTGGAATGGATTCCCCATCCCACCTGCAGCACTCAAAGGCTCCTCAAATCCAGAGGGTTGGGGGACCCTCCAGAGCAGATTTGGAGGGCATGCAGGGGGGGAGGGAAAGGGGAAGTCCCGCTGCATTAGCAGGGGTCTGTTTGCACAACATTGGATGGAACCCATGGTTTTGTCATGAATATAAACTGCCATTGGCTTTTAGGCATACCACTACTAACCCACATTTAGAGTTGTTTATGCTGGGAAGAAAATATATGAATCCAGTGAGTGGCACTGTACAAACACAGTCAGCTCAGCACAAGCTGAAACAGCTGGAAACTGTTTCTAGAGGACTGCCTTTTTTTTTTGTGGCAGTCATGCACCAAAAGAGTCAAGAGAAAAGACCCTTCTTAGGTGAAAAAAGGAAGTTCTGCCACTTTTAGGACAGGAAATATGGATGCACAAAGACAAGAGAGATCACTACTCCATCTTCTGTCTTTTCTCCCAAGATTATCATGATTTGGAAGCAATGCTACAGTTTCTTCAATTAACTCACTTTCTAATTAGCCAGAGTGCCTTGCAGTTTTAGTCCCTTGAAAGTGCTAAATACTGCTGTTGAAATCCACCCCACTGCAACCATCACCACTAAAAACAACAACAACAGTGTCCTAAGATTCTTCTGGTGTTCTCTTCCCCACCAGAATTGCTAACTGAAGGAACAGACCTGCCTACGTGTATGCTTATCGTAATGATTTCCACAGAAGCCATGTCAGTGGAAGAGGATTATACGGTAACTCCTGAGCAGAAGCAGGAATAAAATAGGAATAGAACCAATTACGGGATTATATTTCTATAAAAAGAGGAAGTTGATGAGTGAAGAATGTTATCTCTCCATAATATTCAAGAATAGCATCTAAGGACTATACTTTCATGCATGACTCTCCTTTTATACATTTTCTAGCGGTGCACCACTTTGTCGTTGATGCTTTTCAGTCTGATTGAAGGTCATTGCCTTTTCTTTGAATTTGTAACTCTGAAATGCTTGATAAAATATAGTTTAAAAAAATAAAGTCCGCAAGAGTTCATAAAATGCTATCACTTGTATTGAAATTGGTCACATTACTGTCTTTTTTTTTTTTTTTAATAATTTTTATTTATTTTTTTAAAGAACACACATACACAAAAAAAAAAACCATAAACCTACAAATCATACACTACAAGTGCACCCGTCACCCCGGGGCCAAAACCAATTCTATCCACATGATCCATTATTAATCTATATTCCAAAAATACATCATATCATGACATGGCTTACTCCCTTTCCCCTTTACTAAAACATAATCTAAAAATGACCCCCATATTTCCTTAAAATTATTTTTCTTTAATTGTCCCCTTTTACATTTAATACTACATGTTAGTTTATCATTTAAAGCAATATCCCAAACCTCTTTATACCAGTCTATTATTAAATACTGATGTTGAACTTTCCAATTCCTTGCAATCAATAATCTCCCTGCCGCTAATAAACTTACAATTAGTTCCTTTTTCTCTTGTGAGCACAAAAGTTTCTCCGTTATTGATAACAATGCTAATTTTGGACAGACCTCCACATTAATGCCAATAATTAGTGAAATTTCTCCAAAAATTTTATTCCAAAAATCCAATACACTTTTACAGCTCCACCACATATGAGCATAAGTACCAAGTTCCTGACATCCTCTCCAACACAATGGAGCACAATTACTATCTATTTTATTTAATCTTACTGGAGTCAAATACCATCTCCAAACAGTTTTTAAAAAATTCTCTTTTATCCTTACCGACATATTTCTTAATATACGTCTGCCCCAAATATTTCTCCACCCCGCATTTGATATCTCCTCCTCAAACTCCATTTCCCACATCATCTTAAGGTTGTCTTTTTTCGCTTCAATCCTCTGCATCATTTTATATATCTCCTTAGTTAACCCTCTAGAAGAAACATTCCCTTCTATAAGTTCTCTAGACAACACTTTCTTTTCAAATCCAGTAAACTCCCTCTCATACTCGTTTTTCTTTTTCCATTTCTTAGTCCACTGATCTAATTGCATTAAATTTAACCACGAGATTCTATCTGGCCCAATCATTTCCAGTATTTGTTGTCTAGTCTCAATTTTCCCCATCCAATCCATTAATTTGATAACCTTATTTTCCCTAAATATTGCCTCCCAATGCTGTGCATTTACTGGAAAGTCCTCCATTGCTACAACTGGAGTTAACGGTGATATCCCTGGTATAAAGATCTGTCTGTTACTGTTCCAAATCCCTACCATATTTTTCAGGAAGGGATTTTCTATTCTTTTTACACTAGTAATACTTTTTTTTGAAAATAAAAATTTTTCCATCCCCATTTCTATTTCCTGCGTTTCTATTTCTACCCACAAAATATTCTTCCTAACTAAAATATCCATAATAAACCTTAACTGATTAGCTATATAATACCACTTGATATTAGGAAGGCCAAGCCCCCCTTCTTTTTGGGATTTATACCATTTACTCTTAGTAATCCTCGCCTTTTTCCCCCCATTACAAAAATTATTAATTATTGCTTGCCATTCCCTAATTTCCTTCTCTGATAAACTACTTGGTATCATTCTAAATAAAAAATTTATCTTTGGTAATATCTTCATTTTTATCAAAGCTATTCTACCAAACCATGAAAGTCCAATTTTCTTATATTCCTCTATCTTTTTTTTTACCTCATTCTTTAACTTTCTAAAATTTTGTTCTACTATTTTTTCTAACTCTTTTAAAATGTCTATACCTAAATATTTAATCATACTTTTTACCTTAATATTTGATCTCTTTTTAATCCCTTCTAATTCCTCTATTTTACTATAATTAAACAACATAATCTCAGATTTATCCCAGTTTACTTGCAACCCGGTAACTTCCCTAAACTCCTTTAAATGATTCTCTAACCTATCCATCATTTCCATGGGATTTTCAATTGTTAACAAAGTATCATCTGCAAAAAGATTAATTTTTATCTTTTCCTTTATCCCTATCCCTTTTAAATCCCTATCCTCTCTAACTACATTTGCCAAAACCTCCATAACTAACACAAATAAGATTGGTGAAAGGGGACAGCCCTGTCTGGTACCTCGGCCTAGATAAATTTGATCAGTTATACCATCATTTACTACGACTGACGTCGTATTTTGAGCATACAATTGATCAATAACTCCTCGAAACTTTTCACCAAACCCCATAGTTTTTATTATCCTCTTTAATGCTGGCCATTCCACACAATCAAAGGCCTTGAAAATATCTAATGCTAGAACCCCTGCCTTCAAATTATTTTCTTAATTAAATATATTATATTTAACACTCTTCTAGTCAAATCTGCCATTTGTCTACCTTGTACAAAACCACATTGATCTAAACCAATATACTTACTAACAAAACTATTCATTCTTCTAGCTAATATTGCAGACATTAATTTTGCATCTTGATTAATTAATGAAATTGGTCTATAGGATCCTGGGTCTGCCGGATCCTTATTCGGTTTCAAAATTAAAATGGTCAAAGATTGTTTCCAAGAAGGAGGGATCTCTCCCCCCTGTAAAATATCATTAAACAAATTTTTTAACTTGGGAATTAACATTTTCTTGAGAACCTTATAATATTCAGCCCCTAAACCATCTATTCCGGGAGTTTTACCTCCTTTTAATTTATTTATAGCAAACTCTATTTCTAACTCCGTAAAAGGTTGTTCCATATAATCCCTATCCTCTTCTAATATTTTTATTTTCAAATTTTTTTCAATATATTCTATAATCCTTACTTCAGAACATACCCCAGCCTTATACAATTCAGAGTAAAATTCATGAAAATTTTTTAGTTTATCCTTCATTAAATTATATCCCTTACCCTTCTTATCTTTAATCACCCCCACTAAATTTTTCTGGTCACATTACTGTCATAGCTTTTTGTAAGTAACAGCTCTAACTCTTTAATAACAAAAATGTGGTTTTACTTAGGACTTTGTACAACTGTATCAAGGAATTTGGCCAAACTTCAATAAGAGGAAATGCTAAAAGAGGGAGGGAGGAGCAAAGAGAGAAAATAGCAACTCATTTACACCTTCAGATCTTTATTACATAAATATTTTATGAACTTAAGAAATACCCGTTAAAAGAAACATTTCACCGTAACTGCCAATTTCCTTGTGTGATGTCACTTCAAAAACTAGGGATCAAATGTTTAAAGGCTTTTATTTAAGATTGAATCTGATGATCCTGCTGGTGTATGGAAGGAAAATGTCCCCCTTACTGAGGTTGTCTTCCAGCATGATTTTGAGATACGTTTCAAGACCAAGACACACATTAAGCTAACTAGCTTACAGAATTTTTCCATACACACATCTGAACAGCAAAACAATACATTCTTTAACCACTTTAAAATCCAGTGCTTAAAGAAATTCAGATGTCCAACCACATACCCGGTGCAGAGTTGGGGAATTATTATTTTTTACAATAAACCAAACTAGCTACTTTACAGCTGCACCACATTTATACACACCCCAACACACAGGTTTCAAGATGCACATTTGTGAAATGTAGTGCTATAAGTAACCCTGGGATGTCTGACAGGGCTGACCAGACCTAAAATGCTAAGAATGTTTCTCTCTCTTTGGGAAGCTTGATCAACAGGTTTTTCTTTTGCATTCCGTGTCTTAACTGAGCCACATTTAGGATCAGAAACGAATCTCCTCCCGGTCAAATTCACTGTTCCCCGTAGCAAACTTGCTTGAACCATCTGGGTTTATTTTAATAAATGTGTTACTTTAACTATAGGGAACTCTGCTGCGGTACATCTCAGTCCTTCCTGCACTCTTGCTCACAGTGTAACATAATCTGGATGAAATGAAGCTAATCAATGAAAAGTGTTCAGTCTAGAGGATCTTGTTTTGGTTTAAGCAGATTGGACTAAATAAGATCTCTTCCATAAATATACTTAAGGATTTGTTTGTTTTTCAGTTAGAGAACATTACAAAAAAAGTAAACACAATTGCAAAGCAGTGATATTTTTTACTGTTATACGTCCCAGAGACACACTCCACATGTTTAGAAAGCGGGTTTGTGGAACCCACAACAAACGTAGTAAGCTTACAAGCATTAATCTTTTCTAAGAAGCTACATTACCAATATTGAACATAGCCATATGATGCTGAATATACAGTTTATTGCAACACACACACACACACACACACACACACACGATGGTCTGGTCCAGAAAGATGCTCTTTTATATGCTAACTAATTAAGGGTGTATACACCAAAACAATGTCCAAAATTCAGTATAGTCACAGTCATTGTGATTATCAGTCATCTTGTATTTATTTATTTATTTTTATAACCCGCCCTTCCTCACAAGGAGACCAGGGCATAAAAAAAGCCATATACAAACAATATGACATACGGACACTGTTAAAGTCATAAGAACATAAGAAGAGCCATGTGGGATCAGACCAACCATCCATCTAGTCCAACATTCTATTCACACAGTGGCCAACCAGATGCCCACAGGAAACCCACAAGCAGGACATGAGTGCAACAGCATCCTCCCACCCATGTTCCCTAGCAAGTGGTGTGCATATACAGGCCACAGGCCTGTATATTGATAGCCTTCTCCTCCTTGCCCAATCTCCTTTTAAAGCCACCCAAATTGATGACCATCACTATATCTTGTGGAAGTGAATTCCGTAGTTTAACTATGCGCTGTGTGACCTGAATCTCCCACAAATCAGCTTCATGGAATGACCCCAGGTTCTAGTACAGTGATGGCGAACCTTTTTGAGCCCGAGTGCCCAAACTGCAACACAAAACCAACTTATTTATTTCAAAGTGCCAACACTGCAATTAAACCTGAATACCGAGGTTTTAGTTTTAGAAAAACAACTCATACAGTTGTCCGAACTAATTAACATCTTTTGTCTTTAAAGAAAAACACAATAACAGAGCTTTCAGTGATACAAACAGTTTTTTGTTGAAAAAAAATCAACTCAAAAAATTATTATAGTACTACATTGTACACATAGCCTGAAGGGAATTTATACAAACTTTTTAAATTATATGCCAGACTGAAATTGTATGGGGCAAGCTTTACTCCGGGTCCTTTCCCTGCTTCTACAGGTGTCGGATTAGTAAAAGTAAAAGTCAACCTGTACTAGGATGAGCAAGATAAACAAGAAAACTAAACGTGCTTAACACATTTTAAACACTTTATGTCTTGGACTGCAAACACTGCATTAGGTAAACGTTTGCATTGGGCATGCTTTTGCACAATTAATGTGATTTTTGCTATTGCATGCATGCTGATAATTTGTCAAACCTTGCCTCATACTCCGTTAGTTTGAGAGCAACACATGCAGCACTCAGGTCAACTGCTAGGGCTTTACATCCAAGCCATGCTCTGTGCATCATTCTTCAAAATCTTTTAAATGTGATAACAATGTAGAAAAGAATTCTGTAACAGGAATTCTAGAATAAAATCATTCTGTTCCACCCTGTGAGAAAGAACAAGATCATTAGTGTTTTGCAGAAGGGGACGGTTTTTCCGCGATCTGCTGACCAATGGCTCGAGTGCCCACAGAGAGGTCCCTGCGTGCCAGCTGTGGCACCCGTGCCATAGGTTCGCCATCACTGTTCTAGTATTTTGAGAGGGAGAGAAATGTCTCCCTATCCACTTTCTCCACACCATGCATAATTCTATACACCTCTATATAATTTTAATTAATTTTACTGTGAATTTTATTATATCAAAACAAAAACAAAAATAAAAAAATAAGAAACCCAAAATAAAATAAAATAAAGTATTACAGTTTTCTTGCATAGGATTTGAATATATCCATTTCAATAGATACATATGCAATGTGTACCCCAATATATTTTATATGGAGGAGGATGATTATGTAAGCCGCCTTGGGTTCCTTTCAGGAAAAAAGGCGGGGTATAAATATAATAAATAAATAAATAAGACAAGATATACTTCTATTCTTAGGCATAATTATGCATAGACTTCAACAAAGGCAGACCAAATATCCATTGTACACCTCTTATCATGTCTCCCCTTTCTCGCCTTTTTTCCAAGCTAAACAATCCCAGATGTTGTAACCTTTCCTCATAAGGGAATTGTTCCAGCCCTTTGATCATTTTAGTTGCCCTTTTCTGCACTTTTTCTAACTCTACAATATCCTTTTTAGGTGCATTGAGCAGAACTGTACACAGTATTGTAAGTGCAGTCGCACCATAGATTTGTATACAGGCAGTATGATATTGGCAATTTTATTTTAAATTCCTTTCTTAATTATGCCTAACATGGAGTTTGCCATTTTCACAGCAGCCACACACTGGGTTGACATTTTCATCAAGCTGTCCACCATAACTGCAAGATCTCTTTCTTGGTCAGTCACTGCTAGCTCAGATCCCATCCGTTTATACTTGAAGTTGGGATTTTCTGCCTTAACGTGCATTACTTTACACTTGCTTACACTGAACTGCATTTGCCATTTTGATGCCCATTCTCCCAATTTGGAGAGATCCTTTTGGAGCTCCTCACAATCCCTTTTTGGTTTAACCACCTGAAATTATTTGGTGTAGCCAGCAAACTTGGCCACTTCACTGCTCACTCCTAATTCCAGATCATTTATGAATAAATTGAAAAGTATTGGTCCCAATACAGATCCCTGTAGGACCCCACTGTTTACATCCCTCCATTGGGAGAATTTGCCATTTATTCCTACTCTCTGCTTTCTGTTCTTTAACCAGCTACTGATCCATAAGAAGCCCTCTCCTCTTATTCCATGACAGCTAAATTTGCTCAGGAGTCTCTGGTGAGGGAGTTGGTCAAAAGCCTTTGGGGAGTCCAAGTAAACCATGTCTACTGGATCACCCCTGTCCACATGTTTATTGATGCTCTCAAAGGACTCTAAAAGGTTAATGAGACAGGACTTACCTTTGCAGAAGCCATGTTGATTTTTTTCTCAACAGAGCTTGTCCTTCCAGATGCTTACTAATTTTATCTTTAATAATGCTTTCAACTAATTTACCCAGAACAGACATTAAACTAACCAGCCTGTAGTTTCCTGGATCCCTTTTGAAAAATTGGTGTTACATTGGCCATTCTCCAGTCCTCTGCTACAGAGGTTGATCTTAGGGACATGCTACATATTTTTGTTAGAAGATCAGCAATTTCATATTTGATTTGTTTAAGAACTCTAGGATGGATACCATCTGGACCTGGTGATTTACTAACTTTCAATTTGTCAGTAAGGCTGAGAACTTTATCTTTTGTCACCACTATTTGCCTCAGTTCCTGAGATTCCTTCCTGAAAACATCAGTTCAGGCATAGGTATCTGTCCAATATCTTCTACAGGGAAGACAGATGAAAAGAATTCATTCAGCTTCTCTGCAATCTCCTTATCCTTGAGTACTCCTTTAACTCCATAATCATCCAATGGTCCAACTGCCTCCCTAGCTGGTTTCCTGCTTCTGATATATTTAAAGAATTCTTTATTGTTGGCCTTGATGTTGTTATTGATATGCACCTCAAAATGCTTTTTTGCATCTCTTATTGTCTGTTTGCATCTCCTTTGTGCAAGCTTGCGCTCCCCTTTTGTTTTCCTCCTTTGGGCAACACTTCCATTTTCTGAAGGAAGCCTCCTTTTCTCTAATAGCTTATTTGACTCTGCTCGTTAACCATGCTGGTAACCTCTTGCACTTGGTGCTACCTTTCCTAACCTGTGGTATACATTCTAGCTGAGCTTCTATTATTGTGGTTTTGAGTAACCGCCAAGCATTTTGAGGGGATTTAACCCTCTTGACTCCCCCTTTCAATTCCCTTTTTACCAGTTCCCTCATTTTAGAAAAGTTCCCTCTTTTGAAGTCAAATGTGACTGTGTTGGACTTCCTTGTCAATTTTCCACTTAAATATATATTAAATCTGATAGCACTGTGGTCACTGTTTCCAACTGGTTCAATAACATTTACATCTCATACTAGGTCCTGGGTGACACCATTTAGGATTAAATCCAGGGTCACCTCCCCTCTGGTCAGTTCCATGACCAACTGTTGTAGGGCACAATTGTTTGGGGCATCTAGAAATTTAATCTCTTTGTCATGACCGGAACATGCATTTATCCAGTCAATGTGGGGGTAACTAAACTCACCCATTATTACAACAGTTCCTCGTTTGGAGGCCTCCCTGATTTATTTTTCATTTCAGGATAACCCTGAGTATTCGGGTCTGGGGGATGATAGCATGTTCCTAGTACTAAATTAGTTTTGGAGCCCAGTATCGTCAACCACAGCACTTCTGTGAAAGAGTCTGCCCCTTTTAGGTTTTCTAGTTTGCTCGACGCTATGCCCTCTTTGATGTACAGAGCAGCACCTCTTCCAATACACCCTTCCTGGTCTTTCCTATAGGGTTTATATCCAAAAATGACCATATCCCACTGGTTCTCTCCATTCCACCAAGTTTCCATAATGCCCACTATATCCAGGTTCTCCTTTAAAACCAGGTACCAACTCTCCTATTTTGGCTCAGAGGCCTCTAATATTTGCATAGAAACACCTATACATGGTGCCCCTCCCCAGATGTCTCTGGAATGTGCATCTTCTGCTATGACAGTTAGGCCTCTTTGATTGGCTATCATGTTTCACCATTTGCTCATGGCCTATTTCTTCCCCTTTAACATTTGGGCAATCGGAAGCATTTCCATTGGGATGATTCAACCCGAACCAGATGCTTCCCAGCTCCTGTTGGCTTTCCCCCAGGATTCAGTTTAAAAGCTGCTCTGCCACCTTTTTTATGTTTAGCACCAGCAGACCGATTCCATTCTGGTTCAAGTGGAGCCGGTCACTCTTGCACAGGCCCGGCTTGTCCCAAAATGTTCCCCAGTGCCTAACAGATCTGAACCCCTCCTTCCTGTACCACCATCTCATCCACGCAGTGAGACTCCTCAGCTTTGACTGGCTGGCTGGCCCTGCACATGGAACAGGTAGCTTTTCAGAGAAAGCCACCTTGGTGGTCCTGGAGTTCAACCTTCTACCTAGCAACCTAAATTTTGCTTCCAGGACCTCTCAACCCCATTTCCCCACCTCACTGGTACCAACATGGACCACAACCACTGACTCCACCCCAGCACTGTCTACAAAGCTGTCTAGAGTCAGACAGTGCATGATATCCACAACCTCTGCACCAGGTAGGCAATTTACCATGCAGTCTACATGCCCATCACAAAACCAGCTGTCTGTGTGTCTAATGATCGAATCACCCCCCACCACAAGCCCTTCGCCCCCTGGAGGCACATTCCTGGTGCGAGAGGATATTTGCTCATGTCCCAAGGAATAGGTACCTTCTAAGGGACCATTTCCCTCTTCTTCAGAATGACGCTTTCCTTCCCTGAAACCCCCATTCTCCATGACAGCAGAGGAGCTGTCACCCAGTGATTGGGAAACAGCTATTAGGTCCCCAAAGGTCTCGTCCACCAACCTCTCTGCCTCTTAGCTTCTCCAGGTCAGCAACCTTGGCTTCAAGGGAATGAACTTGTTCCCTGAGAGCCAGGAACTCATTACACTGAGCACACACCAACGACTTCTGTCCAACTGGCAGATAGTCATACATGTGGCACTCCGTGCAATACACTGGATAGCCCCCACACCCCTGCTGGCTTTCTACCATCATAACTATTTTTTTTAATTGCTATTATTGGGTTTGTTTAACTGGAAAACTAAGTTGTTTACTATCAGAAGGTGGGAAATTCATGCACAGTTTTTTAGTTATATTTATAGTTATTTATTTACAGTTACTTTCTATGAGGAGGGAAGGAACAGTCGACTGCCCTGGCCTCCTCGCCCTGTTGCTAAACTCACACTGGTGCTTTACTTGCTTGTGTGCTGACGCTTTGTCACTGAGGCTGAGACACTTTGTCTCTGGGGCCCCTCAAGCTCAGAGAGCTGGCTCCCTCGCAAGCCTGCCTCCTTATGTAGCCCTAGCTAGCTTGGCTCAACTGCTGCTGCAACCAATCTGATTAGAGGACCTCATTTGTCATAACTCTAAAATTACAAATACACAATAAAATACAATAAAACCATCACTACAACAGCAGAAAACAAATAAAACACTTACCTATACCTCAAAACTTGTTCAAATAAATACATCTGTAATGGGCGTCTGAGTGACAACAGTGGGGAGGACAGCCATACCTCTATTGTTCCACAGTCAGGGTACCACCGCCAAGAAGGTTCTGCCATGTGTGGTAGCCCACAAGCCACATTCCTCTAGGGCACCACAAGCAAAACCTCCCCAGCCGATCTTAAATCCCTGGCTGGTTGGTACTGGGGATGTAGTCATGTTGCAGTAATGTTATAATTAATTGAGAACCAGTGTGGCATAGTGGTGAGAGTGTTGGACTGGGACTCGGGAGATCTGGGTTCTAGTCCCCGCTCGGCCATGAAACTCACTGGGTGAGTTTAGGCCAGTCACTGACTCTCAGCCTAACCTACCTCAGAGGGTTGTTGTGAGGATAAAATGGAGAGGATTATGTAAGCCGCCTTGGGTTCCTTGAAGGAAAAAAGGTGGGGTATAAATATAATAAATAATAATAATAATAATAATAATAATAATAATAATAATAATAATAAATAAATACCTATTCTAGTAGCAAGTTATTAATTCCTTGAATGCTTCAATTGTAGTAAACCAGAACAGCACAAAAAGACTTTTAAACTTAATGATTTCTTTGTGTGAGCACACCACAACAGACAGAGAAACAGGAACAACTGCTCCAACAACTTTATAAAGGAGACAAGTCTGGAGCTAGAATAATCTAAAGGCTTTAATACGGAACTCATCACACAAAATGAGATTAAATCTCCTTCTTCAGTGTTCTTCAGTGTCCATTATTATGGGAAATGCATTGAACCTACAGACTGTACACTCCTTCACCATCCCCCACTTGGAAAAACAGACCTTCAGACTGCAGATGCATTACCTAAACAGGTTTCCATTATTTTAGTGACTCATCATTTGCTGTAGCCTAGTTACTGTTTTACTTGATGCAAGCAGTCTTGCTGGCAGTTTTTCCATATAATGCATATGAAGTAAAACAAAAACAAAAACCATGAAGTACAGATATATGTTCTATAGGCTTCCACAAAATATGCCTGGGAAGAACTGTGTACAGTCAAGCTAACATAACTTCTCTCAAACTGCTGTTTGCTTTTCGTAATTAGGAAGGTGATGGCTTATTTCTGGTGGTAGCATCATCTGCAGACTTGAAAAACCGGGCAGGCTACTAAATGTGGGTTAGCCCTGTAAAGGCTGTGCCTATGAACTGTAATGCTGCAGGAGAATGGCCAAAATTTACACTTTGAAAGCAATAGCTATTTAAGCACTTGATTTTGGAATAAAATGTGCTCAGTTTAATTAAGCGATTTCAAAGTCTCAGCATGACCAATTCAGAATTGCTGGGGTTTTGCCAACTTTGCTGAAAAAATTAATACTAGCAGAGGAACAAAGATACTGCCAATACCGCCTTAATTAATACAGCTTTGCGTAATTCTACTCACTCTTAGTGAACAATTCTTGACAGAGTAGTAAAATATTTGTTTTATTAGCATCATCTTTCACTACACAGCATGATGTAAGAGACTGAGATATATGACAATTCACTATTTCTCTAGCGAAACTAGCTATCCAGTATCCAAAACGTAAAGAATAGTTGAGATAATAAGGCATAGTGATTGCACTGCTTTGGAACCAGCTTGCAACCCTATGTGTGACCTGCAACAAACAGCTGGCAGACAGATTACCGTAAGTAAGAATAAGCATATGTAAGTTTTTTGTTTACATAGTCTGCTCTCCTAACTAATAAGGGCAACAAGCTTTTAACATGCTTTTTAGAGCAATTCTTCCATACTTGAAAACAATTTGTCACCACACCAGAACTGTGAATGATGCCCATTCACAAATCAGGATGTTCTGGTGTCTGACTCATGAGATTAAAAAAAGAAATCTCATGATTGTGAACTACAAAGTGACAATTTGAATGCACTCTTTACTTGCCTCTTAGTCTTTCCAGCCTTTATGGCTCAAGCCATGGGGGAGCAGTTGCTGGAATAGGTATTAACGTTCACATTACAATTGGATAACCAATAGCCACAATTTCTCTTTTTTGAATTTTGGACATAGGATTAAAACCAACATTACAAGAAAGAGTATAAGAGTTTCCCTTCATATCCTCCCCCCTGCAGCCCTTCACACGCCACCACCCCACCCCCCCAAATCTGCTCTGGAGGATTCCTGAACCCTCCTGTTATGAACTCAATCAATGTGCCAAGTAGCATTATCCTCTTTAATCTTGCCTGAGTGTGGATCTCTTGGGTGGAAATTGCCTTCATAGCCATAGACACTCTATTTGCCAATGCTAAAACATTCCTTTTTGCGTGTGTTGTGAGAACTTGCGCAGTTTTGTACATGTGTTAGAACAGATTTGGAAAGTGTATGGAGAGTTGCAGGAAAGGAGTGATTCTAACCACTAACAGTATCCACTGGCAAAAGGGCCCCATTGGATACAACCCATTGTTCTGGAATGTGCACCCTGAATTGTGGCAGCATATACAAGAGCATCTCTCTAAACTAGTCTTTATCCAGTGTGTGAATGACAGATAGATGGCTGCTCTCCAAAATCATAAGCACTATAAACACCTTTAAAAGGAAAAATAAAGTTCAGTCATTCTCACAAAGCCTCAAGACACAGGAAATTTTGATAAACCACATAAGAGGGTTATTTATGGGGTTGGTGCATAGAGGGTTCTAAGAGTAGAAGGTTGGGAGAAAAATTGTCTTTGGATTTCCTCCAATCATGCAATTTAAAGGTCACAAGAAAAATCCATAGATTCAAAAGAAACATTTCATCATTGTTTTAGACTGTGATTAGGCAATACTTGGACCAAAGGCTCTTTCATTTGCCCCTCCAAGGCCTTTCCCAACACATGGTGGTA